>OZ030022.1:10137500-10522500 GCA_964023405.1 Apodemus agrarius | reverse complement strand
GGCTGTCCTGGAACTCACTCTGTAGACCAGGCTGGCCTCGAACTCAGAAATTCAGAAATCCACCTGCCTCTGCCTCCCAGAGTGCTGGGATTACAGGCATGTGCCACCACCGCCCGGCTGCTAGTTGATTTCCTATTGTTGTGCGATCATGATGACTAAGGCAAGGTATAGGAGGAAGAGTTCACCGAGAGGTTGCCGTTTCAGAGGACGGGTCCCTGGACGTCACGGCATGGAGCGTGGCATGGGCGTGGCATGCTGTTGCATGGGCGTGGCATGGGCGTGGCAGCTTGCTGGCAGGAATGCTGCTGGAGCAGTAGCTGAGAGCTTGCATGGGATCCAAAGGCAGAGGTGACTAGGAATGGTGTGGAGACCTCAAAGCCCACCCCAGTCACACACCGTCTCCAACAAGGACACACCTCTTAACTCCTTCCCAAACAGTTCTACCAACTGGGGACCAAGTATTTAAATATGTGAGCTTATGGGAACCAGTCTCATTCAATCATCCATCACAATTACTAGTCAAAAAGATCACACTGGACAATCCTTAGTCCTAGAAATAGTTTTTCTGTGGGGTTTCCGGAAAAGAAGCGAGGTATGTAGCCCGTGCTTATAATCCCAGCACTCGGGGAGCTCAGGCAGAAAGACAGCTGTGAATCTGAGCTATCTTGGGCTACCCAGTGAGTTCTGGGCAGATAAAAGAATAATTATATTTTATATCAATTTTCTGCCTTAAATAAAATTTTATTATACTTTAAGTCTATAAGGAGGCAGTATCTTTGATGTCAAGAGGAACAGAACATGCACGTATGATCATACATAAATACGTAATGGAGATTTTATTGGATTACATGATGGGAGAATCTACAAACCCAATAATGACTGAGTGCACACAGGAGAGGCAAAGTCTGTTCCGTTCCGGAAGCTTCTGCAGTCCCAGCCTGCAACTCTGGAGACAGGTAGCTCCCAGAGTATTACTGGTACTACTGGTATGTCTACATTCAGAGACCAAAGAGAACGCGGCGATGTCCATGCGTGGCGACCACAGTACTAGAAGTACTTCCTTGGGAAGAGTGGAGCTTTGGGACCTGGCTGGCTCTGTGGAGGAGCCCCACACAGCCATGTCACTACGGAGGAGCCAGCAACAGCGATCATGCAGTATTCCATGTAAAATGCCAGTAAAGGGTGTGAACTCTCAGCAGAACTGTAGAAAAAGCCTCAATTGCTCTGAAGCACCTGAGGCTGAGACTCAAGCTCAGTAAGTCCTACCACGTGTCTTACCGCCACCACCATGACCCTTACAACTGCAAGCAACTGCCCCTCCCCTACCAGCATGAGCTTATAATAAAAGAATACTTGGCTGTGCATTGCTAACTGCCCCTCCTTCTCCAACACAACACTAAACTGTTTCTAACATCACTGTGCTCTGCTTCAAACTATTTTGATTTGTTACGCTCCCATCAAAGTCCTCCATTAGCAGCTTCTTCTTCTTCTTCTTCTTCTTCTTCTTCTTCTTCTTCTTCTTCTTCTTTTTGCCAATGATATTTAAACAGTAATCTACTTCAAAATTTCTAGGCAAGCTATCATATTACTATTGAAAGGGGCAGCCTTGCTGGGCACTGGTGGCACATGCCTTTAATCCCAGCACTTGGGAGGCAGAGGCAGGCAGATTTCTGAGTTCGAGACCAGCCTGGTCTACAGAGTGAGTTCCAGGACAGTTGGAGCTGTACAAAGAAACCCTGTCTCAGAGAAAGAAAGAAAGAAAGAAAGAAAGAAAGAAAGAAAGAAAGAAAGAAAGGAAGGAAGGAAGGAAGGAAGGAAGGAAGGAAGAAAGAAAGAAAGAACCGGGCGTAGTGGCGCATGCCTGTAATCCCAGCACTTGGGAGGCAGAGGCAGGTGGATTTCTGAGTTCGAGGCCAGCCTGGTCTACAGAGTGAGTTCCAGGACAGGACAGGTTACACAGAGAAACCCTGTCTCGAAAAACAAAACAAAACAAAACAAAACAAAACAAAACAAAACAAAACAAAGAAAGAAAGAAAGAAAGAAAGAAAGAAAGAAAGAAAGAAAGGGGCAGCCTTGAGATGGAGCTCAGTTGGAGTGCTTGAACTTCAGTACCCCCAGCACCTCACAAAACTTGAGTGCAAGGCCAGCCTGGGCTATGTGAGACCGTCTCTCAAAAGAGGATGAAGGCTGGGCAGTGGTGGCACATGCCTGTAATCCAAGCACTTGGGAGGCAAAGGCAGGCAGATTTCTGAGTTTGAGGCCAGCCTGGTCTACAGAATGAGTTCCAGGACAGCCAAGGCTACACAGAGAATTCTCAACTGAGGAATATTGAATGGCTGAGAAGCACCTAAAGAAATGTTTAACATCCTTAATCATCAGGGAAATGCAAATCAAAACAACCCTGAGATTCCACCTCACACCAGTCAGAATGGCTAAGATCAAAAACTCAGGAGACAGCAGGTGTTGGTGAGGATGTGGAGAAAGAGGAACACTCCTCCATTGCTGGTGGGATTGCAAGCTGTTAAAGCCACTCTGGAAATCAATTTGATGGTTCCTCAGAAAATTGGACATAGTACTGCCTGAGGACCCAGCTATACCACTCCTGGGCATATACCCAGAAGATACTCCAACGTGTAATAAGGACACATGCTCCACTATGTTCATAGCAGTCTTGTTTATAATAGCCAGAAGCTGGAAAGAACCCAGATGTCCCTCAACAGAGGAAGGGATACAGAAAATGTGGCATATTTACACAATGGAGTACTACTCAGCTACTAAAAACAATGAATTCATGAAATTCTTAGGCAAATGGATGGAGCTAAAAAAATATCATCCCAAGTGAGGTAACCCAATCACAAAAGAACACACAAACACACATGGCATGCACTCACTGATAAGTGGATAAGCTCAGAATACCCAAGATACAACTCACAGACCACATGAAGCTCAAGAAGAAGGAAGACCAAAGTGTGGATACTTTGATCCTTCTTGGAAGGTGGATCAAAATACCCATGGTTTACAACCAAACAATAGACTGAGCATAGGGTCCCCAATGTAGCAGCTAGAGAAAGGACCCAAGAGCTGAAGAGGCTTGCAGTCCCACAGGAGGAACAATAATATGTACCAACCAGTGCCCCTAGAGCTCCCAGGGACTAAACCACCAACCAAAGAGTACACATGGAGGGACCCATGGCTCCAGCTGCATATGTAGCAGAGGATGGCCATTTCAGACATCAATGAGAGGAGAGGCCTTTGGTCCTGTGAAGGCTCGATGCCTCAGTGTAGGGGAATGCCAAGTGAGGAGTTGGGGTAAGCAGGGAGAGGGGGGATGGGATAGGGAATTTTCAGAGGGGTAACAAGGAAAGGGGATACCATTTGAAATGTAAATAAGGCAAATATCTAATAAAAAATAAACCACTCAGATTTCTCTGCCCTATAAAAAGCAAAAGTACTTTTCAAAATCTTAAGTCTTCAATCTGTTTTATACCTTCGGTGTTCATTTTCCATTTTTGTATTACAAATTACAATAAAGCTTAAGAGCCAAAGGTCACTGACCAGGTCGTGGATCAAATGAATCATGAGACTGCAACCTTGGTATTGGAACAGACATCATCTCAGAGGGTGCCTGAAAGCACTGACCACTTTTGGCAGTTACTTAGAGGCTGCTATCTAGAAGTCTTCAACAGCCATTTCTCTCGTGGACCTCTTTCTAGAGCAGCTCGAGATGCAGCTGGCTTCCATCAGAATGAACCAACAGAAAAAGAGATGAGAAGCCTCATGTGAGCAAGACTTTTTTACTTCCTTTCTTTTTTTTTTAGGGCACACTTTTTAAATATTTATTTATTTTATGTATTTGAGTACGCTGTATACAAACACACCAGAAGAGAGCCTCGGATCCCATTACAGATGGTTGTGAACCACCATGTGGTTGCTGGAAATAGAACTCAGGACCTCTGGAAGAGCAGGCAGTGCTCTTAACCACTGAGCCATCTCTCCAGCAATATTTTAATTTTTAATTTGTGTGATATATGTGTGGGGTGGAGGGGTGAGTGGCGTATGTGTGTATGAGAGAGAGAGAGACAGAGACAGAGACAGAGAGACAGAGAGAGTGGGGGAATGTATGTGTTTCTGTCAGTGTGTGTGTACATGTATGTGATGTGTGTGAGTGTGGAGGGTATTTGCATGTGGTGTGTGTGATGTGTATGTGTGATGTGTGTGTATGTGTGTGGTGTGTATATGTATGAGTGATATGTATGTATGTGTGTGGTGTGTATATATGTATGTGATGTGTGTGGTGTGTGTGTGTGTGTGACAGAGAGAGAGAAAGACAGAGATAGAGACAGAGAGAGGAAGAGAGACAGAGAGACAGAGAGAGAAAGAAAGTGAGCATATGTTGGTGCCACCGTGAGCATATAGAGTCCAGAAGATAGCTCTGGGTGTTGTTGGTCCTCTGCCTTCTACTTTGAGGCAGGGTGTCTTTCCTCTTTGCTGCTGTCCATACCAGGCCACCCAATCCAGGAAATTTCAGGGAGTCTCCCATCTCCACCCCTCTTCTCACCATAGGAAGACTGGGATCAAAGACCCCACGTCCAACTTCACCAGGGGCTAGGGATTCAAACTCATGTGGCAGCTGCTTTGCCAAAAGAGCCACCTCCCCTGTCCCCTCATGCTAATATCACAGTTGTTGCCTCCTGCCTGTCTTTCTTCCTAGAGTGTTGCTTCCTTCCATCTTGTCCTGCGTAAGGAAAACAGGAAGTGATTGAAAACCTGAAGGACAAGTGTCTTCTGGGTAAAGTTTGTTATCGTGTACCAATATTACACTTTTCATTTATTTGTCACAGAGGCCTTCACATGCATCGACACACACCTACATGAGTGTGCACACACACATGCACACACGTACACACACACATATGTACATACATACTCCTATTTCTTGACTATATTGCAAGAAGGCTTTCAGATGAATATCTTTTAGATCAATGGGCTATATTATATATATATATATATATATATATTACACATATATAATATATATAGGAACGAAACATACTATCAGTATGAACTTTATTGTATGTGGTGAAACTAGTCTGTTTGCAAATCAATTAAGTACTCTAGTACTTAAATCTGCATAAAATACAATGGCTTTCTTGTGACTCCCGTTTTCCCGAGCTTTATTTTCCTACTCTTATTTCATTGCATTCTCAAAAGAATGTGTGAAATTTTATATAATCATGAAACAGAAATATCAAAAATGCCAATGTTTCTTCCTGCCAGTGTTATGACATTTTATGGTTAGATCATGTGAGATTGTAACTCTTGGCATAGGCATCACCTGCCCTTTATTCCCACTCCTACACAAGTTAACGGAGATGGGGATATTATCTAAATTAATGCATTAGTGATGTTTCTTAAAGGGCCTGTCATTAGATATTTGATCCCTGTCCTAACAAAAGCAACGAAAACTAAATCCACTGGCCTTCTCTGCAAGTGAGCTCATTAGTCCTGACTATCAAGGCAACTAGTATATGAGACTCTGTCACTGAGAACACTCTTCAGAGCTCTTCATTAGCCCTGATATATGTGCATACGGACACATGAGAAAAGCAATTAGTCGGTCCCAGGTAAAGCTAGCTGTGAGGTCCTGGTGTGGAAGAAACAGTTGCCACTAGGGCTAAGATTTGCTTACTCACTTATCTGAGGTCAAAGCTGGTAATCCCACGGGTACTAAGAAAGGTAATAAATGTTTTCCTACATTTAGAAAGAGCCATTGGCAGAGCCTTTGTGAATGAACCGATTCCTGCTGTTCATAACTCCAGACAAATAGGGCTCTGCTGCTTTATCTCGGGCAGAGCCTGTGCCCTGAGTTGTTCACTGACAATAGAGATAGATTTACACACATTCTCATGCTTTTCTGGCTCAGAACTTGTGTAGGGCAATGGACCATGCCAGAAAACCTGGTAAGGTTGAGTGGGTTGGAAGCCCTGGAACCTGAGGATGGCTGCTTCACCTGCTTCTAGCCAGGCCATGTCAGTGACCACACTCTCTACGTAGGAATGTAATCTTCACCTAGATCAGAACGGAGATCTCCATGCTAATGAGGTATCTAGATGAGGGTTTAGCCTATAAGCTTGCCTTCCCAGACATTCCTTTCTACACAATGTATTTCATCTCTGGTCCACACTGAGGAGATGGTACGCACCCGTTTTCCATGACGAACAAGCAATAAACAGTTTGGAACTCAAGACTGTCTGTCAGCCGGGCGTGGTGGCGCATGCCTTTAATCCCAGCACTTGGGAGGCAGAGGCAGGCGGATTTCTGAGTTCGAGGCCAGCCTGGTCTACAGAGTGAGTTCCAGGACAGCCAGGACTACACAGAGAAACCCTATCTCTAAAAAACCAAAAAATTAAAATTAAAAAAAAAAAAAGACTGTCTCTGTCATCAAGAACCGTCAAGGGAGCCGGGCAGTGGTGGCGCATGCCTGTAATCCCAGCACTTGGGAGGCAGAGGCAGGTGGATTTCTGAGTTCGAGGCCAGCCTGGTCTACAGAATGAGTTCCAGGACAGCCAGGGCTACACAGAGCAACCCTGTTTCGAAAAAAAACAAAACAACAACAACAACAACAACAACAACAAAACACACACACACACACACACACACACACACACACCCTCAAAAAAAGATCCGCCAAGGGGAGCATGGAGAAAGTCTACAGAGCTGCATAGCCTAAGTCTCCTGCAGAAGGCCCCTCTGCGCTCCCAGACAGCCGCTGCTAAATTAAGGACAATCGCAGATGAGCTAACCTGGAGTTCCCCCTTCCCTGTACCCCTCAGAGGTGTCTGGATGTCCAGGAGTTTGGGAGCTCGCAGCCCCGGGCTCCTCATCATAGACCCATGGATCCCCCGACCCTCCGATCCTACTCCTTTTCACAGTTTCCACCGGCAACAGAACAGCCAGGAGTCAAGGAATCCCAGCTTCCATTTCCCACATCTTAGGCTGTCTTCCAATCCCCCTGATGTTGGTGCTTACCTCGAGCCCAGCACCCGACAGCATGCGTCAGGATAAATGCAGTCTAGTGCCTCGAGTTTCGTCTGCCTAGCAGAGTTCCTACACCCTAGCCGTGAGGCAGAGGGCAAAACCACACACTTGTACAAACACCTGAGTGTATTCAAGATACAGATGGATGTGCTGGGCGTGGTGGCGCACGCCTTTATGAGTTTGAGGCCAGCCTGGTCTACAGAGTGAGTTCCAGGACAGCCAGGGCTACATAGAGAAACCCTGTCTCCAAAAGCCAAAAAAAAAAAAAAAAAAAAAAAAAAAAAAAAAAAAAAGATACAGATGGATGGTGCAAGTATTTAAGGAAGAAAATCAAAGTATCTGACCACAGGATCTCATGTTAGTTTCTATCTAAAGTTGGGTTTGAGGCTAAAGATGTTTGTTAGTCAGTGGTAGAGCATTTTCTTAGCATGAGCAAGACTGTGCATTTTTACACATGGACGCGTGGACCTTAGGACTCTCTCAATCTCTCTCAATCTCTCTCTCTCTCTCTCACTCTGTTTTTTGGATTTGGTTTTTTCGAGACAGGGTTTCTCTGTATAGCTCTGGCTTTTCTATCCATCTCAATTAGTCTCTTTCTTTCTTTCTTTCTTTCTTTCTTTTTTTTTTTTTTGATTGATTGTTTGTTTGTTTGTTTTTCAAGACGGGTTTCTCTGTTTAGCCCTGGCTATCCTGGAACGCACTCTGCAGACCAGGCTGGCCTCGAACTCAGAAATCCGCCTGCCTCAAGTGCTGGGATTAAAGGTGTGCGCCACCGCTGGCCGGCAGTTTTCGTTGTCAATGGACTGCACGGCTTCTGTTCTGTGCCAATCTCTGTTTCTGCTTTTGCTTTCTTTTTCGAAGCCTTGCTGACCTGCTCACGCCATCCTCTGGATCTGGCTCCAGCTCGTGGCCTGCTTATCTTAGCACTTGTGTAACAGTCTGTAAAGGCCTTCATCCATCTCACAGGACAAGGCAGAGAGAGGCATTCACACAGCGGGAGCGGGTTCAGTTCTCCCCACGACCTCTGCCTACTGAAATGGTTTCGCCTACTGAAATGGTTTCATCTGCGGGCTGTCTTCTCTTCTTTTTTTATTGGTACATTTCTTATGTGTACAGCATTCTGCCTTCAGGCCAGAAGAGGGCACCAGATCTCCTAATAGATTTCTATGAGCCACCAAGTGGTTGCTGGGAATTGAACTCGGGACCTCTGGAAGACAGGCCAGTGCTCTTAACCTCTAAGCCATTTCTCTAGTCCCTCTAGTCAGGATATTTGAATTTGGTGATGGGCCTGTCACTGTTGTCTGTGATGGCACTAGGGATCTAGATGCCCAACTGGACAAAACAGGACAAAACAATACTTAGCTATGTCCTTGACCTCTACCTTAGTGGAGCCCTTGTCCTTGGGTTCAGTAGCCCAGTAGAGATATAGTGTCATCAAAAAGAAGGCTCTGACCACTTCCTGTTGTTCAAACAAATGGCCCCGGGGATATCTCAAGCCCTCTTTATTTATATAGAAATTCAGAACATTCAAACAGGTACAGTTTCAGATTTTCCTTAATCACTATCCAAGACACTCAACAAGTACTTATTAAAATCCATTTTAAGTTCCCCTTACTTCCTTGTAGTCAGTGACGAACCTTCTCCCATATCTAAGCAGTATAGCATTACAATCTAAATGATTATATCATAGCTGAGCACGCGTGAACATTGCAAGCCAGATGATTATATCTAGAGAGGCACATTATATCTAGTTTGTGCACAGGCTGACAGCACACATGCAGTTTCAAAGTAAAAAACAATTAGAATCCAAACAAACTCTTAACAGAAATATAATCTTTGCTCTCATTCTCTCACTCTCAGCTTCTCTCTTGCCCCCTCTTGAGCTCCTCTCCTCCCCCCTCTCTCCACGTGGCCATGGCCAGCCTCTGTTTCTCTTCTCTCTCCTTCCCTCTGCCTTTCTCTGCCTCTCATACCCTGTTAACTCCCCTCCCCATGCCCTGAATAAACTATTCTATACATATATATATATATATATGTGTGTGTGTGTGTGTGTGTGTGTGTGTGTGTGTGTATATATATATATATATATAAAATCTTTGCATTTTATCACCTACTGATTCGATGTGCTTCCAATGTATTATTGTAAGTTGTTCTTTATGCCATAATCTGTCTATGTTTTACAGTATGATCCTGCTGTATGCAACTTTTCTATAAAAAGCAGAGACTAACAGTTTCCCATCAACCCACACTGTTTCCTTCTTTTATATGAGCCTTTATCTAAGGCAAGGATGAATCCGCCCAACGGATACTTTTTTTTTTCTTTCTTTCTTTTTTTTTTTTTTGGTTTTTCGAGACAGGGTTTCTCTGAGTAGCCCTGGCTGTCCTGGAACTCACTCTGTAGACCAGGCTGGCCTCGAACTCAGAAATCCACCTGCCTCTGCCTCCCGAGTGCTGGGATTAAAGGTGTACGCCACCACGCCTGGCCAGATACTTTTTTTAAGAGCACAGCAAATTTTGCTTACTAACCTAGATCCTAAGAATAAAGTAACTTGTGATAATGAACATTCTATTGTTGACCTTTAGGTCCTATCTCTTTAGGCCCTATCTCTTTAGGCCCTTTCTTCTCTGAGTTTTGAACTCTCCCTCTCTTCAATGTATTGACGTGCTTAGGTCCTCAGAAGAAATAGTACACCTTTCCAAGCTCCTTCCTCTTCCCTCACGTATTCCTATCCATTCCGAGACCATCCAATAAGGGATCTTCTTTAAACGTCTAGTCAGTCATGCCTTTCTTAGCCTTTTAAATAAGCAGGAATCACAGCTCCATCTCCTAAGGACTGACAAGCCGTTCTGGTTACCTTTCCCACTGGCCCTTGCCAAGTGGGAGAAACATTCCACGGGGCCTTGCCCCAAGGAGTCTTTCGCAGAGCGTCCATGTACCTATCCCTGGAGAAACAGCACGGTTCCTGCCAATGCCCTAATGGAAAATCCAGAGAAGTGGGCAAAAAGTTTAGAGTGTGTTCTTGGGTCAAAAACACAAGCACCAGCCGGGCGGTGGTGGTGCACGCCTGTAATCCCAGCACTCTGGGAGGTAGAGGCAAGGTCCAGAGGCCCACTCAGAAGAGTGATTGAGGTTAAGAGGGTCTTAGGATGCTGCTCAACAGACAGTTCCTAAAATTACGCTGCGGGTGTGGCCATGGCAGGATGAATAAGTCAGAGGTCTCCATTCTTCCCAGATCATAGCCTCAGGATTCGACTGGAAAGAACTGTTACCATAGAA
The DNA here is from genome assembly GCA_964023405.1 of Apodemus agrarius. Taxonomy (NCBI): domain Eukaryota; kingdom Metazoa; phylum Chordata; class Mammalia; order Rodentia; family Muridae; genus Apodemus; species Apodemus agrarius. Next base: position 10,512,185 of record OZ030022.1, on the reverse strand, counting down.
AATATTTCTAAGTATACCAAGACACACAAACTTAAATTTTTTAAGCACCAAAATAGACATTCTCAGGTTTTTCAAAAGGAAGAAAGAAACATTCATATCTTTCCGTTTCATTTCATGTGTATGAGTGTTTCGTCTGCATGGGTATCTGTGTAGCACATGCATGGTTAGTGCTCACAGATGCCAAGAGGCCAGCGGAGCCCCTGACACTGGAGATTAAAATGTGTGGATACAAGCCGGGCATGGTGGTGCACGCCTGTAATCCCAGCACTTGGGAGGCAGAGGCAGGCGGATTTCTGAGTTCGAGGCCAGCCTGGTCTACAGAGTGAGTTCCAGGACAGCCAGGACTACACCGAGAAACCCTGTCTTGAAAACCAACCAAACAAACAAACAAAAAACAAAACAAAACAAAAAACAAAAAACAAAAAAATGTGTGGATACTAGGAGTCAAACCCAGGTTCTTCATAGAGCAACCAGTGCTCTTCACCACTGAGCCATCCCTCCGGCCCCTCCAGCCCCTCTCTTAAGGTGTTTGTTTGTTTTCTAAACAAAGTTATCTGCGCATGTGTGCTTACCTATACACATGAGCTTGCATATGCCACAGAATATATGCAAAAAAGTCAGAAGACAACTTCTGGGAGTCAGTTTTCTCCTTCCACCAAGCACACCTACGGGACTGAACTCAGGTCTTCTGGCTTGGTAGCAAAGTGCCTTTACCTACACTGCGCCATCTTGATGGCCTGACAGTCGTGTCTTTGATATTGCTTTGTTCCCAACTTGGGCTCTAGAGAGACACATTTGCATGTGGAGGGAGGTGCGGTGGTTTGGATAGGACTGGCCCCCATAGGCTCATAGGTTTCTATGCATCAGTAGAACTCTTTGGGGGAAAATTAGGAGGCATGACCTTGTGGGAGGGGGTGTGTCACCGGAGATGGACTTTGACTGACGTTTCAAAAGCTCATAAAGCTCATGCCAGGCTAGGTATGGTAGTGCAGGCTTTTTTTTTTTTTTTTTTTTTAAGATTTATTTATTTGTTATACGTAAGTACACTGTAGCTGTCTTCAGACCCAGAAGAAGGTGTCAGATCTCTTTATGGATGGTTATAAGCCACTATGTGGTTGCCGGGATTTGAACTCATGACCTTCTGAAGATCAGACAGTGCTCTTACCCACTGAGCCATCTCTCCAGCCCCTGGTAGTGCAGGCTTTTAATCCCAGCACTTGGGAGGCAGAGGCAGGTGGATCTCCCTCCAGAAGTTCAAGCCTGACTTGATCTACAGAGTGAGTTCCAGGATAGCCAAGGCACAGAGAAACCTTGTCTCCAAAGATAAATAAATAAATAGCCCATGCTACACATGTCTCTCTCTCTCTCTCTCTCTCTCTCTCTCTCTCTCTCTCTCTCTCTCTTTCTCTCTCTCTCTCTCTGCCTCAAACTGCTGGATCAGATGTAAGCTCTTAGCTACTGCTCCAGCACCATGCCTGCCCCTAACTGCTCGACTCCCCAGCTCTATGATCATGGACTCACCCTCTGAAACTGTAACCCCCAGTTAACCACTTTCCTTTATAAGTTGCCTTGGTCAAGGTGTCTCTTCACGGCAATAGAACAGTAACGAATACAGGCTAGCAAAGTAAGGATTAATCAGTCCTAACTGCATGATCTGAAAATAGCATGCCTACAGGAAATGTTAGGAGGGACAAACTCAAAGCAAGGTAGACAGAAACAAAACGAAGGACAAGAAGCTTGTGGGCCCACGCGAGAAGCTGGTGGTTCTTAGCAAAAACAGGTTTTAAGTTCCTGTTATAAAAATACCAAGTAGTGTCCTCTAGATTAAAAAAGAAAAGAAAAGAAAAGAAAGGAAAAGAAAAAGAGAGAAAAAAGAAAAGAAAAAAGAAAAAGAAAAAAATTATTCTAGATAGACATTCTCAGAAAATAGGGTTTATGAAATGGCTCAGTTCACACAGCCACTTACAGTCTGACTAACTGAGTTAAATCCAGGAATCCACATTGTGAAAGGAGAGAAACAACTCCTGAAAGTGTGCTTGCATGTGCACAACACACACACACACACACACACACACACACACACATGTAATAGCAAGTTCTCAAGCAGAAGAAGGAATTAAGAGAATACAATCTGGTAATTGTAAACCCAAATGACACACACAGACTATATGATACAAGAGTAAGAGTTTCCTGTGATGTTCAAGAAAATAGCCAATGTAATCTATGATAATATTAGTACAAAACCCAATAAAGTACTCACTGATATCAGAATTTGCAAAGTCATGAATACATGCTCAAATCCCAATATAAATCCTTGTGGGTTTTTTGTTTTGTTTTGTTTTGGTTTGGTTTGGTTTTTGGTTTTTCGAGACAGGGTTTCTCTGTGTAGCCCTGGCTGTCCTGGAACTCACTCTGTAGACCAGGCTGGCCTCGAACTCAGAAATCTGCCTGCCTCTGCCTTCCAAGTGCTGGGATTACAGGAGTGCGCCACCACTGCCCGGCTGTTGTTTTGTTTTTTGTGAAATGACTTTCAACAAAGGCACTGGGGTGATTCGATGAGGGAGGGAAATTGTTTTACCAGGCCTAAATTAACTGAGTAATACTGATTATATTGTGAGATATCATCTCCCACCTCCCAAAGTCTCTAGGTTCCGTGGCAGACGTAGTACAACACAGAAGGGGCCTAAATGCATACAGTAATAGCATAGCCTCAGAGACTGTTCAGAGATAGTCAAAAGATAAATGGCCAGTGTTAAAGAGGGCCTTTCTAGACATAAGAGAGACTTGAGATGATTCAGCTTATGGTTATAAAGAATCACTATCAGTTTTCCAAAACCTAGACAATGGAGCCTATTAGTTCCTGGAATCCCCGTGATTGGACTTTCTTTTTTTTTTTTTTTTTTTTTTTTTTTTTTGGTTTTTTCGAGACAGGGTTTCTCTGTGTGGTCCTGGCTGTCCTGGAACTCACTCTGTAGACCAGGCTGGCCTCGAACTCAGAAATCCGCCTGCCTCTGCCTCCCAAGTGCTGGGATTACAGGCGTGTGCCACCACCGCCCGGCTGTGATTGGACTTTCTAGTCATCAGTGAACGGGAGGACTGAGAGACCAGATCTTTTGGGTTCAGACTCCATCTTAGAGAACCTGACCTAAGGTTGAACTCAAGTTAACTAGCAAGCTGGCACCTAGAACCAGTGTCGGCGTTATTCCCCAACACATCTGCACCTCCAGGTTACAAGCCCACCCCTGACACGTCACCTCCTAACAACTACCAATCAGGACGAAAACAAAAGTTAAGTTGATGGTTTGGCTCCCAGCACCAGCCAGTTATGTTAAAGGCTGTAATGGCCCCCAAGTCTGATGTCTACCAGGCTAGGTACCCCCTTCTTGCCTCTATAAATGCTTGCTTGAAACTGCACTCCGGGTCCCCTCCCATTCTCCTGCCTCAGAAACGGTGGTGCTGCCCAAACAGTGGTGCTCCAGCTTAAGTAAAGAGACCCTAATGTGACTGCACTGGAATCAACTCCTTGGTGGTCTTTTGGGGGTTTCATTATAAACCCCTATATATATACATATATATATGTATATATATACATATATATATGTATATATGCAAATATTTTTAAAAGTATAATAAATCCTTATTACTTCAAGCATCACAGGGCAGTGGACATGGATGTTTGAGCGGTAGGCTGCCGGCATTTTGGGGGGCTCTCTTTCTATTTAGTCACTCAGATACCAGCTCCCCACCCACTCCCAGCCCCCACCATTCAGGCTTTGCTCTGTTCCCAGACTTCTGTTCCGTAGTTTGGATTCTTTTGGCCCCTTTTCTTTCCAAGATTCCAAGCACAAACTGTCTTGACCTGCTGGTCCACGAGAAACATGGCCACGTATGAAGAGCTTGGGTCCTCTCTGGGAGCCTGTGTAAGAAGGCTGTGAACTTCCCGTGAACGGCGGACGGGGCGGAGTGCAGGATGCTCTTCCCTGTGATAAATGCATGCACGAGGAAGCGAGGACATGGAGGGACGCCCTGCGCGGCCACGTTATCTCTGTGGGAAAGGCAAGCCCTGGGAGAGATATCCTTGGCTCCTGCGCTTGACCCAAGATGATAAGACATAACACTAGCTGTCTTTCCTCACCGTGCTTGTGTTTGCTTAAGCTAACTGCCAGTGCCACCCCGGGTTTTCTGGCTTTAATAATAAAAAACGAGAAGGGCTTTGTGTTTGTCTGGACACAATCCAAGCATGGAGTCCTGCGAGGGGAATTCTGAGTGCTTGTGAGAAAACTCTCTCTCTCTCTCTCTCTCTCTCTCTCTCTCTCTCTCTCTCTCACACACACACACACACACACACACACACACACAAACACAAAAGAGACAAGAGTCATGTGACTTCAGTTTCCTCAAAACCAGAAATGATCTTGGAATGTGCTTTCGAGCCTCTCCCAGGTGGAGTGGACAGAAGTGTGTTCATTTCAGATTATTCACTTCTTTTCTTTTCTTCTTTTAATTCTGTGTACGTGAGTACACTGTCACCATCTTCAGACACACCAGAAGAGGACATCGGGTCCCTTTACAGACGGTTGTGAGCCACCGTGTGGTTGCTGGGAATTGAACTCGGCACCTCTGGAAGAGCAGCCAGTGCTGTTAACGGCTGTGCCAGCTCTCCAGCCCCCGAGTATTCATCTTGTATTCATTACAACTGGCTATTGTTTGTTTATACGCCTCTATGGGAAAACATGTCTATGCCATCTGCAGCTTGGCCTTGTGATTGTACACACCTGAGCGTGCACTGAGACCTTCACTGGAGGGTGGTTTCTCCACAATTGGAGTATAAATCCCTTGATTCTCTGAATAAATGTGGCTATTGCATGAGACTTCAGTCTGCCTCCTTTTTAGGCTCCATTCTCTTGGTTCCGCTGCTGTCGGAGTGGTAAACCTTTTTCACTTATTTTGAGCTCAAAGCCTGTAGTCCCCTGGTACCCTACACAGGTCTTTGGACCTCTCTGACTGTGGGACTGGTCAACAGCCATCATCGATAGGAATCTGGAAGAATGGATGTCAGCACTCTGGACAAGCTACACAGATGCTTATGCCACACAGGCGTTTATGCCCAGTGCTGGCATTAGTGTCTAAAGGAATGGAGCTGTTTTTTACCATGAGCTATCTGGGAGTCATTGCGTTAGAGAAATCAATCAAGTTGAAGGTAGAGTCTGGCTTCAATTTAGTTTGACTGCGACATCTTAGAGGGCTGAGGATGCATTGCCAGGGCTTCCTGGCCCTTTAGCAATGGCCCAGGCTCCTCCGTAGGCTGTTAGTGTCTCAGCGGCCATCTGGTTTTGTATGATGGCCTCCTTCATCAATTTAACTTTGGAGTTCACCGGGCGATGGTGGCGCACGCCTTTAATCCTGGCACTTGGGAGGCAGAAGCAGGTGGATATCTGAGTTCGAGGCCAGCTTGGTCTACAGAGTGAGTTCCAGGACAACCAGGGCTACACAGAGAAACCCTATCCCGAAGAAAACAAAACAAAACAAAACAAAAAAAAACTTCTGAGTATTTAAGAATGAGATCCTAGCCGGGCGGCGGTGGTGGCGCACGCCTTTAATCCCAGCACTTGGGAAGCAGAGGCAGACAGATTTCTGAGTTTGAGTAGCCTGGTCTACCGAGTGAGTTCCAGGACAACCAGGGCTACACAGAGAAACCCTGTCTCAAAAAGAAAAAAAAAAAAAAAAAAAAAAGAGTGAGATCCTAAAGACTATAAGAAGAATAGACTGATAGTTACATACTAATACTACAGCAAAATATAAAAGGACAATTTTAAGAAAGTGAACAAATCAAAGAGAAGATCATGTGAGACTGTGATCACCAAGCACATGTTATAGTAACAGTGCCTTAAACAATAAGCAAGCAAGCAAAGGTACACCCGCTAAGAGCTATTTAAGGGAGCTCACCTTTGCATTTAACCAAATGTCTCTTTTTGTTGTTGTTTGCTTGAAGGGAACTCTTAAATTATTTAGTGGTTCACAAGTTTATCTAGCCTTGTCTTTTTTTTTTTTTTTTTTTTTAACATGTTCAGCTCTTTATTGGACATATTAACAAACACAGTTTAGTAAAAAAGACCAAAGCTCACGTTCGACTGCTCGGACCCTTCCTTCTTTGCTATCACTTTCTTATCCGCTGGGGCAGCAGCGGTGGGTGGAGCGGGACCACCAGCAGGAGCGGCCCTCCAGCCCCTGAATTGCAGATGAGGCTCCCAATGTTGACGCTGGCCAAAGCCTTTGCAAACAAGCCAGGCCAGAAAGGTCCAACACTGACACCAGCTGCTTTGATGAGAGCACTGATCTTATCCTCGGTGACCCGCCCCTCGCTTTGTCATCGTGCAGGATGAGGGCAGAGTAGAGGCAGGCGAGCTCGGAGACGGAAGCCATGTTGTGGACTGTGTGCCTTGCTAGTCGCCCGATAAAGTGAGGGCCTCACCCCAGCGGCCTTAGCTTCCTCGGGAGAACCCAGCACCTTGGCGGCAGCTGTGGGAAAAAGTGGCAACAACGCTTCTACGGGATTCTGGATGAGCCCCAAAGATGTCAGCAGTGGAAATGGAGATGCCACCACAGCTCCATGTGATTGGGTTACAGTCTGGGTTCTCTTATCTCATAGGGACCTCAACTCAGGTAAAGCTGGACCCGTGACTTTGATGCAAAAAAGAATGCCAGGACCAGGCAAGATGAAGAGTGGAGGGTTTTGTTTTCTTTTTTTTCTTTTTAAAGATTTATTTAATTTATTTTATGTATGTAAGTCATCTTTAAGCCACCAGAAGAGGGCATCAGATCCCATTACAGATGGTTGTGAGCCACCATGTGGTTGCTGGGAATTGAACTCAGGACCTCTGGAAGAGCCGTCGGTGCTCTTAACCACTGAGCCATCTCTCCAGCCCGAGGGTTTTGTTTTCTGTTTTGTTTGCTTTTTTTTTTTTTTTTTTTTTTTTTGCCTTGTTTTTAAAATCCAATAATATTCTGAGCTTTCACTATGTTGTCCTGGAACTCACAATGTCCAGTCTGGGACTTAACTCACAAAGATCCATCTGCTTCTGCCTCTCAAATGTGTACCACCTCTCCCCAGTTATTAAAAAGTTTCTGCCGGGCGTTGGTGGCGCACGCCTTTAATCCCAGCACTTGGGAGGCAGAGGCAGGCAGATTTCTGAATTCGAGGCCAGCCTGGTCTACAGAGTGAGTTCCAGGACAGCTGGAACTATACAGAGAAACCCTGTCTCGAAAAACCAAAAAAAAAAAAAAAAAAAAGTTTCTGCTGGGTTGTGGTGGCGCACGCCTGTAATCCCAGCACTTGGGAGGCAGAGGCAGGAGGATTTCTGTGTTCAGGCCAGCCTGGTCTACAGAGTGAGTTCCAGGACAGCCAGGGCTACACAGAGAAACCCTGTCTCGAAAAACAAAACAACAACAACAACAACAACAACAACAACAAAAGTTTCTATCAGCTTTAATCGCAAGAGTTAACAGAAAGAGAGACACTCAGAAAGTAAGGTGCATCTTAGACTCTGATTGTATGCTTCTGGGAGAAGAACCACACAGGGGAAAACTATTAAAATGGCATTTTGGACACTTTAAAATAAGAGGTATTTTAGTCCACATTAGTAGCAACCTCCTTCCCTACATGGCTTCTTCGGAAGAGAAATTTGCCCTTGGGGAAATTGGTCTGCTCAAGTCACTATCTGCTCATTGGACACATGCAGTAGACAGACCCGTCAGACCAGGTTACATAAGTGACTGTCTTCAGCCCTCATCGCCGGATTCGAAGTTTTCTTTCCAGGTATAAACTGGTTCCCGGGACTTGGCTTAAGTCCCAGCGCTCAGGTTCTACTTATAGAGTTAACATCTGATCATATCTTGTGTCCGAGTGAGGACTCTTGACTGTAGTGTTTCCATAAATAATTTAAATACAGAATTATGCTCATTCTACACACACACACACACACACACACACACACACACACACAGTCTTAGGGTTTCCATTACTGTGAAGAGACACCACGACCCTGACGACTTTCATAAAGGTGAACATTAAACTGGGGCTGGCTTACGGTTCCAGAGGTTTAGTCCATTATCATCACGCAGGAAGCACAGTGACATCCAGGCAGACGGGGTGCAGGAGAAGGAGCCGAGAGTTCTACAACTTGATCCACAGACCGCAGAAGGAGACTGTGAGCCACACTGGGTCTAGCTTGAGCATGGGAGACACATTTCTTTCAAGAAGGCCAGACTTACTCCAAGGCCACACCTCCTAATAATGCCACTCCCTGTGGGCAAAGCACTCAAATACAGGACTCTATGGGGGTGGGGTGGAGTGGGGGCTTACCTTTTCAAACCACTACCACCACCACCAACACACACACACACACACACACACACACACACACACACACACAGAGAGAGAGCTCTGAACTGATATCTTGGATTATTTGGCTTTGTATGGAACTTTTATCGCAGTATTTTCCCCATTTCTTCCTTAAAGAAAGAGACAGAGGGTAAACTATGAAGCAACTTGATAAGTCTATTTGAGTTTACTTTGAAAATTCAGTTTGGGGAGGTATGTATTCCAGGGAAATAGAAGAGACGTAACTGAGGAGACTATGAACCAGGGCAGTGCTGCAAACTTGCGCAATTCCTGGGTGACACACTAAGCAGAGGCAGTTTTGTTTGTGTTAGGACAACTAAGGAGCCGAAAGTGAGAGACCAAATCTTTTAAGTTCAGACTTCATTTTAGAGAACCTAAGTTTGAACTCATGTAAACTAACGGCCTGGGACCTAGCATCGGTTTCCAGTTGCTCCTACCCCCACCCCATCCCCCATTTCCCCCAACAAACCTCAAGCCTACCTCCTGTCTCTAGGCTAATGCCCAACAAGACCAGCATCTCCAGGTTATTATCCCAAGAGATCTGCGCCCCCAGGTTACAGCCCCCACCGCAGAGGGGAGCAGAGGTTAAGTTTATGATATGACTCCCAGCGCCAGCCAATTGTGTTGAAGGCCACAGGAGCTTTCCGATTAGATGCTTGCACGCGTACCCTCCACTTGCTGCTCACTATAGAGCCTTGCTCTGATAGATATTCGGGGCTCCCCCCCCCACCAAAACCATCCTTCGAGAAGGTGGTGTTGGGCCGGCAGCGCACTTGCCCCATTGTAATTTACATCAGAGCAGCTTCTGTCTGGTGTTTTTTTGGGGGGGGGCGGGGAGGGGAGGTCACTAACAACACTTCCCTGCCAGGACAAAAGGATTTGAACATGCCTGGGCATGGCTTCACACCTGCCTGTAATCTTAGCAGGAGGTGAGGCAAATTAGTTTAAGGTAATCCTCTGGCACACTGTGAGTTTGAGACTAGTTTGAACTACATGAGTCCCTGTCCAAAAAGAAAAAAAAAGAAAGGGTTACAGACATACTGTTATAGATTATCCACTCTCAGAACTAGGCTTGGCCTAAGAAGAGAAAGGATATTTAACACTTTTTTTAAAAAGTTATTTATTTATTATATTAATAAGTACACTGTAGCTGTCTTCAGACACTCCAGAAGAGGGCGTCAGATCTCGTTACGGATGGTTGTGAGCCACCAGGTGGGTGCTGGGATTTGAACTCAGGACCTCTGGAAGAGCAGTTGGTGCTCTTAACCACTGAGCCATCTCTCCAGCAGGATATTTAACACTTTTATTCTGTATTTATTTATTGGCTGATTTAATACCTATATTCATTTAATTTTGAGACAGGATTTTTGGCCCAATCTGGCCTTAAACTTGCTATGTAGCTGAGGATGGCTTTAAACTTCTGATTCCCCTGTCTCCCTCACCAGTTGCTAGAATTACAGGTATGTGCCACTGCACCTGGTTTATGTAAACCCGGGGCCTGGCACGCACTGGGAAAATATCCTGCTAGCTGAGATGTGCCGCCAACCATCTAAAATTTACTACTGGAAAATTCTTTAGTCTTTTGGTTTTTTTGTTTTGTTTTGTTTTGGTGGGTTTTTTTGTTTTTTTTTTTTTGTTGTTGTTGTTTTTTTTTTTTAGGAGTCTAAAACATCCAGGTAGAAAATTTTGAGTTTCTAGATGCCAGAGAACATTAACAGGCAGGAGCTGTGCTCCTTGAAAAACGTGCATGGTAGCGTCCAGTGCTTCGTAGAAGGTAGTTAATGATGGTTTCCAATTTACAGTTGGAAAAGTATGGTAGGCCACGTGCACATGCCCACTACCCAAGCACTGCAGAGACAAACACGTGTTGACTGCACGTTCAGGGAACTTTGGGTTACCAATCCAGCCAGCCAGAGCCACACAGAAAAACCTGATGCCTCTCTTTCTAAGACAAGAGTCTTACTATGTAGCCCAGGCTGACCCCAAACTTTTTTTTCTCAAGTGTTAGGATTATTCATACCCAGGTTGGAATTTCTTCTGCTCTTTTCTTTGACTATTTATATGTGTTTTGGTGAGAGAAGAGCCAAATTGTTCATGCCTGGGACCACTGATTTGGGGATTGAATCAGTTTCATCAAGTGTCTAGTGAGTTTCTGTGGCAGTTCATGTGGAGGAGACTGAGCCGGTTATGAGCTCCAACGCGGTCCTGTGAGCACTGCTGAGTTTTCTTCCAGCGGCGGTTACGTTATTGGAGAGTCCTTCTTGGTTTGTGGAATCTGGTTTGTATTTCTTAGTGTGTCTTTGTGTCTTGTGTGGGTATTGGGCTGGTGCCCTTAGAGGCCAAATGAGGGTGTAGTATCCTCTTGCGCTGGAATTACAGTCAATTGCGAGCCACTAACAGGTGCTGGGTACTTAACTCTCCTCTTCTGAAAGAAGAACAGCAGTCTCAAAGGCAGAGCAATCTCTCCTCCTCCTCCCCCTCCTCCTCATTCCCCTCCCCCCTCTTCCTCCTCCCCTCCTCCATCTCTTCCTCTGTTTCTGTCTCCTTTTCCTCCTCCCCTTCCTCCTCTTCTATTTCTGTCCCCCCTCCCTTCTATTCCCCTTCTGTCCCCCTCCTCCTCCCTCCCTCTTTTGAGAAGTTGTCCCGGTGTAGCCCTTCCTGTCCTACAACTTGTTACACAGTGCAGGCAAGCCTCAACCTCGTAGCAATCTTCCTGCCTCTGCTTCTTGACTATTGGGGAATATAGGTTTAACATTCAGAGAGGGAATAGGCTGGGGGGAATCTGGATTTGCCCTCCCTGGGGATTTTCTCAGAAGGCACAGCCCTTTGAGGGTCCTACCCTGTGCAGCCCCAGCTGTGGTTCATCTAGAGCCCTCAAGTTCTGTTGACAAGCGCATCCTGACAAATGTCAAGGCGGGGTTGTGCTGGCAACACCGGTCAAGGATGATCTCCCTCCTGGATGGCCAGGGAGCTTGTCAGAGGTTTCACCATAGCTACTTTGTTTGTCCAGCATGCCCAGCCTCATGTCCCTGCTGGTCTGTGAACTGCTCCAGCGTTATGTGAAGGTTTAACAGTTATAACAGTCTAAGTCTGGTCTTTCCACGACTGCTCCCCCCCCCCCATATTTAGGATTAACTTGCCAATTTTGAAAATAACAATCTTGTTAGAATTTTAGTAGGTATTGCATTGAATTTATATATATATATATATATATATATATATATATATATATATATTTTGGTTTTTCGAGACAGGGTTTCTCTGTGTAGCCCTGGCTATCCTGGAACTCACTCTGTAGACCAGGCTGGCCTCGAACTCAGAAATCCACCTGCCTCTGCCTCCCAAGTGCTGGGATTACAGGTGTGCGCCACCATGCCCGGCAGCGAATTTATATTTTTCATCTACCAACTGATAGGATGCCTTTCTAATTATTTTCATCTTTCAAGATGTCGCTAAGCAATGGTTGCATATTTCAATGTGCAAAACATTACTTTTGCAAAATTTATTTCTTCAAAAAAAAAAAATGAGAGCTGTAGAGATGGCTCAGCAGTTAAGAGGACTGACTGCTCTTCCAGAGGTTTTGAGTTCAATTCCTGTCAACCACATGGTGGTTCACAACCATCTGTAATGGGATCTGATGCCCTCTACTGGTGTGTCTGAAGAAAGCAACAGTGTACTCACATACATAAAATAAACAAATAAATCTTTTCTAAAAACAGTGTGAGGGCTGTATGTGGAGGGAGAGAACAACTTTCTGGAGTCTTCCTTCCACACTTCCAAGGGTTCCAGAGAATGAACTCATCTCCAGGCTTTTCTCTGCAAGTGCCTCAACTTGCTGAGTCATCATCTTACTGCCCCACGTCCCCACCCCCATCTCAATCCCAAATCACATGCTGTTGTTCAGCTCCTATTAGCTCTGCTACCTTTCTGTAGGTTTCTTGGGAAGTTTTTCTTTCATTTTTTCCTTGCCGGACTGCACTGGCTAAAACATCACCAGTGCCAAGTTGAGATGTGAGACTAAAGCTCTTGGCCTCATTCCGAGAGGGAAGGCAGCTGCTACCTGGAGGTTTCTCCGCACGCTCTTTGTCCAAGTTTGCCGAGATGTGGTGCTGTGAATTACTGTCAGGTACTATCAGATACGCTTTCCTTGCAACCAAATCATGCTTTACCTTTTACTCTATTAGAACGACATGCTAACTCTTAAATGCCAAGGCAGTCTTGTACGTTGCTGTAAGTCAGGTTTGGTCTTTGGACTGTGTGCTTGTCTTCATGAGGAACATTTATTCTGTAGCTTTCTTATGGCCTTTATCTGGCATTTAGTATTAGGTTGCTAATAGCCTTATACATGACTTCAAGTGCTCCGTCCTTCTCCACCAGAAATACTTGCAGAAGGTTGGTGCGCAAGGATTTCTCTTTTTCTTTTTAATTTTTTAATTTATTTTTATTACTTTTAAAAAAAGATTTATTTATTTATTTATTTATTTATTTATTTATTTATTTATTTATTTTCGGGACAGGGTTTCTCTGTGTAGCCCTGGCTGTCCTGGAACTCACTCTGTAGACCACCGCCCGGCTTAAAGATTTATTTATTATATGTAAGTACACTGTAGAGCTGTCTTCAGAGGCTCCAGAAGAGGGCAGCAGATCTCATTACAGATGGTTGTGAACCACCATATCATTGCTGGAATTTGAACTCAGGACCTTTGGAAGAACATTCAGTGCTCTTAACCTCTGAGCCATCTCTCCAGCCCCCAAGGATTTCTTTTTAAATGTTTGGAAGAATCCACAAGCCATCTAGGCTTAACATTTTCTTTGTGTATAGATAATTAATGCAATTGTTTTGATGCCGAGGACTACAACCAGGGCCTTGGGCCTGTCAAAAATATTCTGTGCCTCAGGTACAACCCCAGCCCCAGGTTTTTTTTTTTTTTTTTTTTTTTGGTTTTTCGAGACAGGGTTTCTCTGTGTAGCCCTGGCTGTCCTGGAACTCACTCTGTAGACCAGGCTGGCCTCGAACTCAGAAATCCGCCTGCCTCTGCCTCCCAAGTGCTGGGATTACAGGCGTGCACCACCACGCCCGGCAATCCCAGGTTTTTAAAATAATAATTCTCTTCTTGGAAGATGTGGTATAGAAAATGACCTAAAGATATTCATGGTCTACTTTCTAGAGCCTATGCATGTTACTTTATCTAGCAAAAGATTTGGCAGATGTTGGTAAAATGAAGCACTTTGAATGAAACAATCTCCTGGGCGATCCAGAAGAGCCTAGCCAAATAGCTCAGGTTACATGCACTGCCAAGGCTCACAGGTCTAAGTGGCAACAAGGCCACAGAGGCATAGGTTTGTCTGTCTGAGACAGGGTCTCACGATGTTGCCTAGGCTGGCCTAGAATTCTTATATATCATGTATATATAGTCCAGTAGGTGGATTCAGGTATCTTGAAACTGGAGCACCCAACAGTTGTGAGCTTCCTTGTGGGTACTGGGAACTGAACCCAGGTCCTCTGCAAGAAGTCTTTAGCTGCTAATCCATGCCTTTAGCCCCTGGGCTGCCTCGGCCGCCCCAGTGCTGAGGTTACAGGTATGCAGCATGCTTGACCACACACCTGCATTTCTGATTAGCATTCTGGAATAAAACAGGATTTCTGGTTCAGAGAGTAGAATATTTGATACTTACTAAACTGTGAGCCACATTCTTGTGTGTGTGTGTGTGTGTGTGTGTGTGTGTAAATATATTGGTTTTGTCTTTTTTTTCTTTGGAGACAGGGTTTCTCTGTGTAGCCCTGGCTGTCCTGGAACTCACCCTGTAGACCAGGCTGTCCTGGAACTCAGAAATCTGCCTGCCTCTGCCTCCCAAGTGCTGGAATTAAAGGCGTGCACCATCACTACCCAGTTTTTTAAATTTTCTTTGAAGATAGGGTTTCTGTTTCTGTTAGTCCTGGTTATCACAATGTAGACCAGGCTGGACTCTGACTCAGAGATCTGCCTGCCTCTTCCTCCTTAGTGCTGAGATTAGAGGTATATGCCACCACTGCCTGGCCCTTGTGTACATTTTTAATTGTTTGTATTAAGTCTAAGTATGGCTCAGCTAACTTGATGAACTCTTAAACCCTGCTGCTTCTCATGAGTTTTCAGTTCTGGTGGTGTGTTTTCTAACTAATGGATGAATTGGAAGTACAATGTATCCCTCCTTGCCCTGGGTTCCTTACTGAGATTTGGAAGGTAACTTTTTGTTCTGAAGCAGTCTATGTAGCCTACACAGTTCTAGAATCCATAGTCCTCCTTCAGTCTCCTCCAGGTGTACAGGACCACAGCTGGCTCTGACAACTTTAATATTTGCTGGTGGAAGGCTGGAGAGATGGCTCAGAGGTTAAGAGCACTGACAGCTCTCCCAGAGGTCCTGAGTTCAATTCATAGCAACCACAGGGTGGCTCACAACCATCTGAGATGTGATTTGATTTCTTCTTCTGTTGTGTTTGAAGACAGTGACAGTGTATTCACATATATACAAAATAATAAATACATAAATAGTTAAAAAATATTTGCTGGGGGAATGGTCAACACTTGGATTGCCTTTGTAGTTTTACTGCTTTTAGTAATAAAAAGTGGGAATTCAGCCGGGCGGTGGTGGCGCACACCTTCAATCCCAGCACTTGGGAGGCAGAGGCAGGTGGATTTCTGAGTTCGAGGCTAGCCTGGACTACAGAGTGAGTCCAGGACAGCCAGGACTACACAGAGAAACCCTGTCTCAAAAAACCAAAAAAAAAAAAAAAAAAAAAAAAAAAAAAAAAAAGTGGGAATTCCCATACACATTCAAACCGTACAGATTTAAATAGAATGTTGACAACTCCATACCATTCTTACCTAGCTCAATATAAAGGATTTGGAAATTCTTAGTCACAAATGTAAAGAAATATAATTTATGAAAATATTTACATCATTATAGCCCTTCCTGTGCCAAATACAATATTTTACAAAAATCTAAAAGCAATGCAAAGATGGGGGAAGGCTGGGAGAATAAGAGGAAAAACAAAAAAATCAAAACCTCTCCATCCTTTCATGAGTGGGCAAAGGCCCATTTTATTTAGCAACACATACAAACACATGAAGGGAGGCGGCTTGAGGTCTGTTAACTTGTAGTAAACAGATTTCGGGGTCACAGTTGGAAAATAACTTGAGTTTTAAGTCTTTTAGAGCAACTTTGCCATCTCATTTCATTATATTAAGAAAGGGACTCACAGCTGGGCGTGGTGGCGCACGCCTGTAATTCCAGCACTTGGGAGGCAGAGGCAGGCGGATTTCTGAGTTCGAGGCCAGCCTGGTCTACAGAGTGAGTTCCAGGACAGCCAGGGCTACACAGAGAAACCCTGTCTCGAAAAATCAAAAAAAAAAAAAAAAAAAAAAAAAAAAAAGCTATCTATACAGTATAGCTTTGTGCACACGCATAGCGCAGGCTGGCCTCATTGAGTCCCTACGCAGAGCTTCATCTCATGAGGAGAGAGCTCATTCAAACTGGGATAAAGCACTCATCTTTAAAGATATAATTCTTTCAAAAAGTTTCACATTAACAGATCATTTAATCATTTAATTGTTCAGCCGTTAGGAAGTTTTTGTTGTGGAGATGGCTCTGTGGTCAAGAGCACTGGCTGTAGCCGCTGGGTTTCCAGGTTTAGGACCTGCTCTGTGTAAGGCAAGCTACACACATGGCACTTCAAAGTTATTTTAAACTTTCTTTTGAACTACAGTAGAGTAAATTGTATTTGCTTTTAAGTGTTCTTATTCTCAAATACTAAAATTAGTCTCTATTACACAACCGAATTTGGTACAGTAAGATTTTATTTGAATAATATTTACAAAATAAATATGATTTTAGTCACTAAGTTCTTCTTCATCACTGAAGTATGTGCTTTTCTTTATTCTTGGTCGTCTAGAATCATCTGAGGTGGAGGGACCCCCTGGGCTGGGTCTCCATTTGTTTTGCTCTTCTTCAATTTTGGCCTGCTGTGGTATGATTCAGAAGCAGAATAAAATTAGTTATTTATGACATATCATGTTAATTCAAAAGAATTACCATGGAAAATTACCAGAACACAAACAATCCCCACCCTCCCAGGCCACATTGACAAATTTGGTCGCCATGATAGTCCTACTCAAAATTAGAGCCTTTTTTTTTCCCTGAGAGAGGTGTGGAACTCTCTATGCAGGACGACCTTGAACGTCTGAACCTTTGCCTCTACCTCCAGGATGCTGGGCTGCATCCCTACTCCAGGTCTATGTAGTGCTGGAGAATAAAACCAGGGCTCTGTGCATGCTACCAACTAAACGGAATCCCCACCTCAGCCCTCTTTCCTTGCCCGGTTTGTTTTGTCTTGACACAGAGTTATACGATGGAGCTTATGCTGGTGTAGAACTTATTAGGTACCCAGGCTAGGCCTGAGCTCATGATCTACTGCCTCAGCCTCCTCAGGTGAGAAGACAAGGGTGCAAGATGACAGGTAGGCTAACCTGTCATCTTCCTGAGTGCTCAGCTTACAGGCATGGACCAATGTGCTCACTCTGTCCCCTGTTTTCTTTCCTTCTTTTTTTTTTTTTGTTTTTTTGTTTTTTGTTTTTGGATTTGGTTTTTTTGAGACAGGGTTTCTCTGTGTAGCTCTGGCTGTCCTTGAACTCAGAAATCCTCCTGCCTCTGCCTCCCAGAGTGCTGGGATTACAGGCGTGCGCTGCCAAGCCACTGCCTGGCCCCTGTACTGCCTTTTCTGAGACAAGGCACCTGTGGGCTAGTCTGGAATTCCTCAGCAGCAGTGGCTCCCCACCGCAGCCTTCTGGGCAGGCAGGATTAAAGGCTTGGCTGCGCTCAGTTAAAACATGACATTAAGCCCAAGCTCCTCACCGTGTCGCTCCACCTCCTCTCCTCCCTGAGCTCCGCCTTGCTTTTCCAGCTCGGAATCCAGCCTGCCAAGCATGCGGGTGGTTGCAGAGAAGTGTCCCCAGACCCAGTCCCCCAGTACCTGGAACGCTATGGCCTGACTGAGACTGTCCAGAGCCGGATCCTCCCCTTCCTCTTCACTCACTTCTACTTCCTCGCTAGGTCAGCAAAGAGAAAATCCAGATTTGGTCAGCTGGCAGTAAAGAGGCGAAACAGCACAGCATCTTGGGAGCGGGATATACATACATCTCTTCTTCCGGTTCAGGGACCTTCTTTTTCTTCTTCTTCTCCTTCTTCTTTGGAGGCTCTCGCTCTCCAAGCATGTTTTTCGGACAGGCATAACTTAAATGCCCACTTTCCTTTTGTTTCACATTAAAAAAGAAAGAAAGAAAAAATAAACACCAGAGTCGCTGTTTCTGACAGAACATGCCCTGACCCTGTGGATCAAAGGCTAGAATCCAGGAAACAATGTTCTCATTGTGGAACACAGGACCACACCCGTTCCTTCCGTACAGAGGGGGCAGAGCCCGTGATACTCTAAGTCCTAGAATGCTACAGTGATAACTAGGGAGCAAAGTAGAATTCTTTCCTCAAACATTTTAAGCTTCACCTTTTTTCTTTTCTTTTTAATTTATTTATTATGTATACAGTGGCCTGCCTGTCTGTATGCCAACAGGCCTGAGGAGGGCAGCAGATCTCACTCCAGATGGTTGTGAGGCACCATGCTGTTGCTGGTGGGAATTGAACTCAGGACTTCTGGAAGAGCAGCCTGTTCTCTGAGCAAGCGATCCAGTCCCTGAAACCCCAACTTTTACTCTACAAAAGGACTCTAAGTGGTTCATCACACTAATATAAATTTTAGATTAGCCTGATAAATAGGGATAACATGGTTTCCACCAACCTGTAAGATCTGCTGAGCTGGGTGGTGGTGGCGCACGCTTTTAATCTCAGCACTTGGGAGGCAGAGGCAGGTGGATTTCTGAGTTCGAGGCCAGCCTGGTCTACAGAGCTAGTTCCAGGACAGCCAGGGCTATACAGAGAAACCCTGTCTCAAAAAACAAACAAACAAAAGATCTGCTGAATATTCAGCTTTGAAAATGAACGGGTGCTGGGGAACCCCGGGCCCTGGGCCTGAGCTCTGTCTCGAACTACACAACATTTTTCTTTCTTTTTTAAAGTGTATGGCTTGTATTATTGTCCTATTTTACTGAGCTGGGTTATTATAATCATGTAGACTGCTGAACTGTAAAACACAGAACTCTGGATTTCAATTTGTACATTAGCTCACTTAACTACATGCAATAGTATTATGTTAACTTATGTAGGAGAGACTAAGCCAAGATCTCAACAGAAGAAAAAAAAATTCACAATTCCTTAAATAACCTGTACTTTGTCCTTGGCATATGGTTGAATCCAAGAAATACCATTTATTGCTAATTTACTGTGGAGATTCCATTGTGTTTTGAAATAATAGTAACAAAAGATGTAAACACCACTAAAGGAAAAGGTTAGTAGTAAAATTGCTTTGGGAAAACCCACGATATATAAATGTCAACAGATTTTTTTAGGGGACAATTAGATGACTACAGAAATACACAGAGTAGGTAGGTAGGTGCTGCAGCTCAGTTGCCGCAGCGCCTACCTGGCGTATACACGGTACGGGATTTGACTCCCCTGCAACCCGCAAACTAAGGGTGGTGACTCTTCTGTAACCCCAGCACTCTGGAAGCGGAAGAGGAGGAAGGGTTAAAGCCGTCTTCTGCCGTGTGACAAGTTTCTGACTAGCCTATGTCAGAGGCCTTGGCTTTTAAAATAGTGTTGCCCTGGTGTGGTGGCACACAACTTCGATCCCAGAACTTGGGAGACAAGGCTGGCATATCTGAATTTGAGGCCAGCCTGGTCTACCAGTGGGTTCCAGGTAAGCTAAGGTTACATACTGAGACAAAATAAACAAAGAACCCCTATTAATAAACAACAAAATGTATAAACATGACAATAACGTTTGTCTGAATCTACGAATCAAAAGAATATGGGACTGGAGTACTTCTTTAGCATTTCTCAGACAGTCACTATATACATGGAGTAAGGCAGCCCTTAAATAAACAGACCTAATGGAGACAGTCTCCGGGGTCCTTGGCTAGCCTAGAATTCAGCACGTGGCTCAGAGCCTCCTGACTGCGGACTCCAGGCTCAGGGCCTTGGCGGCCACACTCTAAGCTTGTGCCACTTTGCACAGCGGGCACTTCTTTCGCAAACACAATTCAGGACTTTAGAAAGGTTCCAATGTAATCCTTTAGGAGGATTCGGACAGTATGAATTGACCACATTTGCATGCGCTTCCTAGAATAGTCAGTGGACCTGTCTACAATGTTTTTTTCTTGGGGAGCACTGGTAAAAAGTGGCAGCTGGAGAAAGGAGGTCGTGTGAATGAGAATGACCCTATAGGCTCCTATATTTGCATACTTGGTCCCCAATTGGTGTAACTGGTTCGGAAGGATTAGAAAATGTGGCTTACTGGAGGAGGTGTCACTGGGAGTGGGTTTCAGGTTCCCAAAGACTGGACCAACCTTGGTGTGCCTCCTTGCTGTTTCCAGTTTCTGGACCTTCTCTATGAGCTCTTGGCTGCTGCTCCAGTCCCATCCTGCCTGCCTCCTACCATGCGCCCATCAGAACATTGATGAGCTCCTAGACCTCTAGAGATGAAAGCCCCAAATCAACCTTCCTTTTGTGATCACGGTATTTACCACAGCAGTAGAGAAGTAGATGTCAAGCCATTTCAGGCTGTTACTTTGTAGCTATGGCAATATCTGGCAGAGATGCCTCTGTCTGTTTGGATCTGGTGTTTAAATATTATGCAGCCACTTTTATGAACTAACAGTTATGAGACTCAGAGGGAAATTCTCTTGGTATTAAAAATAAAAACAGAGCCGGGCATGGTGGCGCACGCCTGTAATCCCAGCACTTGGGAGGCAGAGGCAGGCGGATTTCTGAGTTCGAGGCCAGCCTGGTCTACAGAGTGAGTTCTAGGACAGCCAGGACTACACAGAGAAACCCTGTCTCGAAAAACCAAAAAACAAAACAAAACAAAACAAAACAAAACAAAACAAAACAAAACAAAACAGGTGTGGCCTTCTGCGGCTGCTTAGAAGGCCAAAGAGGGAGAATCACTCTAGGCTACAGGTTCAATACCAGCCTTGGGAGCATTTTGCACTCCTGTTCCAACAATAACTACAGGAGACGTTCAGTCTGTCATCTTATGGAGGATAGGCCATACGATCACATTGATGGTGAACTCTGATGACTAAACGCAGAGATAACAAAACTCATGCAATGTCTGCTAACAGAAATGTATGCTTTACTTAAAACCTTTCAAGACATTAGGGTAAATAATTAGCCTTGTGGTTTTAAAAAACAATTTTGAAGGCTTAATAACTATGGTGTATCACCTACCCCAGGTATTTTCACTCTCTTGTTCTTTTTGTTGTGATACTGAGGATGAACCCATATCTTTCAGGGTGCCAGGCAATCTCCCTGGCACTCAGCTCTGCCTATAATCTCACTCCAAGTATCTTTGATACTATTCTTTCCTTTAAACTTTCTTTATTACCATTGTGTATAGACATGCATGTACCACAGCCTGAGTGTGGGGGTCAGAAGAAAACTTTGTGGATTAGGTTCTCTTCTTCCACCTGTATGTGGTTCCAAGGATTGAGCTCAGGTGGCCAGGCTTGTATGGCAAACACCTTTACCCACTTAGTCATCTTGCTGGCTTCAGTGATCTTTACTCAGATGAGTTTATAGTCTCCATGTAAAATAGCTTTGGTAACCTGGTTTAGTGAGGAGCCAAGGGGCTTAGCTCAGATGGTATCATGCTTGTCTAGCATGCACAAAGTCTAGGATTTGATTCTTGGGAACTCATAAACTAGAAGTGGTGGGACATGCCTGTAATTCCAGGACTCAGAAGGTTGAGGCAGGAGGATCATAAATTCAGGGTCATCTGCTATATTATCTGCTACATGGTGAGTTTGAGGTAGCCTGTGCTACATTAGACCTGTCTCAAAACAAACAGAAAACAGTGTCAACAAAATGGCCTTATTGTGAGGCTGGGGCAAGTACTTGCTGTACAAGCACAGGCATGAAGACCAGAGTCCAAATGCCCAGACCTCACATTAAAAAAAAGCCCCTGTAATGTTGCTGGTGGGAATTGAACTCAGGACTTCTGGAAGAGCAGCCTGTTCTCTGAGCAAGCGATCCAGTCCCTGAAACCCCAACTTTTACTCTACAAAAGGACTCTAAGTGGTTCATCACACTAATATAAATTTTAGATTAGCCTGATAAATAGGGATAACATGGTTTCCACCAACCTGTAAGATCTGCTGAGCCGGTGGTGGTGGCGCACGCTTCGCTTCTAATCCCAGCACTTGGGCGGCAGAGGCAGGCGGATTTCTGAGTTCGAGGCCAGCCTGGTCTACAGAGTGAGTTCCAGGACAGCCAGGACTACACAGAGAAACCCTGTCTCGAAAAAACAAAAAAAAAAACCAAAAAAACAAAAACAAACAAACAAACAAACAAAAAAGAAGCTGCTAGGTGTGTGTGTGTGTGTGTGTGTGTGTGTGTGTGTGTGTGGTGGTGGTGGTGGTGGTGGTGGTGTGTGTGCACGAGCTCACAGATAGGGCTGCTGCACTTTGCATGTCACCAGACCCCTGTTAAAAGGACATATGTGAAGCCGGGCGGTGGTGGCGCACGCCTGTAATCCCAGCACTTGGGAGGCAGAGGCAGGCGGATTTCTGAGTTCGAGGCCAGCCTGGTCTACAGAGTGAGTTCTAGGACAGCCAGGACTACACAGAGAAACCCTGTCTCGAAAAAAACCAAAAGAACAAAAAACAAACAAAAGGGCGTATGTGACAGAACAGGCAGGTCATTGGAGTCCTGTGTCCAGTGCGTGTCCAGTGCTCCCTCCACATCCCCCACTGGTGGGCACCACTGAAAGACTATCACAAGGAAACGCTTACACTGCAGCAGAGTTAGGGTTGTTTACTCACCCCACATTCATAACACTTAGATTTATCAAAGTAGTTCCTCCTTCGGATGAACTCAGCGGCTCTCCCGTTGTCAATAGCGATGCTCGCCTTTATCACTCTGCCGAATAACTGAGCCAGAGAGAGGGGTAAGTGCACAGGGTCCTAGACGCCAAGACCTACTCATCAGATACTGTCTCCTCCGTTCTTTTTGCAGTAAGTATAGGATAGATTTTATGCTGTAATTTTCCCTTAAGACTCTTCAAGCATTTTGATAATCCAGTACAATGCTGGCATCTTTTCTCCAAAAGGCAGCCACTCCTGAATTACAGAAACTACAAGCTTGATGATCCCCTGCAGTCCCATAGCTTTTATTAGATGAACAGAAACTTTTGGGTAAAACCTTGATGAAATGAATGGCTTACCTGTTTATTATTTATCGCCCTGGTGCAGTTTAAGGCAGAGTCTTTATCCAAAAATAAAATAAATGCAACACCTTTACTCTTCCTAGTATCTTTGTCTTTCATTATAGTAACCCTTAAAGCACAAACAAAAAAACCAGTTAAAAATAAGACAAAAGCATTCAACTACTCAGGAAATGCAAGATCATTTTTATAAGGTTAGATAATGAGACTTGACACGAGAAGAGGTTTGCGGTGGTGGATGCCCGTGAGCCCGGCACTCTGCGGGGGGAGATGGAAGGACTGCAGATCCCGGCCATCCTCGGCTAAAGAGTGTGAGCCAGCCTAGGCTAGGAAGGCCTGCTGAAGAGAGAGACTGATTTAAACCATCTAGCTCTTCAAAGTCCTGGGGGAATCAGGGAGAAATGAGAAAGCAACACGGACAGACCAGAGAAGCACAGCCAGAGCCGGGAGCTAACCAGAGCTTCAGAGGGTCCAAGCAAGAGACAGTGATACAATGCTTATATCAACTGCATTTCAGAGTTCACTTCCTCTTCCCTACTAACCACTGACTTGCAAAACCGAAAGCATAAACTTTCAGTTGTATTCTCTTGTATACAAAAGAGAAACAATTTGCTGTTTTACAAGTTTTTGAGCCAAGAGTGTCTTTCAAAGACTCTCCAGTGCAGTGGTCCTTAGCCCTGTCTGAGTGCCCCTGTGTCACCCAGCTATTGCTAACAATGTCATTTTCAAGTAGGTAATGAGGCTCTGCCTTATTTGAGATTTCGATTTTATGTGTGTGAGTATTTTGCCTGCATGTATGTCTGCATATATATGAGTCGCCTGAGTGGTAGGTGCCCTGGAAACTAGACTACAGCCAATTGTTAGCTGCCAAATGGTGCTGGGAATCGAACCTGGGTACTCTGGAAGAGCAGTCAGTGTTCTTAATGGCTTAGCCATAATCTCTAGCCTGAGACCACATCTTAAAAAAACGAAGCAAATTAATGTTTTACTGAGCTCCTTGGGAAAAATAATGGTTGATTGTGTGTCTGGAGCAGGGTGAAGGTAAAGACTTTGAACTTAATGTTACAAGAAAGAAATGAAATAAAACATGAACATAATATATAGAAGCCCACAAGTCAGTGCCCACCAGCCAATCACAAGACAACTAGAACACACGGATAAAATTGTACCAAGTTATGGAATATGGAGAAAGCACTCCTAAGTCTGCATCAGCCATAGAAACAAGAAGGGAGCCAAGAGACAGCTGGAGACAGAGCCAATGCAGAGTGAGAAACCACCTTTAACAGTCCCGGTAAAGACCGGGTCAGGAAAGAATCACCAGCATACATTCAATAAAAAACGATGTTCCTGTGAAGCAGAGTACTCGTTTAGTAATTGCTAAGGGAAAATAAAGAGCACAGTGAAGAACTGAGTGATCCGAACTATCCCTAGTGGGTGAAGATGTCTCAGGGACCGTCCTCTGAACAGGCCACCTCATCGTCATTTGGTAAGTATATGAACGAGGAAGACATGATCCACTTCTAAGCATGGCAAAAAAGCAGTTAAAGGAAACAGTTGGCTCTAGAGTGAACTGGGTACAGAGGGGGGGAAGGTTACCTAGGGTTGATTCTATTACCTCAACTGACAGAACAGGATAGAGGACTAGTTCAATAAAAGCTTCCAAAATAAATTAAGAAGTTGTTAACTTTACTGTGTTATATAAGATGTACCATTTAAAACACATCTCAGTATGTAAATACAAGAATAAAGTTTGGAACTCATAAAAGCAATGTGTACACATACATGCATACATTTGCACAGTCAAGACAGTGCAAGCCACAGACCTGGCAGATGGAAGGGAGATGTGGGTGAAGAAACCTTTGTGTAGGACAGGGTCTGAATCGCCAGCACTCCCATAAGAGCGGGGCCTGGCTGTACTGGCCTGTCCCCTCATTCTGGACAGGCAGAAAATGGGGTATCCTGGGAGCTCCCTGGCAAGCCAAACAAAAGACGTGAGCTTCAGGTTCCCTGAGAGGCCCTGCGTGAGGGGGACAGCAAGAGTAGCAGGTCAGGACACTGATGCTGTCCTGTCTTCTCTACATACACAGGCCAGCGGTGTGCACATAAACAAAGATGGGGGGGGCGGGGGTGAGGGCAGTGCTTCTCAACCTCTCCAACACTGCGGCCCTTTATATAATTCCTTATGTTGTAGTGACCCCAGCCATACATTTTTTTGGTGTTATTACTTCATAACTTTAATTTTGACATTGTTATGAATTGTAATTTTTTTTGGACATAGAGGTTTGGTAAAGGGGCTGTGACCTATAGGTTGAGAACCTCTGTATTAGATAACTTTGTTCCTATTACTAAGGTAAAAATATTTATAAACCGGGCTGGTGAGATGGCTCAGTGGTTAAGAGCACCGACTGTTCTTCCAGAGGTCCTGAGTTCAATTCCCAGCAACCACATGGTGGCTCACAACCATCTGTAATGAAGACTGATGCCCTCTTCTGGTGTGTCTGAAGATAGCTACAGTGTACTCATACATAAAATAAAATAAATCTTTAAAAAAAAAATTTATAAACCTAGCTACATGTGTTCTTGGTTGACTTTAAAACCACTAACTCTGGACTCCAGAATTAAACCCTGTAAATGTTATAGAAAGAAGACAGAAAGTCGGGCGGTGGTGGCCCACGCCTGTAATCCCAGCACTCTGGGAGGCAGAGGCAGGCGGATTTCTGAGTTCGAGGCCAGCCTGGTCTACAGAGTGAGTTCCAGGACAGCCAGGGCTATACAGAGAAACCCTGTCTCGAAAAACCAATCCCCCCCCCCCCAAAAAAAAAAGAAAGAAAGAAAGAAAGAAGACAGAAGCATATGTACTTTCAGGAGACGCTTAGTCTAGTGATGGAGACTCTGTAAACCAGTTACATAGGGTCTGTCCTTAGAGATCTCTTCTCTGGTAACAGAAAAAAAAAATCACAGCAAGAACTTAAAGAAGGGCTGGAGAGATGGCTTAGTAGTTACTGGCTGCTCTTCCAGAGGTCCTGAATTCAATTCTTCAATTCCCAGCAATCGCATGGTGGCTCACAACCATCTGTAATGTGATCTGGTTCTTTTGGTGTTTTTGAAGAGAGCAATAGTGTACTAGCTATTAGTGTACTCACATTCATTAAATAAATAAATCTTTTTTTTTTCGTTTTTTTTTTTTTTTTTTTTTTTCCCCAGACAGGGTTTCCCTGTAGCCCTGGCTGTCCTGAAACTCACTCTGTAGACCAGGCTGGCCTCGAACTCAGAAATCCACCTGCCTCTGCCTCCCAAGTGCTGGGATTACAGGCGTGCACCACCACAACCCGGTGAAATAAATCTTAAAAATTAAAGAACTTAAAGAAAGCAAACCTGTGACAGCCTCCATGCTCCTGGCATGCAAAAAGACACAGAGCAGCCCCGTGTTCAGACGCAGGGTGTGAAGGGCTTATCTATGGATGCAGACCCCTGAGCAGATGCTGTCCCAAGAACCTGTAGCCCATACTGACACACCCTTCCTGCGCCCCCAGTCCTTCTGTACACCAAGCACAATCCACTTGGCTCCCAAACGGTCTCTTAAGGATGGACAGCCTTTCTGCCTGACGGCTTGTTCCAAACGGTCCCTCAAGGATGGACAGCCTTTCTACCTGACGCCTTGTTCCAGGCTTCTTCCCTGGTGCAGTTACAGATTTCAGTCTAGCCATGTCAATTTGTTCTCATCTCATTGGCTGAGAATAACATGAAATTGGAACACAGCATAGGGAGTTATCTGGAGCTAATGAGGACTGTAGCGGTGCTGTACTTATTGCTTTAAAACCACAAATGGGCTTGAACTCACAGTACTTCTTAGTCAGCAGGTATGACTGGGTTCATTGTCAGTCTCTAGGTAGTTAGGGGATAGCCCATTATACACATGTCAACAGAGGTTAAGAACAGTTCAAGGGCTAACACACTGGGTGGCTTGGCTACAGATATTCTCTGACATGGCTTGGCAGCACTATGAGCACCAAGATAATGTCACTCTAGTAAGACTGGCCCCCTAGACACTTTCAGTAAGCTCTACACTGCACAAGAACTAGCTCTGAAATCCTCCAGGGGCTTGATATGTAGCTTAGATATTAAGAGTGTGGTTAATATGTCTGAGGCTCTGAGACTGTTTCTCAGCACTATAAAAGCAATAATATTAAACTATTAAGTCTTTATAGTAAACAGTCGTTTAGGATATGAAAACTGTCAAATGTTTATGTACATGGGAAAATAACTGAACTATATGTAAAAATGTTAACAGTAGTAGTTTTATTCAACCAAGTATACTGTAATGTGAATACTTACTTTACAACTTTGCCATACTTGGAAAATATCTGAAATAAAAGATCATAGAATAATTTATAATTTAAAATGTCACCAAATTAATATTCAGATTTTATTTACTAACCAGATTCTTTGTTATATTTTATGAAAAATTTCAGCCATCAGCAAACTTTATAATAAAATATCTCTAAACCAAGGGGACTGAGAAGGAAGACCACGGCTTAGGGGCAACACAGCAAGACACTGAGTCAACAAACCACAGAACCATTTTCTAAGTGACTAGAAAAATAATAGTTACTGGAGTTACGAGTGAGATGCTTCAGTTCCTAACTCCCCCCGGGAGTGGAGAGGGGGAAACACTCAGCACATCTGCATCTACAGCATAGACACTAGGTAGCAGCTATTCCTCATCCATTTGTGGGACCAACAAACCCACCAGAGCTCCAGCTGACCCTGTCCTTTTATTATCAGTGCTGTCAAATAAAACCACACCGATGCGTTACACAATCCACCATTTAAGGACAGAGCTCTGACTGCAGAGAATACCAAAGGCTTCCTATAATGAAAAACCCATCTCCAGCCAGGAGTAATGGTCTATGGCTGTAATCCTGGTATTTAGAAGAGCAAAGGAAGAAGGCCGTGAGAAGAGGCTACAAAACAAGACCTGTTGCCAAAGATCAAAAACAAAGGAAAGACCCTCGTCTTTCTCCTGGTGCAGTGCTTTCCCACTGGTGGTACTGTACAGCGGGCCCATTCTTCCTTTTCTACTTCTAAATATAGCTGCCCATATATTACCCAAATTTATAGTCCGTAGATATATAAATATCTACTTATAATTCTGACTTATTATTTAATACACAGAAATAACATCCCCCAAAAAGGCTTTTAGAAGATCTCATCACATGCAATCTAATATTGAAATTCTGGTCAGACATTTAGCAGCATTAGATTCCGAGGTCCAGCAGTTTCCTATGTGATTACAGCTTTCTAACGGGTTCTCATGTTAGAGTAACACTACAGTGGTTGCCTGTAATGGAAGGGGAGAATAGGTTTACTTTATTTTTACCTTTCCTCTTTGGAAATGCTTGTGCTTTGGGTATCTGTACAACTGACTTCTGCTGCTTCACCTTTTTATTCAAAAGACACCGTTTGTTTTTGTTTGTTTGTTTGTTTGTTTATGACAGAGTTTCATGTATCCCAAGCTTGCCTCAAAGTCTTCATGGAGTTGAGCATGATATTCAGCCTTCACCTTCCAAATATTGGACTCATAGGTGTGCACCACCAATGCCCGTGTATGTGGTACTAGGGATTCAACCTAGGGCTTTGTGCATGCAAGACACACATTCTACCAACTATACTTCTCTTCTGCCCCCAGTTATCCTCTAAATAAGGTTACTTCTTACCACCCAGCCTAAAATCTCACCTCCAAGCCTAATTCAGTATCCGTTTTCTCTTTTGTGAGGCAGGATCTAAATTGTCCAAGCTGTACTTGAACTCAAGATCTTCGTGCCTCAGCTTCCCCTGTGCTGGGGTGACAGGTGTGTGAGAACTCTGCTAGGCAAGTGCTCCACCATTTATGGACATTCCCAGCTTATTTCTTGTCTGAGACAGCATATTGCTATGTAGTTTCAGCTAGACTTGAACCCGTGATCCAACTGTCTCAGCTTTCAGAGTGTTAGGATCATGGACACACATCACTGTCTAGCTCTTTAGCTTTTTGTAAAGAGTATGTTTTCTTTATATAAAAACTGTGAGCCGGGCGTGGTGGTGCACGCCTGTAATCCCAGCACTTGGGAGGCAGAGGCAGGCGGATTTCTGAGGCCAGACTGGTCTACAGAGTGAGTTCCAGGACAACCAGGACTACAAAGAGAAACCCTGTCTCGAAAAACAAAACAAAACAAAAACCCAAAAAACCCAAACAAACAAACAAACAAAAAAAAAAAACCAACTGTGGTGGCACAGGCCTTTAGTTCCAGCACTCAGGAGTCAGAAGTAGACAGATCTCTGAATTCTATGCCAGCCTGGTCTATAGAGTGTGTTCTAGGCCAGCTAGGCTTACACGCTTGCTTACACACACACACACACACACACACACACACACAAAACTCCACCCTGTTTTGAACAAACAAACAAACAAGCAAAAACAAAGCAGTGCAAATTCTCTTTGACAATTAAAAAAAAATTTCAACTTTTCTCACTAAAATTTGCAGGAGATATCAATTAAGAATTTTTCCAGTAAGTTTAATCTTCAGATCTTTAGATTCTTCCTAAAGAGAGAATTCATTAATTCATTAGATAGATGTACTTATAGTAAAACTTACCCGGTATAAATCATTGTTTGTTAGGGAGAAAGGCAAGTTGGATACATAAACTGTGCTCTTACTTGGCGCCAAGCCACCGCTCATTTCTAAAACGGAAAACAAGAGACGTCTGGAATCTTATTCCAAGTAGAACCAAACAAGGACTATCACTGACTTAATTAAGGTAGAATTCCACACGATCCATTCACTTAAACAGATTAGAGTACCAGTGTGGCCAGGGTGTGAATTACCATATTCCTTTCCTAGCAGCGGGTGTTAAGCCTTTTAGTGCTGCAGTGCGATGGAGGAGGGTTTTTTAAGAGAAGGAGAAGCCACTAGGCTATTTTTAACGCCTTCTTAGGGTAAAAGCAAAAAGGTGCTTTCCAAGTATTCGCCCACCTCCGAAAGGACACCCTTCTATCCCGCCTGCTTCTTTTGTTCTTGTTGTTTTTAAAAAAACCTCCTCAAACCCCTGTATTTACGTCTGTAATAAATGGATTACAGATATAGGCCACCACGATCTCATTTTTGTTAAACTTGGATAGTTTCACATTTTGATAAAGTTCTTTATGTTTTTAATTTCGCACGCAACCAAATCATGAAATGATACTTTATTATAGGCATTACATACTTTGAATGGGACATTAACCTGTATACTTATCAATACGCTTAATAATCAATGTCACTGTTTACAACTCTGCAAATTACCGGGGAAAATTATACCGGACCCAATCGAATCTAAAACTTTGATCTTAAAAAAGAGCAGGTGTCGGCACCAAGTGTCAAGTACCTCTATGAATGACAATGGGCGCGGTAACCGGGAGGGCTCCCTGCTGGCTGATTAGAAGGATTAGTCACAAAGCCTCAGGTAGGCAAAACCTGCTGGTCACAATTCAAGTTCCTCACTCTGAGAAATGCTAACGCGGGCCGGACGTTCCAGGGGCCGAGGCCGGGGCCGGGGTCGAGGCCGAGGCCGGGGCCGCGGGAGTCTTCTGGGCCCGGCGCCTTGGGAGCTTACCTTCGGCGCAGTGGCCGAGCAGGGAGGATCCGACTCTGCGGCTGCTTCACATGCAGCAGCCTTCCGCGGCGCGCAACAGCGCGGGCGTCCGCAACCGCGGCGCGGTGCAGCGCTTCTTCCGTCTCCCCCAAACCCCGGCGGACCCGGGCCGGAGGCTGGCGCGCCAGGCGACGTCACCGCGCGCGCCGGAAGTGCCTGTGGGGCGAGCGGACGTCTGGCTTCGCGGGTTCCACCGGCGGCGGCGGCGGCGGCAGGGCAGTGGAACGTAGGTGAGCGAGTAGCTCTCTGCAGAGGCGCGAGGGGCGCATGCGGCGGGCGGGCGGGCGTTTCCTGCCGCGTTGGAGATGTGCATTATTCTGACCTCCCGGTGGAACCTGGAGAGAGACTCAGAGGATGTGGGAGGAAAGCAAAGTGTCGAGTGAAAGACACAGGTTCCGCTTCTTGTTAGTAGTTTAGGATGCAAAAGGGAATTCTCAGCTAGGCACCTTCAGTGACTCGAGGTCAGCCAGGAAGTCTTTTTTTTTTTTTTTAATTTATTTTTGGACCTAACCAGCTCTGTAATAGGCACTTTGAGAAATGGACAAAAATAGCCCATTTGCTGTTGAGAATGTCAGTGTGGCCGGGGAGACAAAGCCAACGTGGGGACAGTTGGAGTCACAGAGTGACCCATGGACAGATGTTAAGCCTCTTCGTTCCGTTATTTTTTTTTTTCTTTCTGGAAATATGAAATGAGCACGCACTGATTATTGTTTTTCGGGACAGGGTTTCTCTGTGTAGCTTTGGCAGTCGTGGATCTGTAGACCAGGCTGGCCTTGAACTCAGGTCCACCTACCTCACCTCCAGCGTGCTGGGATTAAAGGCGTGCACCATTACCGCCCGGCTACACTGATTATTCTATAAGAACTCGTCATTTTTTACAGAGAAATCAGGAAGTAATGCATGGTAGTTTAAACTTAACTTCTACCCACCAGCACATACAGACCAGGCCTGTAACTACTCCCTGGGAGCCTGCGTGTCAGCAGCCCGGAGCCCAGAGCCTGTCCTGGAGCCTGCACAATCAATCCTGACTGAAGCGGAGGGACGAAGTGCAATCCACCCAGGGCGCAGCTGAGTTTTGAGAGGCATTAATGCCTTGGCGTCCACCAAGGGACCACTGGGACTAATTCTCATGGCAAACTTGTGGCCAGCCCAAAGTACCAAGCTTCACATTCCGGTGGTGCTTGGTTATCGCCCAAGATGTAAGCCCCTTTGCTCTTCTAATTACTTGAGCATTAACTCTGTGCTGTTTCGTGCTTCCTCTCGAATTGGGGTACCGCTGTTGCTGTTTCTCCTTCCCTAGTTCACCCCTGAGCGCATCGTCTGTGCTCCCTGGAATCGTATTTTGTCTGCTTAGCAAACACTTCCTTAGCCTTGTGTTCTGATTCTAACGAAGCTGTGGCTTTCGCCTTTAAATTGAATCCTTTTTCTGACTTCGGGGTTTTAAGATTGGGTGTTGCTCCATCTGCATCGAATTGATTGCATTTCCTTAATGTTTTTTTTTTTCTTTCAGCTTTTGTTCAAGTTCTCATTTTTCCTTTTGATCCTATGATTTCTCTGCCTTCTACCTCTTTCTGTTAATATAATTCCCATCCCCCACCCCACCCCCTAGCAGGGCCTAGAACTGGTGATTCTCTTGTTCCATTACTGGCCTTCCTCAGGCTTAGCGGGGTTCTATTTTTGAGTAGGCTTTCTCTCACCTCCCGAAGTTCGGCTGGAGTCAATTGTTTCCCGTTAGTGTCTTTCATCTTTATATTTAAATTAAGCGCCATGGGAGGGAATGTTTGTTTTGCCTATCCTTGGAATGCTGCTGTTTGCGGTCTTAGAGGCTAAGTTAGTTAATTAGTGAGCGGCAGGACCTGGTCACCAGCTACTTAGGTTCAACAAATGGTTGGTTTGTGAGGAGAGATCTCAGTGTTGCTAAGTCATGCAGTCTGTTCAGGAATTGGTTCACATACTACCCCCTCCCCCTTGTGTGAGGTGGATTGCCTCTCAGGTGATTAAAGGTGTGTACCATACCCATCTCAAATACTATTAACCCCTGCTCCTCCCGTCCCCCGTCTGCCGTCCCCCTATATCTCAGCCTTTTCTTTGTGCAGCCTCTGGCTGTCCTAGAATTCATTTTCGTAGACCAGGCTGGCCTCCAATTCAGAAATCCGCCTGCCTCTGCCTCCCAAGCTCTGGGATTGAAGACGTGCGCCACCACTTCGTGGCTGCTTATATAATTTTATCACATGCAATGGACAGTCACTTTTCTTCCTAAGTATGTAGTGCAATACAGTGGGGCTTATAAAATTAAAACATGTGGTTGACCCGAGAATACCTCGTTGGAGTAGCGTTTATTCTGGAGCCAAGTGCTGGTTCGTGTGGTCTGGAGACACGGGTTCCAGTTACTGCAAATAATTCCAGGTCCTAACACGGCAACGGTTTCATAAAGTTTTATAGTAAACAGCAATGAAACTTCTAACTGGAGGCATTTTAAGATAAGTTGTTAGAAACATCAGGTATCCCGGCTCTTTACAGCTGAGCGGGAAGTCTCAGTTATTGTCTTCAGCTTGATTCGTATCTGACTGCACTCTGAGCCTTTTGGTTGGTGGAAGTCAGTGGTCTGTCAAACTTAAATACCTTTGAAATGGTTCCTGTTAGTCACAAGGCTGTTGGATCAAACACAGATTGGAAAGGAATGTCGTGTTAGAGGGCTAAGATAGTCTGTGGTAAACTGCTGTAATTAGGCTTCCGGGCTTCGACGTTCTGAATTCTACACTCTGGGGTGTCCTAATACATTAATCAGCATTTTTGGAGGTTCAGTGAGACTTAGAGTTCTTTCATTCCCTGTTGTCATGCATTACATTTGTGCACGTGAAGGCTGTATATTGCTTATTAAATATTAGTAATGTTTCCGGCCATTCAGGTGGGACTGGGTAGGATTCAGGAGAGCAGTCTTCAGGAGAAATAGCACTGACAGCCATCCAGGAATTAACTCCCTGGTCTTCAGACCCCGCTAGCTGTCAGGATCCCAGCCTGACTCATTCATTTCCCTTTCCTCTGAATGTGATGTAACATGACATACAATAGGAGGAAAATACCCGATTAAAACCGAGAGCAGCTCAGAGAATGAAGGTGGCAGGTGAGGGGAGATGTAATTTAAACCAGCTGAGATTATATGGTTTAAAAACTAGATTAACTTTGTCTCACTGTATTTACAATTTTTGTTCCCTATGAATTAGTTTTATTGTTAATTTGGAGTATGTAATCAAATTGTTGTCTTAATTTTGGTGCTTTGGTGCATTTGGTTCTTTATAATGTCATGTGGAATGGTTAGATCTAATTCTTTGTAAAGTTTGGTCTTTGATATCTAGACTATTATTACTTACTGCTTTAAATCTGGCATGCTGCAAAGGTATTTGCACTAATTTTTTTTTCCTAGACAGGGTTTCTCTGTGTAGTCCTGGAACTCACTCTGTAGACCAGGCTGGCCTCGAACTCAGAAATCCACCTACCTCTGCCTCCCAAGTGCTGGGATTACAGGTGTGCGCCACCACCGCCCGGCTGCACTATATATTTTTTTAAAAGATCTCTTTACTTTATTCATGTGAGTACACTGTCACATGACTCTGTCTTCAGATACACCAGAAGAAGGCAACAGATCCCATCACAGATGGTGGTGAGCCACCGTGTTGTTGCTGGGGATTGAATTCTTGGGCTTCTCAAAGGGCAGTCCATCTGGAAGGGAGCGCTCGACCACTGAGCCTTCTTCTCTCTGCCCCTCATTCTTAATTGTAGGTACTAACTTGCTTTGCTTTATCATCTTGGTATTATAGCAGATTTTAGTTTGAGGAAATAAAGTTGTATTAGAGAATAAATTTGCTAAAACAGTGTTGTATTCTTTTACACCAGATACATTCAGGGCCTATAGACAAGGACCCTGTAGTATTTTAAATTTTAACAAAATTGACCATATGTTGGGACACACCTTTAATCCTAGCACTCAGGAAGTGGAAGTTTGTAGATTTGAGTTTGAGGCTAGACTGATATTGTCTTACTAGTCAGAAAGGGAAATTGGAATCTTTTTAACTTTTCATCTTTTAATTACATTTTATTTGTGTGTATGAGGAAGTCAAAGGGAAATTTTGAAAAGTTGATTCTCTCTGTTATATATATATCTGTGCCTTTGAGCTCAGCTCACTAGTTTGGTAGCAAGTGTCTACTTATTTTTTTTTTTTTTTTTTTTTTTGGTTTCTCGACAGGGTTTCTCTGTATAGCCCTAGCTGTCCTGTAGCTCACTCTGTAGACCAGGCTGGCCTCAAACTCAGAAACCTGCCTGCCTCTGCCTCCCAAGTGCTGGGAATAAAGGCGTGTGCCACCATGCCCGGCCAAGTGTCTTTACTTGGTGAGCTGTCTCACCTCTAAACTTCACGAGTAAAATATGAATTAAATTGATATTTTAAAAATAAATATTGGCCTGGTGGTGTTGGCGCACACCTTTAATCCCAGCACTTGGGAGGCGGAGGCAGGCGGATTTCTGAGTTCGAGGCCAGCCTGGTCTACCTAGTGAGTTCCAGGACAGCCAGAGCTACACAGAGAAACCCTGTCTCGAAAAACCAAATAAATAAATAAATAAATAAATAAAAAAAATATTTGTGCCAGGTGGTGGTGTTGCATGCCTTTAATCTCAGCACTGAGGAGGCAGAGGCAGGTGTACCTGTGAGTTCTAGGCCAGCTTGGTCTACAGAGCCAGTTCCAGAACAGCCAGGGCTACACAGAGAAACTTTGCTTCATAAAAACCAAAACAAAATAGCAAATAGCTTTAATTCTGAGTAACTGTATTATAGGACACTTAAAGAATCAAGAGCCCGAGACTGTAAGGTATAAATACCACGTAATTTGACTCTGAACATGTAATATTCCAACCTCCATTATCACTGATGCTCTAATCAATGAGCCTTTCAGAGACTTCGTGTAACTTTTCATTTACTCTATTTAAAAACGTTTATTAAAGATTTTATTATTTTATGTGTATGGGTGTTTTGCATATATATGCATATACATACATACATACATACATACATATACCTGGCGCTCACAGAAGTCAGAAGATTCCAGATTGGCTACTGGAACTGGGGTAATAGAATGCTAACTACCATGTGGGTGCTGGGAACCAAACCTGGGTTCTTGACAAGAGCACAAATGGTGCTCTTGATGGAAGCTGGCTTTAAACAAGTATCTCCCGCCTCTGCTGCTAGGTTACAGACATGCACTACCACACATGGTAAATGTGTGACTGTGTAAAGTGACTCGTGACAATAGCAAGAGTGAAGTACTTTGAAGGTGCTAAGTTGTGGGTGTTCCAGGATGTGCATAATGAGACCCAGGCCAACCAGGGCGACTTAGTGAAGCTATCTCAAACTTCTGCCCCTTTATTCCTGAACTGTGTAGTTTATTATGAAAGCTATCCATGGTCTTCTTGCTCCTGCCTTCTCTAACCTTCTAAAAGGACGCCCTTCCCCTTTTGTTCCCAGGGTTAAAAGCCTGTACTGAATGTCTGGTCTGGATTTTCCGTCGTCATTTGACGTCCTGGAACCTGTCCTCTGCTTGCTTGCTCGCTTCTTATGTGGTAGTTGGGAAGGGTTGGGATGGAACGCCAGGCTAAACTCTGGAATTTCAGGTTTTGAAAGCTTCAGGGTCTTTATGTAGAAGTGGGAGGTTGTATCTTCATCATTAGGATACTGTGGATAAAGGGTGTCTTGAAACCGTGTTACCCAAATTCTTTCTTTAGGAGAACAAATGAAAATATGCCGGCTCCCTGACTAGATAGGTTTATTTACCGTACTATTGCTGTGTGGTCTCTGTCAGGCCCTTTCAGAGTCATTCCTTAGTGCCTTTGCCTTTTCCTGGTGGGTGTGCTCACCATTGTCTGCATTGGAGTCATCACTCAGGATTCTAGTTAATCAGGATTCTAGGTTTTTTGCTTTTGATATTTGTTTTAGCTTTCTTAAAGGTTTTCTCACCTAGCGTACTCTTTTTGTTTTGTGATTTTTGTTTTGTTTTGTTTTGAGACAGGGTTTCTCTGTGTAGCCCTGGCTGTCCTGGAACTCACTCTATAGACCAGGCTGGCCTCGAACTCAAAAATCCACCCACCTCTGCCTACCGAGTGCTGGGATTACAGGCATGTGCCACCACGCCCAGCTATCTTACTCTTTTTTTACACTGCCTCTTTGGAGTCCTGGCTGGACTCATTCACAGAGATTAAAGGGGGCCTCACCACATCCACACCACCACACACCGCATACTTACTCTTTTTTTTTTAAAGATATATTTATTTATTTTTATGTATATGAGTACACTGAAGCTGTCTTCAGACACACCAGAAGAGGGCATCAGATCTCATTACAGATGGTTGTGAGCCACCATGTGGTTGCTGGGAATTGAACTCAGGACCTCTGGAAGAGCAACCGGTACTCTTAACCACTGAGCCATCTCTCCAGCCCCGCATACTCACTCTTGAGTGCCAGGCAACACAAAGTTCCAGTTGAGGTTTTGCTGTTTTGACTGTTTAGTTAGGACCAGTGCAGTTTTTTTTTCAAAGACTTAAACTTTATTCTAAAAAGTGATTTTTGGTTTAGTTGTTTGAAATTTTAAACATTTTCTCCTAATAGCAGCCTGACAATTTTTAGCTTCAGGTCAGCCCTTAACACCTCCTTTTAGTGTATCAGTGTTGATTTCAGGAATAAGCATGCTTCCCTTTTAATCTGTTGAGCATGACCGAGGTGACCTTAAGATCTGAAAGCAGTTAACTCTTCCCAAGGGCATTTTGGGGACTTTCAAAAGGCAGGATATGGATAGTGTTGTTTCTTCTTGGATAATACTGGTGTCAGACAGTTGAAATTCACTTGGGGATGCTGGATTTAGAAGTTTCTCATCTGTATTTTGTGTTAAAAGTGAAGTGGTATTGATGGCTTTAAAAAGTGTGGCTAGTATCATAATTAACTGTCTCCCAAGTTTTCTGAAAAATTCAAGGTGCCAATTACTCTAGTATTTAGACTCCTAGGAGTCATAGGAACTACTTCTTACTTGTTGATTAAAAAGTCCTTTTTCTCTGCTAAGACAGGAGCAATATAGGTGTTTAATCATTGTGTTTGCTCAGGAGGAGGAGGTGGGAAGAGGGAGAGCCCAAAGGATGTGGGACTGTCTAGTAGTTCTGCAATACAGTGTTTTAAAGGGCACAGAGAAAGACTTGCTTCCTTTTTTGGGAAAATATAAGAAAGGTTGGCATTTGGGCTGAATCTTGAACATAGACTGGATGGTACAGAGATTCCCTGGGGAGAGGTGGAGTTAAGGGGAATAGAAGTTTATGTGCTTGTGCTTTGTTGAAGAGTAGAAGTTTAGGTGTGCCCAGTGTTTTTTATTACTCAAGTTTCTGATCTGAGTTTTTGGGTACCTGCCTCTTGGGCTTCACTGATCAAAACAGAAGACAGTAGTGAGATGAGTCTCTGAGAAACTGTTGAGTCAGAGGTCAGAGGTACTCCTTGGAGCAAAGCTAGGATGGAAGGAGAGAGAGAGGCCCTATCTCCTTCCTTCCTTCCTTCCTTCCTTCCTTCCTTCCTTCCTTCCTTCCTTCCTCTTTCCTCTCTCCTCTCTGTCTCCCTCTTCCCTCTCTCCTTCCTCTCCTCCTCCCTCCCCCCTCCCCCCCCCCTTCTCGACCAGGTTTACTGTTGAACAGCCCAGCTGTCCTGGAACTCTGTACACTAGACTCAAGTTCCCAGAGCTCCTCCTGCTTCTGCCTCCTGAGTACTGGGAGGGACTGTTTGAGGGACTGTTTTCTTAACACGGTAAATTTGGTTGGATTACTGATCACATTCTTTGTGTAGATTGTTGACTTAATGAACATCATAGTGGTTCTACCTCCTGTTTCTAGAATAGCGATGTGGAGTCTTTCTTAGGGCTACGATTGCCGTGATAAAATACCAAGACCAAAGCATTGGGGATGGGGTTTGGGGTTGGGGATTTATTTAACTTGCTCTACCACATCACTATCTCTGAAGGAAATCAGGACAGGAACTCAGGCAGGGAAGGGCCTGGAGGCAGCTGATGGAGAGGCCATGGAGGAGTGCTGCTCACTGGCTTGCTCCCCATGGCTTGCTCATCCTGCTTTCTTATAGAACCAGCCCGGGGATGGCCCCACCCACAACTTGCTAGGCAATCCCTCAAGATTTACTAATTTAAGATAATGCCCTACAGGCTTGCCTACAGCCTGATCTTATGGAGTCACCAGCAGTAGTAACCCTAACTAAGATGGCAGTGTGCATTGCATGTAAGTCATACCATACTTGAGATGATTAGTATTGTGAAGAAACCAAGCCTGCAGGATATGGTTGAATGACATTAAAATCCTCAGGTGAAAGCTAAGGGGGTTACTGAGATGTCTAGAGCGCTTTCTAAGGGAACTGCCAGTGCGAGTGCCCTCTGCTCATGCAGAATGTGAGCTTGAATGGGACCTGTCTCTTCTTCACCTACTAGTCGGCTACCAGAATATCCAAGGTGAGAATAAAGATGAAAGGAATATGCAGGGAGAGGTGAGAAAGCTTGAAGGTGAGTGTAAGCTGTCTAGATCATAATGCAGTCACTGTTGCTTAAACTGTGGGACAAGCAGTTTGGTTAGCATGAAAGGGATTGTATCCTTTTGATTTTGGATTGAAAACATGTCTGGTTGAACACAAGGTCATTAACTGAGTCTGTTTTATCAAATTCCTGTAACTCACTAACAATGCCAGCTCTCAGTCACAGCTCTCAGCACATAGGGTATCTCAATGTAGTGCTTTAAGGAGAGCTTATCTTCCTTCTGGACTCGGACCCACAGGCTATATTCCTTATATCCGGGATTGATTATTGCATGAGTGAGGTTATTACATTTTGGAATCAATTATTGGCACACTTCTAAAGGAAGTTTGCACTTTTCACATTGAATTCTAATTCTGTTCTCTGCTTTGTTGTGATGCAGAGTATTATTCTAGAGTACTTTTAAAAATTAAAAAAGTGGGGCTGGAGAGATGGCTTGGAGGCTAAGAGCACTGAATGCTCTTCCAGAGGTGGTCCTGAGTTCAAATTCTAGCAATCACATGGTGGCTCACAACCATCTGTAATGGGATCAGATGCCTTCTTCTGGTGTTTCTGAAGATAGCTACAGTTTACTCATATAAATGAAATAAATAAATCTTTAAAAGAAAAAAGTTTTAAAAAGTTATTTGTGTGTGTGTGTGTGTGTGTGTGTGTGTGTGTGTTTTATGTGTATGCTTGTGCATGCATAGACTAGAGGAATGTGTTGTTCTCTAGTACCCCTTGGCCTGTTCCTTTAACAGAGGCTTCCTACTGAACTTGGAGGCCATCCAGAGGTCCTCATGCCTGTCCCTTCAGACCCTGGTGCTACAGGCTGAGTCACAGTGGGCTGTTGGCTTTTTTTTTTTTTTGGGTGGGGGTAAAGATTTATTTATGAGTACACTTAAAGCTGTTTTCAGATACACCAGGAGAGGGCATCAGATCCCATTACAGATGGTTGTGAGCCACCATGTGGTTGCTGGGAATTGAACTCAGGACCTCTGGAAGAGTAGTAGCCAGAGTAGTAGCTCAGTAGTCTTAGCCGCTGAGCCATCACCCCAGCCCCCTAACCCCCCCATTTTTTTTTACACTATTTTATTGGGTTCTCATATCTCTACCTCCCTTCCAATCCTTATTCCACTAATGCCTTCCAAACCCAACACTAGATAGGAAAGAAAGGTGGTCAGAGGGGAAAGTGGCCCTAGAATTCTTTAGGCTACTTCCTGCTGAGTACAGTTGTCTGGGTTCCAGGGTCTGTCCAGTCTTGATAAGTTAGGATATCTCCGGCTTCTTTGCTCGTGACCACTTGATAAGCAACAGCAACTGGGACCATGGAGGGGAGCAGCTGTGGCTGCCTTCTTCGGAGCACCCTGGCTCTCTTGGGGCCCTGACATTTATACCTGCTTCACAGTCCCCAGACTGTTTGCAGCTGGGGGTATCCCGCCCCTCCCATAGCACTTGACAATCTTAGTTAACAGCCGTGGACAACCCACACCTGGGATTAAGACGAAAACATTCTTATAACATAACTGGGTTTTAAAAGAAACCAAAGCTCTCCTCACAGTGGGCTTTCATGTGGGTGGTAGGATCCAGACTCCTCCTGCTTGAGTGACATGAGCTTACAGCCACTGAGCCACCTCTTTTGTAGGCCCTGGAGTGCTTTGAGGCTCCCATAATGGGAGAGAATCACTTAGGCATGAGGCAGTGTCATTAACTGGTTGTGGGATAGATTGATTTCTTAAACCCAAATAATGCCATAAGCAACACATGAGTGAAAAGATTATTGTCCTTTGGAATGTTTCTAAAATTGCAGGGTACTATTTGAATTGAAAGCAATTTTAGCCTATTTTCTGTTGTACTTTCATCCTCCTCCTTTTTTTTTTAAAAAAAATTTATTTTATTTGGGTTTTCTAGACAGGGTTTCTCTGTGTGGTCCTGGCTGTCCTGGAACTCACTCTGTAGACCAGGCTGGCCTCGAACTCAGAAATCTGCCTGCCTCTGCCTCTGCCTCCCAAGTGCTGAGATTACAGGTGTGCGCTACCACGCCCGGCTCATCCTCCTTTAGTGCCTCTTTCTTTTTGTGATAATTTAATTCAAGATCCAGCTTGAGCAAGGAAAATAGCTGAGTTGCATGTATGAAATGGCAGTGTCAAACTGAATTAAAAAAAAAAAAAGGGCAACCTAAGCCCAGGTCCCAGTGTGGTTAGAGATCCCTGTCTTACAGTTCATGGTGCTTTAGCAGATCTCACAGTGACTCTGAGAGTTGAGATAACTTATCTTCCAAACTGGATTCGGAACAACCTGGAAATAGAATCTCCATTCTGCAGTCTGGGAGTGTGACTCCTGGCAGGTCTGTGCTGCCCCTGAGAGCACAGTGTTGGTAGAGAGCACCCTGCTAGCCTTTGGGTTGCCCGTGAAGTGCTAAGACTTAGAGCCCTTGCACACCCCTTCCTACCCTCTGCTTAGCTCTGGTTACTGTTCTGTCATGAAGCATCAGGCCAGACAAGGTGGGAAGGAAAGGGTTTATTTGGCTCATGCTTCCACACTGTAGCCCATCACTGTAGTTCATCAAGGAAGAAAGTCAGGAACCTGGAGGCAGGAGCTGCCGAGAGGCCATGGAGTACTGCTTACTGGCTTGCTCCACACTGGATGGCTCAGCCTGCTTTCCTGTAGAACCCAGGACCAACAAACAGCCCAGGGATGGCCCTTCCCACAATGCTCTGGGGCCTTCCACGATGTTTACTGGGAAGATGCCCTACAAATGGATCTTATGGGGGCATTTTCTCAATTGAAGTTCCTTCCTTGTAATTCTGCCTTGTGTCAACTTGACATAGAAGTAGCCAACATGTAGTCTTCCCCCTTGAGACAGCATCTCTTGCTAATGTTGGCTAGACTGTCTTTGAACTCTTGGGATTAAGCAGTCCTCCCTGGCAGCTAAGACACCCCTGTAATACAGGGCCCACTTTAGTTTTTTTTTTATCCTTGTCAGATTTAACCCTTTTCCATTACAGGTCCCCTTCCTCTTCCCTCTCTTCATCATTTTACATTGTTATACTTCATTTAAGGTCTCTTGTAGTCTAAGCTGGCCTGGAAACATTTTTTCCTTTTTCTTTCTTCTCCCTCCCCCCCCTTCCCTCTCTTCTTCCTGTTTTGAGATTCTCTGTGTAGCTCTGCCTGTCCTAGAACTCATTCTCTAGACCAGGCTGGCCTCAAACTCAAGCGATCTTCCTGCCTCTGCCTCCTGAGTGCTGAGATTAAAGGCATGTCACACAATCGGCCAGTTGATCAGATTATTTCCTCTGGCCCTTTTGCTCCGGCCCTGCTCTGGCCATATTTATTTCATATATGTGGGTCCACTGTCACTGTCTTCAGACACACCAGAAGACACCGTTGGATGCCCATTACAGATGGTTGTGAGCCACCATGTTGCTGGGATTTGAACTCAGGACCTCTTGAAGAGCAGTCGGTGCTCTTAACCACTGAGCCATCTCTCCAGCCCCTCATTAGAATTTTTTAATATGATATATTCAGAACATCTTTTGAAAATTG
This sequence comes from Apodemus agrarius, assembly GCA_964023405.1. Taxonomy (NCBI): domain Eukaryota; kingdom Metazoa; phylum Chordata; class Mammalia; order Rodentia; family Muridae; genus Apodemus; species Apodemus agrarius. The sequence goes on along the minus strand of OZ030022.1, from coordinate 10,469,607 downwards.
TTAGGGTATACTACTATAACTCACCATTTGGAATGCCATGGCAGGAGGGTTAATTGTTTAAGGCCAGAAAAACCTAACCAGAGCCACTTCCACCAAGATCAATGCTCTGAATTTGAACTCTGCTACCCCATGATAGAACACACTCCTGACTTGTCCTCTGACTGACACACATGCTGAGATATGGATGTGCAAGCAAGCCTACCTATACAGGATGTGCACATAGACAAATACATTAATACAGAATTTAAACAACCAACTCACAGAGTCAAACTGCAGCATTGCATGCTGGGATATACCTGTACTTTTAGAACTCTCGAAGGCTGAGACAAGACTGCCATTTCCAGGCCAGCTTTGGCTAGATCATAAATTTAGGTCAGCCTTGATTGGAGTAGCCACGTTGGCCTACTTTTCAAACTATTCATCAAATGCTATCTTTCTTTTTTTGTTTAAAATGGCTTGACAATGAAGAAATTGGTTTATAGGATGTTTGGTGTGCAGTTTTACTGAACTTGAAATAACCTTTAAACTAGAAGGAAGGCAGGACGTTGTGCGCAGGCATTCATGTGTACCGAGCTAGGACGCCATGTGCAGGCCCATGTGTACCGAGCTAGGATGCCATGTGCAGGCCCATGTGTACCGAGCTAGGACGTTGTGTGCAGGCCCATGTGTACCGAGCTAGGACGCCATGTGCAGGCCCATGTGTACCGAGCTAGGACGTTGTGTGCAGGCCCATGTGTACCAAGCTAGGACGCCATGTGCAGGCCCATGTGTACCGAGCTAGGCGAGGCACACGATGCTTTCCTCCCCCTCGCTCACCTTCCTGGGGGTCTCGGCAGGCATTTGCTTTTTTATTGTCTCTTCCTTGCTGACAAAGAAAACCCAGAATTGTTTGTTTCTTTTTAGCGACTTCCACAAGAGATGAGATGTGGTCTGAGGGACGCTATGACTACGAACGCCTCCCGAGAGAGCGAGTGCCTCCCCGGAGCCATCCCAGTGTAAGTCACCGCACGTGGGGGAGCGCACAGCTTGCTGCTGCTGTGCCTCCTCCAGCATCTTCCAATACCAGTTTACCAGCCTGGCTGGAAGGACAGACCAAACTCCGCTTTTAAAAGCCAGAAAATGCACAGTAATTTAGTTAAGTAAAAAGCAAAATCTGTATTTAATACTTAGGTTTCTAGGAAAAAGATTTTGAATTGAATTTAGTTGGTGGAGGAAAATTTTTGTTAATGTTATGCTCTGCAATAACAAAGAACTGTTGAATACCTGCTTGTATTGCTGAAACTTTGTCACCTTAATGTTTACGAATTGAGCCTGGCGTGGTGTCACTTGGGAAGTAATTTCAGCACTTGGGAGGCAGAGGCAGAGGCAGAGAGGCAGAGAGGCAGAGAGGCAGAGAGGCAGAGGCAGAGGCAGGTGGGTCTCTTGAGTTTAAGGCAAGCCTGGTCTGCATAGCAAGCTCTAGTCCAGTCTACAACAACAAAAATTATATTAAAATTAAAAGGTTAGGAATTAATATGACAGTCTACCCAGAGATGTCATCTTACAGGAGGCTTTCTGGGGCAGAAGCATGCGATACCCTAGTTAGCATTTCTGCTTTGCCTGTGCTTGGTCAGGCAGGCAGCCTCCAGGGAAGCAGGGTGCAGATGGCTCGAGGGACAGAGGGGCCTGAGAGCTGGGGCTTCTGAGCTGCACTCTTTTTTTTTTTTTTTTTTTTTTTTGGTTTTTTGAGGCAGGGTTTTTCTGTGTAGTCCTGGCTGTCCTGGAACTCACTCTGTAGACCAGGCTGGCCTCGAACTCAGAAATCCACCTGCCTCTACCTCCCACGTGCTGGGATTATAGGCGTGCACCACCACGCCCGGCTCTGCGAGCTGTACTCTTAATGTTCTTGATAACTCGAGTTACTGAACCTGGAGCTCTGTCTATCCTGTATGTAGCAGCAGCTCAGCATTATTAAGTGACTGGACAGTCTCCCTGGAGGTGTACATGGAGAACCACGGGAGGTTTGCAGGTCAGGAAGCCCTTAGTCTTAGCCCAGACACATCGTGAACATTGGGCGAATGTTATGTGGATGTTCTGTCTGCCACAAAAGGCATAAATATTTTTTTACTAGTCAAGAATTTTTTTTGAAAATTTAAATTATTATATGTAAGTACAATGTAACTGTCTTCAGACACAGCAAAAGAGGGCATCAGATCCCATTATAGATGGTTGTGAGCCACCATGTGGTTGCTGGGAATTGAACTCAGGACTCTTAGCCACCGAGCCATCTCTCCAGCCCCCAAGATTTTTTTATTTACAGTGTTAAGGAGTTGTGTGTGTGGTGGTAAAACTGGGGATTGAATCTAGGGCTTTTCGCATGCTGGGCAAGTACTTTCGCACACTGACCACACCCCCTTTGTTTCATTTCTTATTTTGAGATGAAAGGTTACTAAATTACCCATGTTTATTTTAAACTCACTCCTGAGACCTATGCGGACCTCGCCCTTGTGATCTTCCTGCCTCAGCCTTTCAGGCCTAGCTGGCAGTGTAGTACTTGGCCCTGTACTCATAGATGAGCAGGGTCATCTTCTAGGTCGGCATTCACTGGCCTGAGTTATAGCTCATGTTGAGACTGATAGAAAGTGATTTAAGGTAGAAAGGAAAAACAAACAAATGAGGAAGCCCACTAAATTAGGAAGGGCCTACTCAGTAATTATTAGGTTATTGCTTTCCAGGTTGTTTTAGAGACTTTCTAATTATTTTTAAACTGGTAAATTATTTTATGATTTGCATAGGAGGATTAAAAAATAATGCATGTTAAGTGTCATAGCTGTGGTATACTTTCCAAAAAAGTTTTTTTTGAGATTTATTTACTTTCTATATATGAATAGATTATAGCTGTCTCCAAACACACCAGAATAGGACATTCGATCCCATCACAGATGGTTGTGAGCCACTGTGTGGTTGCTGGGAATTGAACTCAGGACCTCTGGAAGAGCAGCCAGTGTTCTTAACTGCTGAGCCATCTCTCCAGCCCCCCAAAAATGTTTTCTACCACGAATACAGTTCTTGAATAGAAATTTGGTTTTACCATCTGGGCATTGATCTTAAAGATTGTGTGTGTGTGTGTGTGTGTGTGTGTGTGTGTGTTTGTGTGTGTGTGTGTGTGTTTTAGGCTTTATTTATGGATGTGAAAAGCAGATTGTATTGACTTAAGATTGTAAGATGTATGACTGGCCCAAGCCGATATTGAAGAGTCTGACTTAGGATCGTTGAGGTAATGTATGGTGAGAGGGGAAGTGGTTTAAAAGAAATAGTGGTGGGGAATGAGGGAGTGTAAGGCCGTCCTTTCAGTAGAAGGATAGGCAATTGGTACTTTGGAGCACGGAGTTCCTAGAATGGGCGCATAGTTGATGATAAGTGTGTTGAGTGGTCACAGAGTGTCAGTCAGAATTAGAATGGAAGGGCTGAGGATGTCACGTAGTTAGTGCTTGCCTAACATTCCTGGTCACCTGGATTGTCCCAACACCTCAGAAAAGAAAAGGGGGAAAAGGGCAGGTGGTGGGTGCCACCGTCTTCTTTGAAAACATGTTCCCAGGACATGAATCCTAGGCATTGTGTGTTTTATCCCAGCATGTAGGCCTGGTGCTTTAATGGGAGATGGTAGCTGTGTAATTGCTTTCAATCTTCTCCACCAGGCCCAAGTTCTGGAATAGTGACTCAGAGCCTTGTTGTGAGTGACTAGCTAGGCCGTGAGCTAGGTCTGTCCGCCAGCTAGCTTCTACTGTCATAACCCGTTTATTCCAGTCTGTGTCTGCCATGTGCTTTGTCACCTCTCCCAAGTCCTACTGCCTCTGAGCGTGGGTGTAGGATCTCCCCATGCTTGACTCTTTCCTATGGTTCCCCTCTCTCCTCTGCTGGAGATCCCACTTCCTAGTCTACCCTTTCCTATAGGCCATAGGCGGTCATTGATTGACACGCGATGCTTCCTCACAGTGTACAGGAGATGACCCCTACAGGAGGCTTGAGCTATAGCACTAGGTGGCTAATATCAAAAGCTCCTGGGAGGGGTTTGCCAGGGTTGGTGGTGAGTATAATAATCCAGATGTGTGGATAGTGGCCATAACCTGTCCACACAGGTTTGGTTTCTCTGATAAACACCGTGGCTGAGGCAATTTACACAAGGAAGGGCTTGTGTCTTCTTAAAGTACCAGAAGTAGCTAAGCTCAGTAATGGGGAAGTTGGTGGGCGTGGTGGCTGGAGTGGAGAGCTGAGAGCAAGGCCAGAGCAGGGAGAAGAAAACAGTCCCCAAATGGCAGTCTTTTAAACTCTGAAAACGTACTCTAGTGACAACCTCTTCCAATAAGGTCACACCTTTTAAGCCTTCCTCAAAAGCACCACCAACTGGAGGCAAAGCATTCAAATGCCTGCAACCAACGCCTTATTCTAACTACCACCCCTGGTGTGAATATACCAGTGATTTCTGTTAATGACAAAGTCACAGGTGGCTCTTCCTCACGGGTTGATTTCTGTTCAGGAAAAACAAGTTTCTTCTTCCTTCTTCATCAGCCTGCTGAGCGTTGAAGAGTGCTTACAGTCATCTGCCTTGTGAAAGTAATTTTATATTCATGGCTGATTTTAACGGACACATTGAAATGTGCAGGAAAGTGTTTAACCGTAGACGTTACAAATGCAGCTATTGTTTCTAACATAGGATTTAGTTAAAAGCCTACCCTGTATACCCAGCTCTAAGGGGCTGGAGCCACGCCGCTGTGCTGGGGGCCCTTCCTGCCCTTGCAGAGGACTCACACCCACCTGGAACTCCAACTCCAGGATATCCGATGGCCGCGGACCTCTGCCAGCACACACATATACATTACATAGAAGAAAGTAAAGGTCTAAAACCCTTGGTTATGAAACGAAGATCTTCTAACATTAATTTAAAACCATCTTGCTTGTTTGCTTAGCGTCAGCAGCCTGAGTGTCTCTCAGGAGAATGTGCACTGTTTATATAATGCTCTAGTGGGGTGAGAGGCCTACTGCCAGACCCAGGAACATGGTTGGACTTCGCCAACAAAGCACGAAGGCCCGAAGCCGGGCTCAGCAGTGTCTCCTAGAGTTCCTTTACATAGACCCTTCAAACAAGCCAGAGTAGCCAGGACAGTTGTTACTACAGAGAAGAAACACTGGGAGGAAACCCAAGGAGAGACTTCTTCCTCGAGACACGCTCAGTGACTTGATCTGGGTGATAATTCCCTATCCACCCCGGGGGAAGTTCACCCAGCAGGACTTGAGTAACCTGCACTCTGCTTGGTCAGTAGGCCCTGTCTCAGTGAGGGTGCCCTCGCTGTGAAGAGACACCATGACCAAGGCAACTCTTACAAAAGGCAAACTGCTTTGTAAATGGGTCTACCTCCTGTGCTGTCTTAATCTTTCACATTGTTAGTATTCTCTGAGATCAGGGCATGCAGGCTTTCTGTGTCTCTATAGAGTTTTAGGTCTGTTAATGGCAGGAGCAGGGAGGGCTGTGGAGACGAGGATGCTCTGGCGGCTGGGTCTCCTGGCTAGAGTGTAGACAGGCGGGCAGAGGGGACTGGATTGGTACACAGCGTGTTTCCTGTTCCAGCTGGACTCTGGAGGTGGATAGGTCTGGTGGGAAGGTTAGATGTGATGTGGAGTGTTTGGGAATTGGCTAGGAGGAGGATGCTGGCCTACTTATCTATCTCTGCAGGGAAGGCCAGTCTCCGATGTAGGACCTAGCTAAATTTGGTCCATAAGAAGTGCAGAAGAGGTCACCAGGCTAGATCCTAGGGGAGGATGTGGGAAGTCTGGGAAGGGGTGAGATAGACTAGGTGGTCACAAAGGATCCTATAGGAGAAGGGTGCACATAGCATGCTTTAATTTCTTGACTGACAGAATTTTGAGGCCTTAATATCCTTTTGACTCTTGCCAGGAAAAAAAACCTGTAAGGTTTTGGCAAAGTTCTGTAATTTTTATGTGTGTGTGTGTGTGTGTGTGTGTGTGTGTGTGTGTGTGTATGTATGTATATATATGTATACATATATATGGTAGGCCGTCCTAGAATATTTTAATATGCTGTCCAGTGTACCTCTGAACCACTGTGTTGTGTGTGTGTGTGTGTGTGTGTGTGTGTATGTAAATTATAGCATATTTTATAATACACATCAACAATTAAGGGGTTAGAGGCGTGCCTAACCATGCTTGGCTTGTATTTGGCTCTTTATAAAGAAAAAAAAGTCAAGTATTAAAAGTAGGCAAGATAGCGACTCCCAGAGTATGTGCCGGGAAAGCAGCAGGCATCTGCTTTTGGTTAGTTGTATTTTACTCTTCTATTTTCCTCTCTTCCTTCAACAATGAGGTTGTTCTATCTCATTTAAAACTTTTTTGTATATTAGTGGTTGTCTTCATTTGTGTCTGTGACCATGCGTGCACGTCTGGTGCTTAAGAAGATCAGAAGAGGGTGTTAGAGCCCTTGCGACAAGAGTTACATACAGACTGTTGATAACTACTTTGTTTTTTTTTTTTTTGTTGTTGTTGTTGTTTTTGTTTGTTTGTTTTCTGAGACAGGGTTTCTCTGTGTAGTCCTGGCTGTCCTGGAACTCACTCTGTAGACCAGGCTGGCCTCGAACTCAGAAATCCACCTGCCTCTGCCTCCCAAGTGCTGGGATTGATAACTACTTTGTATGTGGCTAGGAATCGGACCCAGGATCTTTAGGATAACAGCCTGTGTTCTTGATCACTGGGTACCTTTTGGAGGGTATTTTGAAGTAAATAGACTATTCATGTTTCAAATACAAATAAACATTTGTTATGTTTCTAAAGGATAAAGATGTGTAAGGAAGGACCTTACATAATTTAATTTTAAACCAAACATTTTCTATAGGATGGCACAGTGATTCAGTGGCTGAGCGGTACTTGCTTCCAGACTGACCCCCTGGGATCCGTCTCCAGGAACCACATGGTGGATTTGGAGAACTGACTTGAGTTCTCCTCTGACCTCTACATACAAATCATGGCAAGCATGTGGGCCTCTTCCACCGTACATTAACACACTAAAAATAAAAACCACCATTTTTTTTGTGCTAAAACAAATTCACATATATTTAATGATACATTAGGAAATTGGTGGTTTTTGTTTTAGGGATTAATGTAGGGCCTTATGAATGCTAATCCCTGATCTCAAACTATAAGCCAGCCTAATCTCAAGAAATACTTTGAAATAAATGTCCTAAGTGATTTCATTTGTATTCAGTTAATTATGAGACTTAATATTTGTGTGAAAAGTGTAATGTAGAATTGTGTATCAAGTTATTCAGCCATTTAGTTGATGCTTTTATTTTCTAAAATGAAAATATGTTTCACAGTAGAGTTTTAAAACTTGAGACTCTGTGAGCTACCATGTGCTGAAATTGACTGGACACTGTACAAGAACAGTCAGTGCCTTTTACAACTGGACTGTCTCTGCAGACCCTAACAAATTACTAAATATGTCAAATCATCAAGCCTTTTACCACTGGGCTGTCTCTGCAGACCCTAACAAATTACTAAATATGTCAAATCATCAAGAATGTATAACTTTGGAAACTAATTTTAGATCAGCTTTTATACTTTGTTTCCAAATGTACAAAGCTAAAGATATCTCTCTCTGGAGCTTCTGGAAAATCGCAGAATGATTCCCTTTGCTCTTTCTAGTTCAGTGTCTACTCATCCCTGTGTGTCTACTCTAAACAGAATAAACAAAGTAGACAGTGTGTGTCCTCACTGTCATTAAGAACAGCACTGCTGGGACTGTATTGTGTGCAGTGGTAGTTAAAATAAGTAAAAAAAAAAAAAAATGACTTATTTTACTTACACTGTTATTTAGATTTGCTTTAATTTTATGTGTACAAGTATTTTGCCTGCATGTATGTGCACCCCGTGGATACAGCACTCTTAGGGACCAGAAGAGGACGTCTCCTTCCCTCGGCTGGCTTTTACAGACAGTTTGAGCCACCATCTAGGTACTGGGAACCAAACCTAGATCCTCTGAGAAAGCAGCAGGTGCTCCAACTCCTCTTCTTATGATTGTCATCGTGTATTGTTGTGTGTTATTGTGAATGTTCTGAGTTTTTCATTGAAATATTTTATTTCCATTAATCTATATGAAGATGTTACTATTTGTTATAGTCAAATTTTTCATTGGTGCGTTTTTGTTGGTTTGCATTTGCTCTGTTGAATTATGGTTAAGAACTCCTGTGCTTATAAGAAACTTTTCCAAAACCAAATAGAGAAATTAGTGATGTCTCTATATTTCTTTTTGTCTGTTTTAGGATGGCTACCATAGAGTAGTTAATGTTGTGCCAAAGAGACCACCTCTGCTAGACAAGAGACCACCTCTGCTAGACAAGAGACCGCCTCTGCTAGCCAGACCTGATGAAGGAGGCTACAGTAGATATTACAGTCATGTTGACTGCCGGGTGTGTGACGAGGGCCGCAGTTTTTCTCATGATCGAAGAAGCGGCCCGTCTCATAGAGGAGTATGTAAATTTCCCCCGTGTACTAATTGTTCTTTCTTTCAAGTTTAAAATCCATGTAACTGAAGTTTATGTTCAGGCCTCTGAAGTGGAATCATGGTGCTTGTGTTCAGGTGCAAGTAGAGCCTCACGCCTGTGTTCTGTTGTGTTGCTTGGCCTGGTTTTATTTGCAGCCCGCCTCCCGCACCCCACTCCCTTTGCACTAGGCTCTCACTGTACAGGTGCCGCCTGCCTGCAGTTGTTGTCCTCCTGGCTCAGGCTCTGGGTGCCAGAGTGCCTGGCTTTCAGAGCTTGCTGCCCTTGCTGTTAGATGCTGCTGGCAGCCCGCTGTAGCTCCAGAGGGTACTAGTAGTCCACGGTCTATGTGCGGGATAGTGAGTAAGAATCCTAGGTAGCTCTGAGGGACATCACTCCTTCAGTGGCTCTGTGTGGTGCAGGGCAGCAAGGCCACGGCCTCCCGCGCTAGGTAAGAGCTCTCCTGAGCTGCTGACCCAGCCTTCGCTGCATTCACCTTTCTACCTTAAACTCAGGGGTTAGCAGACACACCTGGTATTGGTGAGCCAGTGTCAGCACTTGTCACTGTGTGTGTAATTGCTGTGTTCTGACTTGGAAACCACTGTGGAGAGGTGGGCTGTACTGACTGTCTCACTCTTGGTTCACATTCTTAAGGTCTGTTTGCTTTTAAGAGCTTTACTACGTGAGAACAGGGCAGTAAAGCCATGTTTCAGATAGTAAACACTTAGAATGTTAGCTACTTGGATTTAATGTGTTCCTGATAATCTAGAAGATATTGAAAGTTTTCATAATTTATTACTTCTTTATGTTCTAGCTTGCAAATTACAGTATTATTCTTCTACACTTCTTTTTCTTTTTTCTCCTTCTCTATAATATACAACACGGTAACCAGTAGCATGTTTAAGCACTGTACCGCTTGGCCTCATGTTGGCAGTAGAGGAGATGGAGGTAAGTGACTCCTGAGGTCGGTTTGTAGGGACCTCCAGTGCTCCTGGTTGTTCAGTTGTGACTCAGGCGGTTCTAACGTGATGAGCGGTGGTAGTGGTTTCTGGTGACTGCAGCTGACGTTCGCTGTGCCACAGCGCGCTTCCTCACAGTGGTGCCTTTCAGCGTGCTTATTTACAGTGCCGTGCTGGTCCTTTAGGGAGCTCTAGATGCTGGAGAGGAAGCATTTCTGTCCTGGGGGTACCGGGTGTTACTGTTGGTTGTCTCAGGGAGAAAGGATTCAGTCGCAGCATGAGCATTTCTTGCCATTTCATGAGAACTCTTGTGTGCGCTTGAGGAGTTTTGTGTTCACTGGCTGGCGTCTCACATGAACGCATGTGAGTGTGGTCTGAGAGCTGAGGGTGAGGTTTCAGCTGCAGCACAGGCGCCTTTCATTCTCCTCGGTTCTGCGCGGGGCCTCAGGTCAGCCGGAGAGTTCTTGCTCTGCCTGTCAGGAAGCCTTCGGCTCAATCCTCAACACTGCAAAACAAAGCCATGTTAACACAAACTTGTTTGTTCTTAGGTGTTAGTAACTTTTTCTCTTTACATAAACAACTGCCACACTTGTGGTCCCTAGAACTTTTAGAACACTGATTTTTATCTTGAATTTACTTACAGAAACTACTTACTGGATCCAGTTTTTTTTTTTTTTTTTTTAAATTATAGCTATGGAGTTTTTATTCTCTTGATTATATTTAAAATTGAGAAAATATGGTCACATTTTATTTATAAAAGTGTTGCGTTTGTAATGTTGAATGGGAAAATGAAAAATAATATTAGCAATATCAGTCTCTTACTGAAAATAATTTGCATGTTGTGTTATTTATTTATTTATTTATTTTTAGTTTTCTTGAGTCAGAGTCTCTCTATACCCCTTGCTGTCCTAGAACTTGCTATGTAGAGCGGGCTGGTCTTGAACTTACAGAGATCTGCCTCTGCTTCTGCCTCTGGAGTACTGAGATTAGAAGCATGTGCTACCATGCTAAGCCTATATTTTATTATATGGGTGTTTTACTTGCATGTGGATCTGCATTGTCTATGTTCAGGTCCCATAGAGGCCAGAAGGTGGCATTGAATCTCCTGGACCTGGAGTTAACAGCTGCTTGTGTGTCACCCCTGGGCGCTGAGAATTAACCCTAGGCGCTCTGCCAGAGAGGCTGCGGTCTTCATCAGTGAGCCATCTCTCCAGCTCCATGTGGTTGGATTTTTTTCTTCTTATTTTTTTCATATATATAAGTGCTTTATCTTCATATACACCCATCAGATCCCATTACAGATGGTTGTGAGCTACCATGTGAGTTCCGCGCCTTGAACTCGGGGCCTCGGGAAGAACAGTCAGTATTCTTAACTGCTGAGCCATCTCTCCAGTTCCTGTGGTTGGTTTTTAATGTCTCTTTGTGCCGCAGTCATTTTTTTTAAGATTTTATTTTTTTATGTATGTGAATAATACACTGTCCCTCTCTTCAGACACACCAGAAGAGATGGTTGTGAGCCACCATGTGGTTGCTGGGAATTGAACTCAGGACTTCTGGAAGAGCAGTCAGTGCTCTTAACCAATGAGCCATCTCTCCAGTCCCCCATGTCGAAGTCTTAAAAGACAAAATGTGCTTCACTTGATTAATGTAAAAATTTGTGTCACATACCATAATACTGCTTATCAGAGATAATTCTTGCTAGCTTGCTTCTAATTATGCCTTTATCGAGTGGTAAATGAGAAAAGAAAATAAGCAAAAGGGAGAGAGAGCACTAAGTTCTTCCTTAAACCTGAACCTGAACCTGAACCGGCGAGAGAGCTTGGCGAGTAAGAAGGCTGAGCCGGCCCGCTCCCCGCAGTGTCCGTTGTCATCCCTGTTCATGTGTCTGTGGCAGTGCGTCTGTGGGCGTGTCCTGGGGGGAATAATACCGTTGTTAAAGGTAAGTGGTACCTGGTTCGTCCTGCTCTTGAGTAGCTGGGATGGACAACCTGAATTTTTATTTACTCCTTTTGGACGCTCAGGCATCCCTAGAGAAGTGATCTTACTCTCATTGTAATTTTACCTCAGAGGCTGCTCAAAATAGGCTGACCAAAGCCCAAACGATTATTTTTTGTTTTACAGGATGAATCTGGCTATAGATGGGCAAGAGATGATCATTCTACAAGCCGGCAGCCTGACTACAGGTAAGTAGGTAAAACAAGTGCTTTGATTCTTGACTCTGTCATCCATGCTGTGGAAATGGAACATCAGATCCACAGCTGAATGGCCTCATCAGGGTTTGAATTTGAGAGCAGCAAGCGTTACGGCCTCTTTGTGATGTAGCTAATAACTGATGGTCCTCATTTGTTGACATTCTATTATTTATTTATTTATTTATTTATTTATTTATTTGGTTTTCGAGACAGGGTTTCTCTGTATAGTTCTGGCTGTCCTGGAACTTACTCTGTAGACCAGGCTGGCCTCGAACTCAGAAATCTGCCTGCCTCTGTCTCCCAAGTGCTGGGATTAGAGGCGTGTGCCACCATGCCCGGCCTATTATTGACATACATTTATTTATTTATTTATTTATTTATTTATTTATTTATTTATTTGGTTTTCGAGACAGGGCTTCTCTTTATAGTCCTGGCTGTCCTGGAACTCACTCTGTAGACCAGGCTGGCCTCGAACTCAGAAATCCGCCTTCCTCCGCCTCCCAAGTGCTGGGATTAAAGACGTGCGCCACTACCGCCCGGCGACATTTTATTATATTTTAAAATAAGTCAGAATTATGAGGCATAGTTTTGCTTAACTGGAAAGTAAAACAAATTTCTCCAGAAGTAGCCTTACAAAGTGTCTTCTGATATAAGGCATTTTCTCTGGTGGTCTATTTATTTATGTATTTCAATTATTTTTGTTTATTTGTGTCTATGTGTGTATGTATATATGTCTGTATTTGTGTGTGGTAAGGTGTGTCTGTGCTGTCGTGTAGGTCAAAGGACAACTTTCGGGGGTGGGGGTTGTTTATCTCCTTTCGCTGTGTAGGTTCTCGGGACCTGTGATTTAGCTCTCTGCTGTTATTGCTGCATTGGGGGAAGCTGGGTCACAGGTCTTCATAGCTACCGGAAGTGAGTCTTCCACACATCCTCCCACTGCTGTGATATTTTACCTCGCCTGCTGAAGGCTACACACCCTTCCCCAGCAACAAATCCCGGCACCTGGAGAAAAGGGGAAGCCCTTTCATTCCTGGAGGCTCTGGCCTCCAGCTAGTGCTTGGAGAGGCCCAGCCCATGAGAAATACGTCGGAGCTTATGTAGGAGTCCTTGTTAATAAGAGATAGTCTTGTCTATATGACCATCCTGGGTGGTCTTTCATCTCTGCCCCAATGGAGCGTTTCCCAGAGCTAAGCAGGTTTTATAGACAATGAAGATTTCAGGGGTCTAGTCAAGTCAGTTGCTTGCTACCTGTGCTTATTTCCAGAAAAACAGGAAGGGGCATGCAGGGTTAGAGAAGCAACATCAGTCCTTATGTTTTTGTTGTCTCTTTCTTACTCTGTTTTCTTCTTCCTATGTAATTAGTACCTAAGTGGTTAATTCCATTTAACTGATGTTAAAGCTTGCTGTTTTTCCTTTCTCCACAGTAGAGTAACAGAGCAAGCCAGCCATGGATTGAAAGTTAAAACTGTGGTCTGGAAGCTCTAAAATTGTCAGCCCTTAATTTGCTGTTTTTTAGCTGTTCCAGTGAGGGAAACCTCACAGAGTGTAGGACATGGGGGGCAGCTGTGGCTGTGTGCTTCCTAAGCCAGTGGGGTGTCTTGTTGGAGGCCTGGTAAATGGCTGCAGACACAGCTTCGTTGCTGAAGTAGAGCTTACCAAGGTTCTGGGAGAGCTCCGAAGCCAAACATCCCGCCAAGTGTGTAGGAAAGACCATCGATAGATTCCCGTGGACTTGAGGCTACTCGGTCACTGCACTAGAGGTGAATCATTCATGTTACATTGTAGCAAACCTTGTGTCTCATCTTGACCACAACCTGAGATTGTATCAGCTGAATTTGATCATGCTAGACTAATGTGCTGCAAAGATTTGAAGGCAGCCTGGTGTTTGAATTGGGATGTGTTTATTGCTGGCCTCTTGATATACAAGTTTACAGTGAGAGTTTTAGCAAAAAAGCACAATGAGACATTTAAAAGTTTGTAGTTTTCCCAGAAAGTAAGTAAATGTATATGAAGAAGTTGAGACCAATCAGAGAGATCTGAGCTGTGAGAAAGAAAACAGCTGTGGTCTGTGGTTGCAGTTCAGCGGATGACGTCTTCCTTCTGTCCTTCTGTCCTTCTCCTCTTCCTCCTCCTGCTCCTCCTCCTCCTCTTCAAGATTTGTTTTTATTTTATTGGTATGAATGTTTTGCAACATCTGCAAACAGCAAGCTTTAACATGCATATATATATATATGTTCCTGATACCCAAGAAGCCAGAAGAGGGGGTCAGATCCCTTGCAACTGGACTTAGAGACTGCCATGTGCATTCTGGGAACTGTACCCAGGCTTTCTCGAAGAGCATTAGGTGCTCTTAACCAACGAGCCTCTCTAGCCTCAAGTAGAATACTTGGCAAGGACTAAACTGCCACAATTGTATAGATTCCAGAAGTAGATACTAAAATCCATTTGATACCAGCAAGTCAGTTGCTATTCTCAGTCAGATGAGGGATCAGTGTGGGAGGACCAGGTATCTGCTCCACACCCCAGAGTGTGCTATAATAGGCAGAGGCGACAGCTCCGTTCACACAGTTGGCTGCACTTTGACTTAGGAACCCACTATCAAGAGCCAGAGCCTCGCCTAAGAAGAGGAACCAATGTTGGACCCCCTTTTGGGGACCCCTACTCTAATCTCGGGATGGTGCTTCCCCAAGAAACTCGAGAGACCAGCTTGATGCAATTGCATGAGGCAGTTTTAATATCAGAGCTCCGGGACGACTTGTATCTCACGCAGGAGGAGTCGACCCGAGGCTCAGAAGTTAGGGGTTTATATAGGAAAAGTAGGGGGGTTGGCGTGGTTACACATAATTGGCTGATTTAAACATTAACAGAGAATTGGCGCGCGCAGTTACATCAGCAAACAGTACGTGCAGATTGGCATTTCAGCAACGTGGGAAGACGGCTTATTTTGGTTAGCAAGAGGTCGGGTTAACCTCAAACTGCATTGAGGGGGGAGACTGGAGACCAGGGGGCCCAGTCCAGATAGCCCATGACTCAGTGGAGAGTGGAGATTGTCTAGGCACGTCCCTTATCCTTCATGGCCAGTTAGTTCCCAGAATAATTCAGCAGCCTTATTTCAGGCCTGCCCTGGCATTCCCAGGCCTATCCTGCTCTGCTGCCTCTATCGTGGGCTCTGAAAAATTTAAAACTTCCTTCACCAACAGGTTCTCTTTCCTTTTCTTGAATGAGTAGTTAATTCAGAGTGGTGCTGTGATCACTGTGACCTAGATGCTTGTCTCTGGACCAGCTATAAAACTGCTCGGCAGCAGTGGGTGATTAATCTTAACAGTTTGGTAGACAGAGCTGCAAGAACATTCAGATATATAGCAGAGTCTGTCCCCAAAGAAGTAATAGAAATAATATAAGGCCTGAGCAGCGAGTGGCTGAGTTTGTAGACATCCAGCCTCAGCGACTGTATAAAATGGATAGCCAGCTGCACTTGCCGAAGGCCACTGACTTGAGCTTGTGCTTGCTGTTCTGAGTGGCGGCGTTAGAAGGTTTGTCTACACTGTATTCCCACTTACTGGTCATTTCTGCCAAAAGTCTAGGAAAACCTTTCTGGCCATTGGAGTTCTAGAGAATTAGCAAATAATAAATCAGCTGTCAGGATCATAAACAAGCACTTTAAAGTACTCTAGCACAAGGAAGGTATTGAGAGATAAAGGAAGTGTCCTGGGTGATAGTGGGGTGTCACACGGCATTCTGGCCGAGGAGCATGCAATGAAGACGTCAGTTCTGTCAACAACAGGGTGTGAGGTTATTGGTTCTATAAGAAAAGAATTCACTTTTTTTTTTTTTAAAAAATAATGGAAGTTGGTAAACTGGTTGTTCTAAAGATAACATGAAAGAATAAAGAGTTAAGTGAGGGAAAATAGACTTTGAAAAAATGTGTGAATACTATAAGAATACCATTTGTGCCAGAGTGAGGGACAGCTATAGTGGCGTGGACAAGTGGCGCAGGCGAGGAGGAGGCCTACTGAGGTACAAGTTGGAGTTGTGGCAACGGTGCACGCTGTGCTCACACTAACGGTGAATGACATGCGCACAACCAGAAAGAGGAGACTTGAGTAAACAGTGCTGGGACAGGGGTTTGGAAACAAGACATACCGAGCTTAGCATGTCCAGGTAATGTCTGATTATGACCTAGAGTGTGAAGAGGACCAGAAATTTGCTTTTGTGGTAGATTGGCTATTGGGTGTTGTGTTGTTTTTGTTTTTGTTTTTGTTTTTCGAGACAGGGTTTCTCTGTGTAGTCCTGGCTGTCCTGGAACTCACTCTGTAGAGCAGGCTGGCCTCCAACTCAGAAATCCACCTGCCTCTGCCTCCCCAGTGCTAAGATTAAAGGCGTGCACCACCACCGCCCAGTGGTTAGTGGTTTATTATAGGGATTTATAAACAGTTCTTAGATTTTACTGTTTTCTTTTTGTTTTTTCTCTTTTTCTCTTTTCCAGACTGTGTAGTCCTGGCTGTCCTGGGATTCTGTGGACCCTACCTGCCTGACCTCCTGCCTCTGCCTCTGCTTCTACCTCTGCCTCTCAAGTGCTGGGATTAAAGGTATGTGACACCAGTACCCAGCTTTTTTTGTTTTTTATTAACAGTTCCTGTTTAAATTTTTGCTGTCCTTTCTACTCTTTTTTTAATATTTTTTATTTTTTTGGTTTTTCGAGGCAGGGTTTCTCTATATAGCCCTGGCTATCCTGGAACTCACTCTGAAGACCTGGCTGGCCTCGAACTCAGAAATCTGCCTGCCTCTGCCTCCCAAGTGCTGGGATTAAAGGTGTGCACCACCACTGCCTGGCTCTTTTTTTTTTCTAATTTATTTTATTTTTATTTATTTTTTGTCTTTTCTACTCTTGTGTGTGTGTGTGTGTGTGTGTGTGTGTGTGTGTGTATTTGTTACTTCCTGTGCAGTGCTCATAGAGACTAGAAGAGGATATCGGATCCTCCTGAGGCTGGAATTGAAGAAGGTTGTGAGTGCTTCTGAGCCTCCTGCCCTGGGTGTACAGAACTGAGCATGGGTTCTTACTCAGCATACAGGTATCCATTGGACCCTCCCTCCAGCCGATATCCTGGTTTGAATGAAAAATTAATTGGATAAACTAATGGGCCCTGCAGAAATGGCTCGGCCCTTCAGAGCACGCGCTGCCTTTGCTTTAGTCCCCACCATGGCAGCTGAGCTGTCTTTAACCACAGTTCTGGGAGCTTGCTTCCATCTCGGCCTCGCTGGCTTCCTGCACCACGCTGTGCACATACATTGGTACAGGCACTCATATGAAATCAAGAGTATTTTTATAAAGAACCTAATTTATAAATCACATGTGAATTTCTAATCCCTATAGCCATGTTAACAGATTGATGGGCATTCTGTATTTTTTATCCACATTCATACATACATAGAATTTTAAATTTTGATTGCACCATGCCCTACATTTTTGAAAAATAGTTGTTTGTGAAAGACCCTTTGAGGTTTTTATGTTTCCTTGAGTTTGTTTCTTTGGTAGTGCTCAGATAATAGTCCACAGTGTGCCTGCCCTGCCGTAGCATCTAGACTCTAGTTTTACAGTTAAAGTAGCAGATCCTAGTGTGTAGTATCTTTTTGAAACATTACTTTGGTTTCTTTGTTGTCAGATGAAGAATTTCTGAATTAAAGGGAACAAGTCTTTTAAATTTCATAGATGCCAGGCGGTGATGGCGCATACATTTAATCCTAGCACTTGGGAGGCAGAGGCAGGCGGATTTCTGAGTTTGAGGCCAGCCTGGTCTACAGAGTGAGTTCCAGGACAGCCAGGGCTACACAGAGAAACACTGTCTCAAAAAAAAAAAAAAAAAAAAAAGGAATTAAATTTCATAGATGTGGATTTTTAAAAAAAAAAAAAAAAACTATTTCATTTATATGAGTACATTACAGCTGTTTTCAGACACACCAGAAGAGGCCGTCAGATCTCATTGTGGGAATTTGAACTCAGGATTTCTAGAAGAGCAGTCATTGCTCTTAACCGCTGAGTAATAAATTAATAATAAAAAATTAACTCTGTAGACCAGGCTGGCATCAAACTCAGAAATCCTCCTGCCTCTGCCTCCCAAGTGCTGGGATTAAAGGCGCCACCAACGCCTGGCAAAAATTAACTCTTAACTTGGATGATGTTCTTTTTCTTTTCCTCCTTCTTCATGTAAATATGTTTGCAATTTCTTTTATGTGACTGTTATAACCACATCCCCTATTTCTGGTGCCTTTAATCCGGTCCTATCTTGGTATATTCTGATTATTTTCTGATCATTCACTGTTACCTCTCATTCTATTTTAAAATTCATTTATCATCAATCATCATTAGTAAGTTTTCTTAACTAGTCCATGAGCATTCAAGCAAGATAAATTCTGTTTTTATGTCATGGAGTTTATTGCATATGCCGACTTCATTCACTTATTATATTACTTTTATGCCAGATATTCTTCTTAGCCTCTCAGAGTAAAAAGGTTCTGCATTCCTGTAGTCTATATTTTCATAATACATAGAAAACAAATTATGTATAGCAAACAAGCATTAATTATGCATAGTTAACAAATAACACAGTAGTTTTGTTCAGAAAAAGAAAGCAGGTTGAAGTAGAGTGTCCACATCTTTCTGTCTGGGGGTTTACGTTTTAATCACAGAAACTATGGCTCTTACTGCTTGTCCTCTGTCTGGCTGGCTGTTGGCTGAGATCTGTATCAGGAAGGTACATGGAAGATTTCCTACAAGTAAGATTGTAGCAGTAGAAAGCAGTTGCTTTAGAACAAAGTTGACTGCATTATACAGCAAGCAAGTGGTATTGCTAGTTATGTGTATTTATAGTGTTCTGAGATGTAAGAAAAACATGTCAGCTGTAAGTTTCCACCCATCCAGTGGAGTATACAGAGTGACTATTTGAATTGTGGGAAGAATTAAAAGAACATTTGAAGTTGTAAATTTATAGATAAGTTCTTAGAACAATTCAGAGGGCTCCTGTATCTATTTGCTGGAGGTTATGGAGTCTCCATTGATGCCCTAGTGCTACAGAAAGATTGGAGTGGGTTCACAAATGACCATTATGGTGACCTCTTTACTTTCTAACAACTTAGTCTTTCTTTAGGTCTCCCATTTTTTGGCAAGATGTACAGTGAGTGGAGATCCTAAGAGCATTTATTTTCAATGCCAGGGACTGAGCCTAGGGCTGTAAAAATGCTAAGCCAACTTGCTACCACTGATCTCTATCCCAGCCTTGCATTATCCTAAGGGCTTCTGCTCACTGGGCCTGCCTGCCTGCCTGCCTGTCCTCCCTCCCTCTGTCCTTGGGAGAGATGGGTCATTCATTGTCTATATGTCAGGTGTGCTAACAGAAACCTTTGGTTTCTGTGCTTACAGTTATGTTTCTCTTTGTTTAAAGCACCTTTTAAATGAAATTCAGAATATTCTAGGTTCTATTTTTGCTTTTTATTAAAGGAACATCTTATGCTTTACCAAGTGTTACTGATTCAGACAACAAAGTTGATTTTTGACAGTCTCTTCTACTTTAGTTACATGGTTTTATAATAAACATTGTGAAGTAACAGATTTAAAGAATTATAAAATGAGGGAACAAGAGTATAAGGTGGTGGCATAAATGTAGTGGTTTTTCTGTATCCATGTAAATACTCTTCATAAGTATTTATAGTACAGTGCTTCATACTTACTGGCATTTTTGAACTTTATCTACAATAGATCATTTTTTGTTTGTTTGTTTTCATCTTAGTTGATGTTTGGTAGAGAATAATTATAAACCTCAGTAGGGTCAGAACCTTGGAATGGTAGGACACCTAAAATATTATTGGAATTGCTGATGAAACTTAAAAATGAAACTTAAGGTATGCAGGTTAACGGTGCCCTTGAGTCAGCCTGGGTAAAGGTGAACAGGATAGAGGTAGAGTAGCTAGGTGAATAGCTTGTTTAAAATACTGTGAGAGGAGTTGGAAAGCATTGTAAGCTGGAGAAGCCGCGGCGAAAGAGATTAGAGGGGAGGAGGAAGGCTGAAGAGCCAGTGTAGGAAAAGGATAACTGGTGAAGTGTGGTCAGCAAAGAGCCATGGGGAACACTGCTTAGGGGGAAGTGAGTAAGGGAGAGAGATGGGGATGAGTGGACCTAGTAACAGGGGTGGGGTGGGGTGGGGTGGGGGACGGAGGGGGGTGGAGGCGGCTTGCTCCTTACAGCTGCTCTCCTGTTGTGCTCATTTGCTGGGATAGATTCTCGTGGGGGGGGGGGTTAAGATGTGCAGTCGTTACTGAGGTAGTTTGAGCTCCTAAAGACAAAATGCTACTGACCGGGATTAGGAGCTGCTGGGAATTGACCAGGCACTGTGGTAGACTAACCTGTAGGCATGTGGGACCTCTAGGGTACAGCAGTCCAGCTCTGCTATTAAGACAGATTCGTGGGGTTAATTCAGGCCGTCACTTGACAGATACTGTCTCAGAATCTCCATGGTGTTAGTGTTGTTAGTATTTGTCGTGTGTCTGGGTGGGAAATGCACCAAAAGAGACTAGGTTGAGGATCATGGATTGCTGAAAATATGGATGTAGTTGCAGATACCCAAACAGGTATTTATTTTATGTATATGAGTAGCTAGAACATAATGTTCATTACTTACAGTTTTTTTGGCGGGATTAGTCCAAGATTCGGGTGAGTATGGCAGCAGGCTGACTAGACAGGCAAGGTGCTGGCGCAGTAGCTGAGAGCTTGTCTTATCTGCAAATAGAAGCAGAGACACACTGGTTGATCTGGGCTTTACCCCCCCCCCCAAGACATACCTCCTCCTCCAAGGCCACACCTCTTAATCCTTATTAAAGAGTCCATCAACAAGGGACCAAGCATTCAAATACATGAGCCTGTGGGGGTCATTCTCATTTTATTTATCAGTTGCCTGGTCTCCAATTTCTCAGGCACATAGACCATGTCTCCTGGCCCTTCTCTGCAGGTAGGCATGTAGTCGTGACGAGTCCAGCTCTAGTGGAATAAGTTCTCTCCTATGTGTGCTTTTCTTCTTTTCCTCCTCCTCCCTGCTCATTGCTCTTTTATTCTTCCTCTCTCCATTTCTACTTCCTCACTTCCAACCCTCTTTGTGTAGGCCAGGGGAGCATAGAATTCCACTTCCTTCTGTTCCAGAATGCTGGATTACATTCCACTGGGCTCAGTTTATGATACCAAATACTTGGCCTCCGTCTGTGATCACCATGGATCCTTGGGCACCTCGGTGGGTCTTTACCCTTCTGGGACATTTGGATTTATATAGCTAAATAACCTTTGTGACTCATGGTCTATTGTTTTTCACTAACATTTCCTAAATGAAGAGAAGGTGCTAGTTAGTATTTTGGGAGGGTCAACTCACTGCTTTTTAGATAGTATTTTGATATTTTTATTATGGTTGTTTAGGCATCTTTCTCATTCTTCCTTTCTCCCTTCCCCCTCCCTCACCTCCTTCTAATAGTTTCTCTGTGTAGCATTGAATAATAGGTCAGATGGAAGCTTCCTTAGTCCACACTGCCCCACATTAGAAACAGAAGAGATTTGAGATTTGCAGATCATTTATTCTTCTTTTCCTTTTTTTTTTTGGTTTTTTTTTTTGGTTTTTTTTGGTTTTTTTGGTTTTTTTTGAGACAGGGTTTCACTGTGTATCCCTGGCTGTCCTGGAACTCACTTTGTAGACCAGGCTGGCCTCAAACTCAGAAATCCGCCTGCCTCTGCCTCCCAAGTGCTGGGATTACAGGCGTGCGCCACCACTGCTTGGCGTAGTTCATTTATTCTTAAAAACTGTGTAACTTTTACCAAACTGTTCCTAAAATGATTCATGAAGCCTTAATTCCATTTTTAAGTTGCCATGGAGTGGAAAAGTATACAGTATGCTGTGTGGAGTATTTTTATCCTATTCAACAAGAGGGAAAGGAGGTCCTGAAATAGTCTGTAAGATGGATCTCTCCTTTTTCCTTCCCCTGACACCCTTTCCTGACATTGAAAATTCTCCCTAGCTAATAAACTTAAATGCATGTAGCAGAGTGGGTCTCTGGCCAACGAAATGACTCCGTGGGTAAAAACATATGCCACCAAGCTCGGATGACCAAGCTCGGATGACCGCTGTGCAGTCTTAGAAACCCATAGTCTGAGGAGAACTGCCAGACTGGAAGGTCTCATCTGTCGTGGCCTGTTTGGTTTGACCTACCATTAACAGCTACAATTTGTCATTCAGGGAAGAATCTGAGCTCTTCAGGGGTGGTGTTGTGCTCAGTGGTTGAGCTCTTGCCTAGCATGTACGAAGGCCTGGGCTCAACACCCAGGGCTGTGTAAGACGGAGCTGAGCTTCTGAAGCTGCATCAGTATCTGTGAGTGTTAGTGGGTGTGCCGGGGCCGGTGTAAGGTCTGTGAGTCCTGCTGGCTCTTCTTCCCAGGCTTCCCCCACCAGCCTGTGTGGGCTCTGCCTTCGCTGCCTTGAGCCTTTCGGGTTTCTCATGCAGCTAGAGGCTGGCCTCAGGCCAGCAGTGTACTTTGTCATAGTCACAGGCATCAATTCATAAAAAAATGTGTGTAACCGAGACCTCATTATAAGCATGTTGGTTGTGTTATATATTCTGTGTGCACACGTGCACATGTTTGTGTTGAGACAGGATCTTACTATGTAGCCCTGGCTGCTCTCCTGAAACTATGTGGACCAGGCTGGCCTCAAGCTCACAGAGGTCCACCTGCTTCTGCCTCCTGAGTGCATGGATGGGATTACAGGCACGAGCCAGCACATCCGCCTTATTTATAGAGCCCTTTAGCCCTGAAATACTTGCTAGTTACTCTGTAGAAGTCTGAGTAGTCAGGAAGTTAACGCAGATGGTCTTTGTGTCTAACCCCCTCTCTCTT
Source organism: Apodemus agrarius (assembly GCA_964023405.1). NCBI lineage: Eukaryota > Metazoa > Chordata > Mammalia > Rodentia > Muridae > Apodemus > Apodemus agrarius. Next base: position 10,447,007 of record OZ030022.1, on the reverse strand, counting down.
TTGCTTGGCTATCCTTAGCTGCGTCCAGAAGACAGACTGCTGTGAGAAACTGATGCTGTTTGCCCACTGTGTCTCCCACTAATGTGTGATGTCTTCACAGTAGTCAGTCATGATTGGACTAAACTGGATCTTTTCATTGTCTCGCTTAAACTCGGTGGCGGTGAACTGCTAGGGACCCAGGCCCCCCTCACCAGGTTCACTGGTCCCAAACACACAATACATACTACCTTTTTATTTTTAAAAAAGCAAGTTTTAAAATTTAATTATGCTTGTGGCGAGTGGGCATATGCACGAGTTCAGGTTCCTGTGGAGACCGGAGGCCTTGGACCGTCGTGGAGCTGGAGCTGCAGGCACTGCACTCCCTGACAGGGAAGCACACTCTGCCTGGGTTACCCTGCCTGCCTTGGCCCTCCACAGTGCCCAGAGCAGAGTGGCTAAATTTCCTTTTCCACTTTCCACACGTGGTCCGTAACTGCAGGGAGGCACTTTCCTCAGCTCATAGGCTTCCTAAATGAGAACTTTAGGGAGACACTTTCTGGAAATAGTTCTAAGTCCTCATTGATTACTCCCAGCCCCTGCTGGCCTTGAACTTGCCCAAGCAGACAACCCTACCCTCACTCATCTCTGACAGGCTTCTAGGACTTGACACTTCTTCCTTGGTGATTAGAATTTCTATCTCACTCCTTGCTGCTCACTCTGACTACCTGGCCATCTCTGAAAAGACTTCACAGTTCTTTTTTTTACATGTTTCAACTGTTGCTTCCAACAGGGCATGGTCAGACCCTAGAATCTTAGACTGCCATCCTGACCTTTGAACTTTTGGCTTCTAGCTTGTGGACAGTTGTGACGCTTACATACACGTACGCATTAGTGAGTTCCTCTGTCTCAGTCCTTCTCAAAGAAAGTTTGTGGGCAGAGGAGTCCCCAAGGACGCTTAGCGGAAGGTCGCAATCTAGAATACAGAGTTAGAAGGCCTGGAGGCTCTGCTGTCGCAGGGAAGAAATAGCCTTAGGTTTGCATTTTTGTTGGTACTCACAGTTGATGCAGAATTCCAGGTCTCTGGGGCCAATTCCAGCCAGCTCTTCTTCAAGCCCCTTATCCACGCTCTCTCTTGGCCTCCTCTGTAGTCACTTGCTGGATGAGGCCTTCTGATGTGGTTAACCACCACGTTGAAGTTCCAGAGTTTTCCTTTCCTTACGTCTTCCTCCCCTCATGGTCTCTTCTGTTCATTTCCTCTTTTCTCCCATTGCGTGTTTGCTCTTTCTTGTCAGGCAGATTCCTGTGTGTTGGCTTTTCAGTTCCCGTTCTGCAGTAAGATGGCTTTTTCCTCACCTTCTCCATCAAAACAAGATCAGTACAGGTCCATAGGCACCCCATCAAACAAAACAAGATCAGTCCAGGCCCATAGGCACCCCATCAAACAAAACAAGGTCAGTCCAGGTCCATAGGCACCCCATCAACCAAAACAAGGTCAGTCCAGGTCCATAGACACCCCATCAAACAAAACAAGATCAGTCCAGGTCCATAGGTACCCCATCAAACAAAACAAGATCAGTCCAAGTCCATAGGCATCCCATCAAACAAAACAAGGTCTATCCAGGCCCATAGATACCCCATCAAACAAAACAAGGTCTATCCAGGCCCATAGATACCCCATCAAACAAAACAAGGTCTATCCAGGCCCATAGGTACCCCATCAAACAAAACAAAGTCAGTTCAGGCCAATAGGCACCCCATCAAAACAAGATCAGTCCAGGCCCGTAGGCACAGAGAAACCGTGTTTCAAGGGGAAATAATTGTATTCATTTTGTATGTGTATAAATATGGGTGTGCTCCTGCTGCAGTGTGCATGTTGGGGTCAGGACAAATGTTCCGAGGAGATTCTCCCCACCATGTTCCTGGGGGTTGAGCTCTACTTGTCAGGCAGATCAAACAAAACAAGATCAGTCCAGGTCCAGCAAAAGCCTCTCTCTCAGCCAAAATGCACTCGCCTGACACTTTGAGTACAGGTGCTTGATTTCTAATCTGTTTTCCCAATATTAGTAGACTGGCCCAGTCACATGACATCTAGATCCTCAGTGTAGATGACTTCCAGGGCCTGCAGGGTTTCAGAGGAACATTTCCTAAGTCTCTTCTGCTTTCTGTCTTTGCTTTTTAGTTTCTCTTTTGGTAAATTTTCCATTCAATACCCTTTGACCTCATCTATGTATTGTAAAGCTTAAGTGGCTTCTGTGCACCTGAATCTGGGCTTCCAGGATGCAAATCTTTGGTGACGTTATTAAAACACTTGAGATTTGCCTTATTCAGTCAGATAGACGTGTTCCATTGCTGAAAAACTTATAACCTTGAGTTTTTGAGATTTAAGGTGAAAACACAGTATAATATACCTCAGTAGATTTTCAAGTCCTGATTGTCTTGATAAGACAGACATAGTGGTTAAGTTAAAAATTGATAAAATTTATTCACTTGTCTGTTTGTTTTTATTTAGTGGGCAGGGTCTCGCTCTGCGACCCTGAGTCACTTCATTGAGATGTTTGTTGCATCTGTGACTCACTACAGGCTTGACCCAACTCTCAGTTGTCTTAAAATATCTAGATCAGTGTTTGGGTTTATTATTATTCACACACACACACACACACACACACACACACACACACATACACACAGAGAGAGAGAGAGAGAGAGAGAGAGAGAGAGAGAGAAGGAGAGGGAGGGAGGGATGCTTTCAAACTCACTAAGAGCTAAGGATGATGTTGAACTTTTTAAAAAATGTATTACTTTAGCTGGGCAGTGGTGGTGCATGCCTTTAATCCCAGTACTGGGGAGGTAGAGACAGGTGGATCTCTGAGTTTGAGGCCAGCCTGGTCTAAGGAGTGAGTTTCATGACAACTGGGACTTCACAGAGAAACCGTGTTTCAAGGGGAAATAATTGTATTCATTTTGTATGTGTATAAATATGGGTGTGCTCCTGCTGCAGTGTGCATGTTGGGGTCAGGACAAATGTTCCGAGGAGATTCTCCCCACCATGTTCCTGGGGGTTGAGCTCTACTTGTCAGGCAGATAGATGCCTTTGCCTATCAGCCGTCGTGCCATCTGATTCTCCTGCCTCCACCTTCCCAGAGCTACAACTGCACATGTGAGCTGCTGTGCTCAGCTTTATTTGGTGCTCCGTATTGAATCCGGGACTTCATGCTAGTACCCTACTCACTCGGAGCTCCACATCAGCTGAAAACACAAAGTCAAACAAATGTTACTAGTGAGATCTCGAACTCTCAGTCCCAAATGGAACGTCTGTATCAAATTCTTTTCCCTCTGGTCTCAGGGTTATGTGGAAGAGGATACAGAAGGTTCTTCAGAGCCTGAGGGTGGAGTTGGAGGCTGGAGGGATGGCTCAGAGGTTAAGAGCAATAACCTGCTCTTCCAGAGGTCCTGAGTTCAGTTCCCAGCACCCACATGGTGGCTCACAACCTCTGTAATGGGGGCCCATGCCCTCTTCTAGTGTGCCTGAAGACAGTGGCAGTGTACGCACATGAAATAAATAAATCTTAAAAAAAAAAAATAAAAGAAAGAAAGAGCGAGCCAGTGTGGATGGAAGACACCGAGGAGACCAGGTCTCCAGATCCAACAGGACACATGCGCATAATTCTGAGAGACAGCAGCAGCGTGCACCAGGGCTGCCCAGCTCTCAGCCAGATGGGGTCCTTGTGCTGAGAGGAAAATAGGTACATGTCCCCATTGCTAACCCTAAGGATTTCTCCCGTTAACAACTGCTTCCAAATAAAAGCTTCTCCAAGAGCTCTCACCTGGGAAACAAACCACACTTAAGGCCACACCCAGCAGGAGTCGGCCAACACAAAGTGAACTCACAGTAGTTTTGGAGGTTCTCTGTCTCCTGTTGCTTTGGGCATTTTTCTTTTTTCTTTTAGTCTCACGTATCTTTCGGGTATATGGTTCCCTGGTTTGTTTCTGTGGGCTGTCTGTGTGCATGTGTGTGTCTCAGTATCTGTGCGCTTCTTGTGATTTCTTTGTGGCTCTTCTTTTCCTGTTTGTTTTGTCCAATGATGTTTTTTTTTTTAATTTTATCTTATTATTAATTTTTTAGATGCTTGTTTGTATTCTAACGAGAGAGTAGGTGTGGAATTGGTAGGTGGGAAAGCGATGAGGATCTGAGAGGAATCGGGAGAGGGAAAAACCATAACTGGAATAAGACTGCATGAAAGTAATTTATTCTCAATATGAAAAGGAAAATGAAAACATAAGAGGCTCAAGAAGCCACGAGGATGAAGCCAGTGAGCAGCACTTCCTGGTCAGCCTCAGTCCTTGGCTTGAGTTCCTGCCGTGATTTCTCTCAATGATGGCAGAGTGTGATCACGATGTATAAGCCCAGTACATGCCTCTGGCCCTTCCCACCTAAAAAAATAAAAAATCCTTACTAGTACGTATAGTCTAATAACAATATTAAATCATAGAACCAGCTCCCGGAGACATTTACTACTAATCCCCTGTTACAGATCCTTAGTAAATGCTAAACTTCCCTATAGCCACAGTGCCCACCAAGAAGTCATGCCCTCATGGCTGACAGAGTATAGGCGCTGTGCCAAACAGGTACTTAGGGAGTTGTTTGTGGTGACATCTTTGCCCAGGATGGTAGGCAGCAGGGAGGCAGGTGTGAAGAGGCTGAGAGGGGACTCTTGGCACATGTCGAGCTGTGCTTTGACTGCCCTCTGGTGTTGCTACTAGGACATTAACTTAGTGGTTCATCTTTTCAAGGGAAGAGGTATTTTTAGCTCTGATTTAATCCTGCTGCTTCTCTTTCCTCTGAGCAGTCAATAAGGATCCTTTGGTCTCAGTAGACAGCCTTCGGTCTCCGTGGAAGAAGCTTTACTCTCCTGCCTGCTTTCATTCTTTAGCAGCATGTCTTTCTGCATGGGAGTTTCTAGCTCTGCCTTGGTTCTTTTATTCTTTTTTTCCTACTTGCATGCTTAAATCCTGCTCTTTTGTAACCAGTCATAAAGAGAGAGCCAATAATCTCTTCTAAACTAAGATGGCAGCCTTTGCTTGTCTACCTAGATAGTGCATGCACATTTCACATGTAACATGCTCCCACACCAGTTTCTCGGATTGGCTTTCCTCATTTCACCGACACCATGCTAGCCTTCTGAGAATGAGCATCCTGTGTCTTTTAGGGTAGAGAGTCTTCATTCCATCTAAGCTACCACTGTTTCTATCCTGGAATATATGACTTCCCCTTTCTTCTCCTACAGCTCTTCCCCACTGCATCCACATCTGTTGTGTGTATTGGTTTAGTGTCGGGTTTTCTTCCTGTCCTCAGAGTCCAGAGCTAGCAGAGACCCTGTATTGCCCACTGTGGCATCTGCTTCTCCATTGAGTCTGTAACACAGTTCTTTGGGGTGGGATTTTTTCGAATCAGGGTTTCTCTGTGTAGCCCTGGCTGTCCTGGAACACACTCTGTAGACCAGGCTGGCCTCGAACTCAGAAATCCACCTGCCTCTGCCTCTCAAGTGCTGGGATTCCAGGTGTGCGCCCCCGCCGCCCGGCTGTAACAGAGTTCTTAAGAACTGCTGAGTATGTGCAGCCACTGACTGACTAATGGCGTCAGAGTGAACCGATGTTAATTATGTTAATTACATGAGGGTTTGTCAATGCCCTCCGTACTGATGCTTCTTTATATGAGTTACTCCAAATGAATGTTAGGTGATTTTTACTGTTTCCTAGGGAATCATAATTGTTTCTGTAGGGCAGTGAATTTAGTGGATTGATTAGCTAGTGCTCAACTAAGCTAAGCTAACCAGCTACTTGATGATCAATTTAAAGTTATTTTCAGAAAGAGCTTTGGGTTTGGTCTCCAGTACAAGGAAAAGAAGGAAAAATAAAAAATAAAGGTAAAGTTAAAAGTGGTGACCTTTTCTTATCCCAGAACTTGTCTGTGTAAGATTCAGCGCCTTGGCACGTGTAGTGATGCACACCTGTAACACCAGCTGGTGGGAGGTTGAAATCTGAAGTCGCTTTTGAGTTTGAGGCCAGACATAGATACATTGTAGCCTGGGCTAAGAGTAAGACCCTGTCATCAAACTGTAACAAATAAGCACACAAGGGCTGGAGAGTGCTCAGAGGTTCAGAGCACTGGCTGCTTCTCTAGAGGTCCTGAGTTCAAGTCCCAGCAACCACATGGTGGCTCAGGACTATCTATAATGAGATCTGGTGCCCTCTTCTGGTCTGCAGGCACACACAGGCAGAACACTGTATACATAATAAATTAAAAACAAATCTTAAAAGAAAGTAGACAGAAAAGAAAGCATGGTTAGCTTAAATTTAATATGGAAAATATATGCTTAATTAAAACTTCCTTGAGCCTTTTCAAGGAAGTTCATTTTAATTTTCTTTAATTTTTTTCTTTTTCTATTATAGAGGTTTATATTCCTAATTCACTTAGTAAGTTTGATTTACTCGGGTGTTTCTCCTGGATTGGGTTTTTCTTCTCTTCCTCCCTCCCACTTGGGTTTCTCTTTTTCAGTGCTAGCATCACACCCGCTGTCAAGCATGCACATGACCGTACAGAGTTGAGCTGTATCCTCAGCCCTGACGAAATTTTAAGATTTATTTATTTATTTGATTCTTACTTACTGCTTTAAATTGATACTGCTTAATAAGGTTGAATTTACAGAAAACTATCATAGTGATTTGTAAAGGTGGAGGGATCAGTAACAGTCCGTGCCCTGAGGGCACCAGGCTGGAGAGGGAGGATGCAGCAGCCAGGCCGGATTGGCACCCGTGACGTTGGAGTTAGACGGATGGCGTTAGTCTGCCCCGGTGTCTCCGGTCTGTCAGGGTTTGAAGGGATCCTTGGCTATTCAGTGCTCTGACTCCCCAATGGCCATGAAACAAAGCGATTAGATTAGCTCCTAACGTTGTCGATAAAAGTATGTACAGGTGGGGCGTCTGTTCATGCGTGCCTGAGGTAAGGAGTGTTCAGATTATGTTTTGAAACATTTACATAAACTTTATGGGGCAAACCTCTGGTATGAACTCTTCAATGTGGCAGAGTAGGCAACCTTGTGAGCACCATGCTGGTGGGTACAGGTGTCAGACTTCGGAGCTTTTGCATGAAGGATACTCATATTTAGAGGAGCAGACCTGGCTATGAGCTGTTTTTCTTGGAAAGTTTTTCAATTCCTAGGTGTTTCTGAGAGCAGCAGAGACCCTGTCTGTTTTCCATATTTTGGAATACAGTAGCCTTGCCATTACTCTCCTGGCTGTTCCCCAGGCTGTGAAGAGTGCTACATTCTAAATCAGGGTTCATGTTAACTAGGTAATCTGGTCTCTTGCTGTTTGAATACGTTTCTGGATAGAGAATACAATTAACTAAACTTTTTTTTCCTTTAAAGGGACATGAGAGATGGCTTTAGAAGGAAAAGCTTCTACTCCTCCCATTACTCACGAGATCGGTCTCCCCATAAAAGGGATGGTCCTGTCTTCAGAGAGTCACCTGCAGGCCGGAGGGACTCCCCACACAGCAGATCGGGCTCCAGCGTCAGCAGTAGGAGCTATTCTCCGGAGCGAAGCAGGACACACTCCTATCAGTCTCAGCATAGAAGTACGTGTGGTGTTTGCGTTTCCTCTCTGAAGTGCATCTCCGTGGAGGAGAGTGCCCTGACGAGGCATTCTTTTCTCTTCCGTAATATCAAACCCTCAGACAGGAGTCGTATAGTAAGTGATGCGCATAGCGTTCCTCAAGGCTTTGTATGAAATTAGAGTCTGCATGACACTTCGTGTCTAATTCATCACTGTGTTAAAGCAATCCTGGTCATCAGGTCTAAAAGTCCGTGCGCCCTGATCCTTCCCAGCAGTCCACATAAGAACTCTCAGTGCCCATGCCTCCTGTCCTCCACCCACTCAGGTCTCCTCAGAGCTGTTGTTGGATTCTTGTGTCCAGCATATACCTATATAAGCTGTCTGTTATTTACAAAGCAGTAGAGCTTTGCAGAGCACATCTGGATGCATCCAGATGCGTGAATGGTGACTGAAGACGTAAGAATAGCAATGAAGAGCTAAGAAGAAGGCTCCATGGATAAAGCACTTTGTGCACACATTTTGATCCTTGGAACCTATAGAAGGGAGAGACACATAGGGGCTTTACTCCAGCACTTCTCGACACGTGGGAAGCTTGCAGATCAGCTAGCCTATTGTATATAATGGTGAACATTAAGACAAGGCAGAAAGAAAGGGCCAACACTAAAGATTGTCCTCTGAACTCCATGTGTGTGCCACGACACATCTGTGTCTATGTTCATATATGTGAATACACACTCACACACACACACACACACACCCCAAGGTGTTTGTTTTTAAATTAATTTATTTAATGTGTCTGGCTGTGTCTGTCTACTCCTTTGTCTGTGCACCAGACATACTACTTGTGTGTCTGTGACTGCCTAGAGTCCTAGAAGGCCAGAAGGGGCCACCACCCTTAGAGTTAGAGTTATCAATGCTTGTGGGCCACTCTGTGTTGGTGGGAATTGAACTGGAGTCCCCTTGAGGAGCACTAAGTGCTCTTGACTACTGAGCCTGTCTGTCCCCAGAAACAAGGAACTTTTTGAAAAGTATGTTGTGGTGGCTCAAATACCCTTGGCCCAGGGAGTCGGCCTGTCAAGAGGTGAGCCTATTTGGAGTAGGTGCAGCCTTTTTGGAGGAAATGTATTGATGTGGAGGTGGGTTTTGAGACCCTCCTCCTAGCCACGAGGGAGCCAGTTTTCTCCTGTTTGCCTTTGGAACAAGATGTAGAAATCTCATCCTCCAGAGGTCGTGTGTGCCTGGACGCCGCTGCCATGGTGATACTAGGCTGAACCTCTGAACCTGTTAAGCCTGCCCCAGTTGAATGTTGTCCGCTATGAGTTGCCTTGGTCATGGCGTCTGCTCACAGTGGAAACCCTCAGACCTATGACTTGGAGAGCTGAAACAGACAGCAATGGGCATGGGATTTAACCCCCAACTCAGGCACTCACCTCTCACCCCACAAAAGCTTCAAGACAGTACACAGCCTCTACGTCTACTCTGAGCTAGTGTGAATAGAGAGTAAAGCCATGCATTTTTCAACCTCTCCACCCTGTACAGCAGTGCGTAGCTTAAATGTAATTGTCTTAACAGTTGGGTGAAAAAAAATCTGACAGTTGATAATGAAGTCTTAATAAAACATGAAACAGTGGTGGAAGGGAGGCTCTTCCTTGGTAACACCATGTGAAGTCATTGAAGGAGACTATAGCACGGTGTTGGTCCCAACTTTGGGTTTATCTTCTGATAGAGACATGATTTTCGGTTTTTGTTTTGAGGTAGGATTTAGCTAACTACCCCAGGCTGTCCTGGAACTCATTGTGTATCTCAGGATGGCTTTGAGCTCCCAGTGGTGGTACTGCCTCAGCTTCCCGAGTACAGGCTGGAGCTGGCTTGGCGCAGTCTTCAGGGGCATGGTTTTCCTTCTGTCCCTACTTTGTGAGGGTCCCCAGGGCACTCCAGGCCTCGGGCAGAAGCCTGGTCCGCCGTGCTGCGTGGTCTGCATCTCCCGGACACTAGGACAGTAAGGAACAGTGGGAACTGTGAATGAATTAGGCGAGCACAGTGGCCTGCGAAGCCGCATGCTGGTTCGCTTGCTCTCTCAAATGGAATTAGCCTTTTTAGTAAACATACAATATTCATTCAGGGCTCTCTTATCCGTTACTTTGACTCTCTAAGAAAGGCTGTACATGATTTTATATTCCTTTTGGTTTCAGAGTACTCATAACACCAACTTGTTTAAAAAAAAAAAACAAATGCAAAAGATGTGTTTTAAGCAACAACAAATTGTTTTGACACTAGGGAACAGGTTCGCTTTGAGCTGAAAGCATCTGCTGAGAAGATAGCAATTTTATTCTTCCTTGTGCCCTTACTCTTAATTCTTCAACCCCACCCCTACCCCCAGCTGGGGGGGGGGAGCATGAATACAGTAGCTTCATTACTGGGCTAAGTTTCCAGCCCTTGTGTGTATATGTGTGTGTGTGTGTGTGTGTGTGTGTGTGTCTCCATATGTGTAGGACAAGAGGACTTCCTTGGGTGTCACCTTCAGGAATGCTGCCCACCATCTTTGAGATGGGGTTTCCTGTGGGCTGGCACTTACTTCTTCAGAGTAGAGCAGTGCAGGGACTGGGGCTCTGGCTGGTTCTGCCTCCACAGCACTAAGATTTCAAGCATGTGTCTTCATGCCTGATTTCTCTGTTCAGCTGTAAAAGTATATCTATTTAATTTTCCTGTGGGGTGGGGGTGTACACGCATCTTGGTTTCTGTGCGGAGGTCAGAAAAGTCATTTCATCAAGCAGACCGTGCCTTCCTTGACTCCCCGAGCTGTCTCCCTGACTGCAGGCCTGGATTTCCCTTGGTGCTGGGGTCATATTCAGGTCCTCCTGCTTCTGCGGTAAGCACTTCGCTGCTGGAGCCATCTTTCCCCAGACGTCAGGTCTTTCCTACTTGTTAGTGTGTCTTTTACTGCCTTTGTGTGTGTGTATGTCACTGTGTACATGAGGGTGTCACAGTATTACTTGGGGACATCAGTATGAGCCCCATGTAATTAAACTCAGGCTGTCAGGATTGGCAAGGGTTTAATTACAAGCCACTGGATGATTTTATGTCTGTTTTGTTTGTTTACTTTGGGAGGGGTCTCATAGCCCACGTTGGCTTCAAACTTGCCTACCTGGCTGGGTCCTCAGCCTGCTAGCTCTGCTGTCTGAGTTCTGGGGCTGTAGCCGTGCACCACCATGCCAGGTCCTCAGATTGACTTCACTGCTTTGAGGTTTTGTCCCCGACCCCTCATGGGCCTGAGCTGAGACACATTGCTGTGGTGAGCACATTGGTTTTTAGTACACAGCTGCCCATATTCACCCTGACCGTGTAGGCTGACCTAAGCTACTTTATTCTCTTATATTCTAATCATTTATAATTTGTTTAGCGTTAAAAGTAACACCAGAACCATCAAGTTCAGTCTCCACAATCACACTTCAAAGTCCTTATATTTTTAAATCAGTGCATATTAACTGTACCAACCTTTTTAGGTATATAATGTGCTTTGATCACACTGTCTTCTGCCCCCCGTCCCTCATCTTGTGATCCCCGTCTTCCCAGATAATATCCCTTTTGCCTTCACACTGCAACTCCCATCCTCACAGATGGGAGAAAATATGCAGTGTTTTTCCTTCTGAGTCTGCTTATCTCATTCATTAAAATCTTGTAATTATTTCACAAAATTCCTAGTCATCTGTGTGGTCCCTTTGCTTGCATTTTAATTTTAAACCTTCCACTGTTAAGAGTGTGTTGGGGAGTTTGTTTCTTGGATTAAAATGTATCTGTCATGTCCATGCATGTTTTTTTTTTTAAAGATTTTTTTTTAATCTATTATATGTAAGTGCACTGTAGCTGTCTTCAGACACACCGGAAGAGGGCATTGGATCTCATTATAGATGGTTATGAGCCACCATGTGGTTGCTGGGATTTGAACTCAGGACCTTGGGAAAAGTAGGCAGTGCTCTTAACCGCTGAGTCATCTCTCCAGCCTATGTCCATGCTTGTTAAGTACTGCACTCAGTACAGTAGTCTGCAGTGCATAGAGCCATGGATTACAGAGCTAGGCCCAGCTATTGCAGAGTGAGAACTCATAAATTCTGAGCCAAAATAAGCCTTTCTTCCTTATAGTTTGTCTTAGGTATCTTTTCTCACAGTGGTAAAAGCTGAACAGCACAAATGTCAAATACAAAGATTTTGTTTATGAGACATTAAAATATATCTACAGAGGAAGAATGAGCCCTTTGGTTTTTTAGAAACATAGTTTATTATTTGTGTGTTTGGGTATTTTGTCTGCATTTATGTATATTCACCACATGCCTGTGGTGCTCTCAGGCCAGAGGACATTCCTGGCACTAGAGTTAGAGATGGTTGTGTGCAGCCAGTACTCAACCCCTGAGCCAGCTCTGTAGCCTGAGCCCTGCAGTCCTAATGCGAGAGCGTTCTTGAAAACTGGGGTGAAGACTGTATGCGCAGTGGCATTCTTCCCCTTAAGAAATATTAAAACATAATCAGATTTATTTTAGCATCTTGGTGATCTACCATCATGTACTAGACCAAACCTGGTTAACTGCGAGGGAAGGACCCGCCCACTATGGATGGCACATTACCCGTGTGCGGGTCCCTGACTGACCAGAAAGAAAGTAAACTGAGCACAGGCTTTCTCTGCTCTTTGCTCCCTGACCGTAAATGGGATGTGCGTGGCTGTCTCCAGCTCTCGTACTAACGTGATGGATTACACCTGAGGTGCCATGAACCGAAAGAAATACTTGTCATTCCCCCATAACCCCCACAGACAAAAAAAGAAAAAGGAAGACAAAGCAGTGTGAAGGCGGGGGAGACGCTTCAGTCTGTAAAGTGCTTGTGTTGCAGTTATGAGGGCATGTGTGTGTGATTGACAGAACCCACTCTTTAGGAAGGCTGGAGTATGGCAGTCCAGCAATCAAAACCCCCTTTGGACTCTCCTAAATAACCTGTCCAATCAAAATTAAACACCTCATCCTAGCCTGGCGTTCATCTTTTACCTTTGCAAACATCATTTGCCTATGTCCGTTTCTGTCTCCTCTCTACTCAGGGGCCGCCCTTATCCCTCCAGGGAAGATATCCCTGCCCTCCTCCCCCGGCCTCTTTCTCTCCAGTCTGTCTCTTGTTCCCTGCCCTTTTCTCCTTTGTGCTGAGAACATGGTCTAGGTGTGTCCTGTGCCACCTCCTGTCCTTTTCATATCTGTTCAGACCCTGTGTCCAGGTGCTGATCGCATGAAGGCACTTGATGGAAGCATTCACTCAGTCGGTATCAGCAAATACGACAAGTCATTTTTTGAAAAGACAGGGTTGTACCATGTGATTTTGGTTGGTCTTGAAGTTACAAAGATCTGCAGCATCTGTCTCCAGAAGGTTAGGATTAAAGGCATGCGCCACCATGAGTAGCTAAATCTTAAAAAACAAACAAACAAACAAACAAACAATTTTGAACCATTAGTTTACTGATGCAGGACTGAGGGTATATTTGAACAATTCTAAGTTCAAAGTTTGGAGACACTCTCATCCATGCTGCCTTAAATTTACTTAGATTATTAAAATCCAAGGGGAATAAAACCAGTTTGAATGGCAGAAACCTTGATGGCTTTTCTTTTAGAACTCTAACAGTCTGGGTTGGGCTGCATCAGACCTCATTCTGCCTTCTACAAACCTGAGCCAGGACTGTACTACAGCTTACATTGTTATTAAATCCTTTACCTTCAATTGTCTGGTGCTGTTGTTTTGTAAAGGCAGGATAACTTCCTTTTCCCACCACAGATTTAAAGTTACTACTTTGTTAGATTTGCTTGTGTCTTCTGAAGTGAATGAGTTAGGACTAAGCTTATGTCTTACTGTTCTCATAGAGCCCAGTTAGAATTGTACTGGGCTGGGACTTAATTATGTAGACTAGTAGCATGCATCTAAAAGTGTACAAATCCAGCAGATGCAGGCTGGTAGCTGGAGCAGCAGAGAAATTGACACCAGAATTGATTGCTTGAACAGATGGACTTTTCATCAGTTTAGATCATTAGTGAAAAACAGAAAGCAGCTTCCGAAACTGATCATTGAGAGAGCCTCAGTGGTGACAACGAACAAAAAAGCCCAAATGTGAAGAAGCTCTGTATTCAAAAAGGTATTGTTGCATGCAGGGGAATCCTCTGGGTATATGCCCAGGAGTGGTATGACAGGGTCCTCCGGAAGTATCACGTCCAGTTTTCTGAGGAACCACCAGACTGATTTCCAGAGTGGTCGTACCATCTTGCAGTCCCACCAACAGTGGAGGAGTGTTCCTCTTTCTCCACATCCTCACCAGCACCTGTTGTCTCTTGAGTTTTTAATCTTAGCCATTCTGACTGGTGTAAGGTGGAATCTCAGGGTTGTTTTGATTTGCATTTCCCTGATGACTAATGATGTTGAACATCTCTTAAGGTGCTTCTCAGCCATCTGAATTTCTTCTGGTGAAAATTCTTTGTTTAGCTCTGTACCCCATTTTTTAATAGGGTTATTTGGTTCTCTGGGATCTAACTTCTTGAGTTCTTTGTATATATTGGATATTAGCCCTCTGTCGGATGTGGGGTTGGTGAAGATCTTTTCCCAATTAGTTGGTTGCTGTTTTGTCTTTCTGATGGTGTCCTTTGCCTTACAGAAACTTTGTAATTTTATGAGGTCCCGTTTGTCAGTTCTTGATCTTAGAGCATAATCCATTGGTGTTCTGTTCAGGAACTTTCCTCCTGTGCCCATGCAGCCTTATTTATGATAGCCCGAAGCTGGAAAGAACCCAGATCCTCAATGGAGGAATGGATACAGAAAATGTGATATATTTATACAATGGAATACATTGTATAATCCATTGGTGTTCTGTTCAGGAACTTTCCTCCTGTGCCCATGCAGCCTTATTTATGATAGCCCGAAGCTGGAAAGAACCCAGATCCTCAATGGAGGAATGGATACAGAAAATGTGGTATATTTATACAATGGAATACTACACAGCAATTAAAAACAATGAATTCATGAAATTTGTAGGCAAATGGTTGGAACTGGAAAATATCATCCTAAGTGAGCTAACCCAATCACAAAAGAATACACTTGAAATTCAATCACTGATAAGTGGATATTAATGCAGAAGCTCTGAATACTCAAGGCACAATTAACAAATCAAAAGATTCCCAAGAAGAAGGAAGGAGAGTGCCCTGGTCCAGAAAAGACTTGATCCACTATTATAGGGTAGTAACAGAACAGAGAAATGGGGTGGGGGTTGACTGGGGAATGGGCAGAGGGAAGAGGACTTATGGGACATATGGTGAGGGGGGAACTGGGAAAGGGGAAAGCGTTTGGAATGTAAACAAAGACTATAGAAAATAAAATTAAAAAAAAAGGTGTTGAGCCTATTCGTGTTACCTATTTTCAGAGATATAAAACAGTTATGAATTGTCCTGTTTCTCTGTACTAGAGAAGTGTTTCGAGTGAATATGTGACAGAGTAGAGTCCAATAGGGAAGGGGCTGTCTGGCCAGTGGAGGGGAAGGGAAGAGGAAGGAGAGGGTTGTCAAGTGGAGAAATCTGGGGGGATGGGACCATAGCTGGGAGATTCTCGGCAGGGGCTACAGAGGCTTTTGTGAGGAGCATGTGCCATCCTTCCACAGGTGAGGGTCCTGTGACTGGCCATGGAAACTTAGATAGAATGAATCTCAATCTTTTCTTAAATTCTGCATTATGCAAAATAGGTCTAATTACAGGCTGTGCTTAGCTTATTGTGGCATTAGAAGGCTAATGTTGTAGCCTGCAGGCTTTTTGGTCTCCCAGGTTATCCATAAGGCCATTTTAAAAAACCAAAAGAAGCAGCATTTTTTTCCAATGTGAGAGCCACCATTTGCAAATAGATCCCGTAGAACACACTAGACTCTTCCAGGGGTCTACAGAGGGGGGACCTTACTTTGTGTCAGAGGTGACACCCAGTCTCACTGAACCAACCAGAAGGTGTGATTCCTTCTGGACATCCCCTAAAGAGGACATGGTCTCCCGGCTGGTGGAGGAGAAGCCATATTGGTCAGACCAACTTTGAAATGACTAAATTTTTTACAAACTGTTAGGAGTAGGTAGAGGCTCATTTTCCTGAGCACACCTTTTAAATTTCTTGAATTGCAGCATCTGTCCAGGAAGAAAATTGTTCTTCCCTGCCAATCAAACCTTCTGTCCCCTCCTCCTCTGGACAGCTAGTGATGGGCTGGGAAAGAGAGTGAGTCCACCACTATATGTGTGGGTTCAACCTGGACACACTGTCCCTGCCTCTTCTGCCAAAGGTTGAGAGAGAGGAAAGTCAGCGAAGGAAAAAGTAACTCCTTATCTTATCCTTGGAGACCTCAGCAGGCTGGCCTGCTTTCTTTTGTTGCCTTCAAAGTATATAGTCTTGACAGAATTTGTTTGTTGCAAATAAGAAGTAAGGCTTTCCATAGGGGACTGGAAGGACCTTGTAAGTATACACCTTAGTTAGTGAGGATTGTGGGTAGGTACAGTCTTCTTAGTGGGGAAATGCTCCAGCCAGAGTAACTCAGTTGCTTGAGGACCTCTTCCTCCTGCCACCCCAGACACCCACCCAATCAAGAGATTTCACGAGAGGCACGGGATGTGTTCCCTGGCTAGGCCGCCTGAGGATGCAGTAGGGGTGGGGTGCACAGTGCCCATGCAAAGGGGCATTTTCTCAGGCCAGAGCCGTGGCAGCTAGAATCACAGTGGCTGTGCTCAAGGGGAAATCAGAAGGAACATGCCTCGGAACAATAGCGTGTCTCTATGGTGGTCAGAAGCTGCCTGGCCTGGCCCTCAGGGGCAGCTCAGTCTTACATGAGGAGAGAAGTTGGCAAGTGCAAGATCCTGTTGTTATGGAAGGGTCTCTATAACACCTTTCCTTTTGGAGAAGGGCCATTTTGGACGAAGCTCAGAAGTTATTAGGAATCAGTTTACAGGTCAGGAGTTTACAGGTCAGGAGTTTACAGGTCAGGAGTTATTAGGAATCTCATAGAGAACAATTTACAGGTCAGGCGCCAAGCAGCGAGGGTCTGATTGTTAGAGTGAGGGCTTCTGCCTTTTATTTTGGGCTCTTTATTTTTGGTCTTTTTGTCCCTACAAGAAGCTAACAAAATGTTTTGAGATTCTAAATATAGTAGAATAAAGCGTTCAGCCAGGATGGTAGTCATAAAGTTGTCTGGGGAAAATCCATGTTTGGGAGACTTTGTAGAGAAAAATCAGTAAGTTTTCGATACCGTCCTATTAGAGTTGGTAAACATGTTATTAAGAACAAGTCAGGCAACTTTCCTGTTACTGTGTTATGTTTCTAATGGTGATGCATATTCCATAGACTGGCTGCTTGCCTCTCTCCCCACCTGATGTGAACCTGTGCCACATCTTTAAATGAGAACCTTATGATTATTGTGTGAACAGATGGTGAGACTTATCCTCTCAGTGGCTTTATGTCCTGATGCTATCCTTAGCTGGTCTCCTCCCCACACCTCTTCCATTTGGCTGAACTATATAGAGGAATTAAACTTTTTCTTCCTATATTCTCTGATAGTTTATAATTATAAAACAATTGACAGGAGACAGGTTAGCAGGGGAAAAGAAATACAATTTATTGTGTGTGTATACAATGGGAATATCACATCAAGAGCCAGATAATTCAATTTTATAGAATTTTTGAATGCAAGTTGCTGGTTTCTGGTGGGGAGAGGTTGAGTAGTGGGTGTTTGAATGGTTGGACACGTGGAAAAGCAAGCTTTTTTCTTGTTATACATATAGTCTCAGGTGGGCTCTGAGAAGCTCTCTGAGACAGCCTTGAGTGTCTAGCTGGGATGTTAATCTCCAATCTCTTTCTTGTGAGAAAATAGTTACCTAGACACTTAGTTACTAGACACTTTATAAAGGCAGATTAAGGAAGCTCATACAAAATCTCTTTGTATCTTCTGTTTGTATCTTTATCAATCTAGAGAAGTATGCATTTCTTTGTTAAAAAGATGCTTTTAGGAACTATTGGGTGTCTGTTCTCTGAGGAGCCAGTGCAGTATGCAGAGGTTCGCTTCTTTCCTGTTCTCCCATGATTTGTCTTTGGTTAGGGCTGCTCAGGCAGCTTGGCCTGAAGCGGGCTAGGGGGAGTGGATATCACCGGCAAGTGCTCCGAAGCCCCTCTCTCTCTGCTCACTCTTCTGGGCTCTTCCCTGCTCCCCTGGGCACAGAGCTGCTGGTGTTAACTCCTCCCTGCCACCTTTCCCTAGAGTCCTCGCGTGTCGGTGCTCCCTACAAACGGCAGAATGAAGCAATTCGAGGAAGAGGTGAGTTTGGAAATAGGTTCTGATCTGGAATCTTGAAGGATGGGAGGTTTGACTTGAGAAGGGATTGAGACGGGCAGAGTATCTTATTGCTCTCAAGTCTCCTGTCGGCAAGGTCGGGTAGCCATACAGCTGTCCAGGTAGCTGGTTTTCTGGACCAGCTGTTCCTGGTCATGAGTAGCTGCTGCCCGGGGTGCATAGAGCCTGTAGAATGAGACCTGGGCAGCAGGAGCTGGAGGTTTCTACTCGCTCTGCGGTGTTCGCTGTCGTCTGTGTCTGTCTTTGTCTCTTGCTTTCTGCTTGTCCACTCATTTATGTAACAGGTATAAATGAGTGCGTGTGAGATTCGCCCTGAGCAATCCTTTGCTTCTGCATACCAAGATTGATAGATGTCTGCGTCTGTTAGCCACCACGCATCTGACATTAGGGAATGTTCTTGGGTTACACTTGATCATACTTGGCTTAGCTCCAACAGTAATGTCCTGTTTGGAGGCAAAGTCTGAGATTGACAGTTGTGTGCCATCTTTTCTGCGTGTGCTGTTGCTGGGTTTTTGTTTGTTTGTTCTTCCTGTGATCTAGCTGTCGCATGCTAAAATTGAATATGTAACTGGCACCATGATTTTGCTCTGGCCTTCCCTGGGGTCCTTATCCTTGTGACCTTGAAAATAGCCGCACAGAAGATAGTGTGTAGTCTATTAGATGACAGTGGGGCTGATTACAAAACTGCGAGAGCACACTTGCAGGATGAGAATGCCATGGGCGAATTTACCTGTGACAGTCCTTCCAGGATTCCTAAGGTCTCTGGGACAGATAGTTTGCTCAGAAGGGTTTTCTTCTGCACACGTAATTGACACGCCCATTTGGATTAACTCTTCAGGATGTGGCTCTACAGTGATTTTCTACAGCCATTAGGGCCAGTTATATAACTCGTATACCAATCTTTGACCCATTATCAGACTTCCATTTTTAGTCCTTAGTTTTACAATGTGCTGTGTTTCTAGGAGAGGTCATTTCTCAGTGGCTGACCTTCAAGCCTACTCATATACAACCAGCTACCTAACATGGTTATACCTTTATTTAGCCTGGTCTGTGCTGATTGGTCCAGCACCTTCTCTTCCTTTAAAGAACTGTTGCAGAATACGGTAGAAGACGACATTGTAACCCAAGAGTAGGAACTAAGTTAGTTTTCTACCTGACTTCCAGTGCTGACTCAGTTCCTAACAGCTGGGCAGACCAAAGCTACTAGAAAGATATGGTATTTGTTCCTCGAGGACAGGGTTCGCAACCTGTGCCCTTGACTGGACCTTTGATACATTTCCTCATGCTGTGATGATCCCAACCATGAAATTCGTTTGTTGCTACTTCATGACTGTAATTTGACTACTGTTATGAATTGTAATGTAAAGAAATATCTGATCTGTGACCCCGAAGGGGTTGTGACCTACCAGGTTGAGAACCACTGTTTGAAGCACCTTTTGGCAGTATGATAGACTTTACAGTGTAGTATATAATTTGCCACGAGTTGGGAATACAGTAAGGAATGATTGAATTATGCTCTTGGCTATTGGAAAATGTCATGGTTGTATCAGTCTTTTTTTTTTTTTTTTTTTTTTTGTAATTTAATTTTAGGTCTCACTATTCAGCCTTGGCTGGCCTGAATCTCAAGGTGCCAGGATTGTGGTAACATAAGAATCTAGATTCAAAAACTTGTTGGACTTGGATGAGAATTCCAGTCAGACTTAGAATACTTCTCACTCAGACTCAGCATTAGTAAAGCTGGATAATTCAGATACGGTTGATGGTGGGGCTGTCCCCACAGAAGACTCTATAAATCATTTTGTGCCTGCAGAATATCTTTACACACTGCCCACCCAGGGGCCAGGGTAGGAAGAACAGTGTCCTGTGGCTGGGAGCAGCTGTGTAGACTGACTTCCTGGCTTCAGGACCACCCTAGGTCTTTAGAGCTTCCTTAGCTATAGCGAGGTAGTTTAAAGACACCGTTTAAAGCTGGCTTTGCTGCGCTCTGCAGACAGCTCTGTTGTCTGCTTTTGCTCTGGCCTGCTCTCCTGGCTTTCTTCCCCTTTCTAGGCTTTATCAGCATTTGTGTGGCCTCTTTCTAAAACAACTTTGTGCTAATAATATCTTAGGTTTTCAGAATTTAAGATTACAGGATTGAATGTAAGTTAAAAGTTAAACAAATTAGCCTAACTAAATTAGCTAACTAAAAACTAAATTAAATATGTTTTTGTTGTGTTGAACCTACTAAAGTAATATTGTTACTATATTTTCTGGCTTATGTTTCTATTAAAAATGGTTTCATGAAACGCCATGTGAGTATCTGAAATAACTAACGATAGTGACTTTATCTCATAAACAAAAACATTTGTTAACATCATTCATGCCAGGCTCTGGATCAGTGGATCAGTGTTCTGAATTAATGGGTTTCTAAATTCTTTTAAATGGTGTGAATATTTTAGGAGTATCTACTAAATTTCCTATGTATAACTTTGTTTGGACTGCTCCTTAACTGACTGCCCTGTGATAACTACATACTAACTGTAATAACATTCCATGTACTTATATTATGATATGTTAAAGATTATCAGTAACAGGAAACCATGAGACCAAGGTGGGAAGAACAGATCATTGGTCCCCTGCTGAGAGCAGCTGGTGGAGAGAGGTTTCCTGTCTTCAGGACCTTGGGAGGAGAGGTGTTAATACCGCCTCCCAGAAGCCCAAGTCTCTAGAGATTGCTTAGCTGTGGCAAGGAAGTTTGAGTAGACACAGTAATTAAAATGTCTTCTGCCTTTCTCACATTTCCATGGTCATCAGCTGACATTGCTGTGGCCTATGGTGTTATTTCATTCCATATTACTTTAATGTTTTGTGATGCTAAGAGAGGTAGATTTCGATGTTAGTACGATTAATGTGATACATTTCAGTAATGAAGTACATGTCTAGCTTTCCCTGTTTATGCAGCTACAGAATTAGGAGCACGTGAAGTAGGAACCCCATCTTACTTTGTTTTTTCTCCTGTGTTCTCTCCTGGCATTGTTACATAGGTAAAGAGAGATCCGTGCAGTCTTTGAAAACATCAAGAGATACTTCACCCTCGAGTTCGTCAGCAGTTTCTTCATCCAAGGTCTGTTATTTTTCAAAAGTAGAAACAGCATGTAAAGATGGATTGCCTCGTACAGGCGTTACTGTTAGGTAGAGACAGCATGTAAAGATGGATTGCCTCGTACAGACGTTACTGTTAGGTAGAGACAGCATGTAAAGATGGATTGCCTCGTACAGGCGTTACTGTTAGGTAGAGACAGCATGTAAAGATGGATTGCCTCGTACAGGCGTTACTGTTAGGTAGAGACAGCATGTAAAGATGGATTGCCTCGTACAGGCGTTACTGTGGAAACCTGTGGTGCTAAGTGGACCCATTTGCAACCTCGAATTTTAAGTTATCACAACTTGAAAAATTAATGATCATTTTTCTCATTGATCTTTTCCTGTAAGTTTTCTATGCAGCCTTTGCCCATCTCCAATAATCAAATGGGAATCGATATTTAGAAGGAGTGTGTGCTCAGAGGATTTGCTTTGATTTGGGGGACTGAGAATATAGGCAGAAGTGTAACATGAATTTAAAACTGCTCCATTTTTATATTCACCATTTCCTCTCTTATTCTTAAAGTTCTGTAATTAGGT
Source organism: Apodemus agrarius (assembly GCA_964023405.1). Lineage (NCBI taxonomy): Eukaryota > Metazoa > Chordata > Mammalia > Rodentia > Muridae > Apodemus > Apodemus agrarius. The sequence goes on along the minus strand of OZ030022.1, from coordinate 10,425,373 downwards.
TGAAATTTCAGTTCTATTGGAAAGTCAAGATTCACAAGCTGGATAATTTCTTCAAAGTGCTGGCTGCTCCTTCTGCACCTTCTGTGCTGGGAGGTGGGCCTGTGTTCTTTCCTGCTTACCTCTCTCAGTCTTGCCCAGAGCTTGTTTAGATACTCTCTACTTTTTGTTTTTTTCTTTTAATGTTTTTCACTTAATAGCAAAAAATAGTTATAGCCTGGTGGCAGTCTGGTGTTGGTTTCCAGAGGGCAGCAGTCTCTCATCCTGAGGGGCAAAAGCAATCTTGCTGTGACATCTTTTATCATGGGGGTGTGGGGGAGCCTCAGAAATGTCAGGTTGTTTTCTGTTTTGTGGCAGTGGGTGGGCTGGAGATCCTTGCCCTGGCCAATATTTGAGAGATGTTTATAGCACTGAGGACATCTCTAGCCTACAGAGCCAGCTCTTTGAAAAATCTTTATTTATGTGTTTTTGAAATTATAGCTAAGTAGTAGCTCAGGCTGGTCTTGATGCCCTTGCACCAGCCTCCTGAGCTCTTAGATCACCTGATCGGACCCCGCACCAGCCTCCTGAGCTCTTAGATCACCTGATCCAGACCCCGCACCAGCCTCCTGAGCTCTTAGATCACCTGATCCAGACCCCGCACCAGCCTCCTGAGCTCTTAGATCACCTGCTCAGCCCTCTCACCAGCCTCCTGAGCTCCTAGATCACCTGATCAGACCCCGCACCAGCCTCCTGAGCTCTTAGATCACCTGATCCGGACCCCGCACCAGCCTCCTGAGCTCTTAGATCACCTGATCCGGACCCCGCACCAGCCTCCTGAGCTCTTAGATCACCTGATCCAGACCCCGCACCAGCCTCCTGAGCTCTTAGATCACCTGATCCAGACCCCGCACCAGCCTCCTGAGCTCTTAGATCACCTGATCCAGACCCCGCACCAGCCTCCTGAGCTCTTAGATCACCTGCTCAGCCCTCTCACCAGCCTCCTGAGCTCTTAGATCACCTAATCTGGACCCCGCGCCAGCCTCCTGAGCTCTTAGATCACCTGCTCAGCCAGTGGCTTGTTGTTGCAGACACACTGTGGCTTTCAGAGTGATAGTCTTTCAAGTACATACTCCCAGGGACCGATGAGTAGAGAGAAAAGTGCTGTGCTAGATTTCACCCTGCCTTTTACAAGAGCTTAGCCATCATTTGCTTGGTTTTGCTCTATAACTCTTTTGAAAACAAACCTCTCTTTAAAATTAACTGGACATTGTTTTCTTGTATATGCCGTTGTTTTCTTTTAAAAAATTCTTATATTTTTGTTAATAGATTTTCTTTTGATACTATTTTAACCTTGTGAGCCTGATAGGTGCCTTATACCTATATACTATATACCTGTAGTCCCAGTACTTAAAGGCTGAGACAGGAGGATGACCAGATGATAGAGATCTATGGAAGATAAATCTAACGATTTGTATTATGTGCACAGGGGCCATAGCGCCACACATCACATATGCCAGGCTGGCTGATATTGTGTCTTCCAGTGCGCAGAGGCTTAGAAGCTTAGGACTGACTCTGGTTGGCTGCCTTCTTTGTTTCCTTTGTTTTTATATATTTGTGTGCTAGTGCCAGATATCATCAGCTTTCGAGCCCCTGGAACTGGAGTTGCAGATGGCTGTGAGCCAGCAGCATAGGTGCTGGGAACCAAATTATGCAGACCAATATTTCTAGGTGGGATCTCTCAAGACCACTATGGCGGCCTCTCTAGGCCAAGCGTTTGTCCTGTAATAAGCTTTTGTAGGCACACATGGACATCCATTAAAAAAAAAAATCTCTTTTATAGCTTTTTCTTACATTGCTTGTGTAATAAGATTGACTTATTATAAAATGAATGACAGCTTTTTGGCACCATCCCTAGGTTCTCAGAAACTTGCAGTTTCAACAGTTGAGTCAAAACAGTCATGTATATTTGGAGCAAAATACTTCACAATGCTGTGTGTGTGTATGTGTGTGTGTGTGTGTGTGTGTGTGTGTGTGTGTGTATGTGTGTACGTGTACATACAGACACATATAGATCATGGTCATGTTAAATATTAGCCATGGTCAGCCTGTAGCTTGCTGAATTTATCAGTACGGATGAGGCTTGTGTTCCTTTCTATTGTTCCTTTCTATCAGTACTTACCATCAAATCATTACTGTTTTCTACTGTGAAGTAATGAAGCCTGCCCAGGTCCCTTCCATGAAGAAGCTGTATCAGCAGGTTGGTTGGTTTGTATATAGAACTCTAGCAGCCCACCAGTACTGCTGAGGTGTTTCTGTTGTTTTCCCTGGGGCTGTACTTATGCAGGGCTTTTGGAGCACTGACTAGAACAGTACAGTGTGCATGTTGAGGGAGGTGAGTGAGCGCTGACTACACTGCTTTCTGATAAGGTCGGGCACCCTGCCTTGTGCCAAGAACACAACTGGGTTGAAGGGCCCAGTGCTCCGTTGGTGTTTCTGCAGGAGTGAAAATGGATATGCTTGCTCTCAATGCCTGGCGCTTCCTGGTGTTGGAGACCTTTAAGAACACTAACAAAGATGTATCTCCATTTCTCTTAGGCGTTAGACAAACCCAGCAGGCTCACTGAGAAGGAACTTGCTGAGGCTGAAAGCAAGTGGGCTAAGGAGACACTAGAGAAGTCAGAAGAAAATAACTTGGCTGAAATTTCTGAGTTTGAGGTATGGTTTAATTTCACCCTTATGTTTCACACCTGAATGTCTTGTCTGGATTTTTTTTAATATTTTATTAATATTTAAGTACACTGTAGCTGTCTTCAGACACACCAGAAGAGGGTGTCTAATCTCTTTAAAGATGGTTATGTGGTTGCTGGGATTTGAACTCATGACCTTTGGAAGAACAGTCAATGCTCTTAACTGCTGAGCCATCTCTCCAGCCCCCTTGTCTGGATTTTAAACTGGATCTAAGTCCTACGTGGTACCACACACTTGGAAGCCCAGCATTTAGGAGGTACAGGCAGAAGATCTTTGAGGACAGGAAATACCTCAGCATGTGCTTGGGGAAATATCGTTGTTGATTATTGAATTTATCACACAAAGGAAGGGTGTGTGAAAAGTATATCTTGGGATGATTTTAATAAATACCTTTTTTTAAATTTGCTTTTGTGGAGACACATACCTTTAATTCCTGCACTTGGGAACCAAAGGTAGATAGATCCCTGTGTTTGAGGTCTACAGAGTGAATTCTAGGTCAGAGAATATGCAGAGAAACCCATTTTAGGGAAAAACAAAACAAAACAAAGAAGAGCCTTTTGGCTTTGCTCCTCCCTCCTCTTCGTCAGTCCTGGGTGAGCCCGGGGCCTGTAGATCACATCCCCAACCTGCATAGAAGGCTTTACGATAGGCAAGGTTACTCATGTGTATAACAACACTATCTTAACCATGTCTTCATGCATGATAAAAGGGTCACTCTCCAAATGCCTACTGTATAACAAGTCAGTGGTAGCTATGGCATCCACAAAGACTTTATGAATGTCTGTTACCTCCTTTTTGTTTATTTTGTTATGTCCTGGTTTGACATTTACATAGTAATATTCTCTTAAACAGGTCAGAATTTTGTTAGGTATCATTACAGGTATTTTTGAATATTCTGAAGTAAATATATAAAATATATCAAGTTCTTAGCACTTAGTAATACTTGAAGCATCGATAAGGGAAATAATTGGATTATTTACTTAATGTTGATTATTTTAATAATTTAGAATAATGAACTCCAGTCACTAGACTTGAGCTACAAATACCTTTACACATTAGTCCATATATCTTGTTTGTTTTTTTTCCTTTTAAATTTTAGTGTGTGTGTGTGTGTGTGTGTGTGTGTGTGTGTAGAGGGGAAGAGGGAGATGGAGATGTGTGTGTGTGTGTAGAGAGGGCAAGAGGGAGATGGAGATGTGTGTGTGTGTGTGTGTGTGTGTGTGTGTGTGTGTGAGAGAGAGAGAGAGAGAGAGAGGGAGGGAGAGAGAGAGAGAGAGATGGACGGACGGATGGGCGTGTCTGTGTGTGTTTGTGTGTGTGTGTGTGTGTTTGTGTTTGTTTGTGTGTTTGCCACTAAGTATATGTGGCAGTCAGAGGACAACATTTTAGAGTTGCTTCTCTCCTTCCCCCATGGGATTCTGGGCTGACGTGAACATCGGGCTTGCTGAGCAGGCGCTGTCACCTCCTCCATTGCTGGCTCCATTCTTTTTCCTTACTTTCTTTGCTTTCACAGAGTCTCCTGTTACCTGTTATTTCATTATTTTCCCAAACTCAGGTATTTTGAGTGCAGAAAGATGTGTTGTTCACTTGTGCCCAGGGTTCTGAGACTGGGAAGTTTCTGTAGATCAGAATTCAGGGAAGCTTGGCGTCGTGGTGCTATTAGCCTTAGAGTCTAAAATGGTCCTGTGTTCTAATGTGGTCCCTTGAGTGCTCTGTGCTTTGGAGGGATGAGCAGAGAGCTCATCCCCAAGTTCCCTTTGAGTTTATCTTATAAATTTTATTTTAATTTATTGAAAATGTCTTACATCTGTACATATGTTGATCATGTGAGTTCAACCTCTCCCTTCAATCCATCTACAACTGGCCTCCCTGACGTGTCTCCTCGCTCCCTCCGTCCAGCTTCGTATTCTCCCAATGGTGTTCTTGTGTTTGAAACCCATTGAGTCCAGTCAGTGCTGTCCCTGTGCACGTGTGTCGTCTGTGGAGACATAAACAGTCCACCGGAGATCACCCGGAAGGAAACATGACTTTTTTTTCTGGCAGCCATCAGCTGCCAATAGTAACTGTGCTAGGGCAGGGACCTCGTGAGGTCTTCTTCTGTGCCCGATGTAATTGTGACTGTCTTTACCTTGTGTAGGCCTGGTTCAGGTAATGCAAGTGCTTTGCGTCCCTGTGTGTGACAGCCATGAGGTCATGGCCGGAAGACAGCACCTCAAGCATTCCTTCCTGCCCTCTGGCTTTTATGTTCTTCCTTTCCCATCTTGGATGGTCCCTGGGCTTAGCAATGGTCCGCCTACCGCTGAGCCCTCATCGCTGCTCAGTCTCAGCACTTTGAGCAGTATTCATCTTTGCATACGCCATTACCCGCTGCAGTCAGAGGGTTGTGTGTTCAAGGTTGGGAGCAGCACAGATCTGTGACATAAACACAGACACTTCAAAGGCAGTTTACAAACATGCCCATTAGCCCATCAATATCAATGGGTTACCTCTTTAGGCCTGCAACTCTACAAGAGTGAATGTACTGGCTGGCTGTGTGTCTCAACTTGACACAGGCTGGAGTTATCACAGAGAAAGGAGCTTTAGCTGGGGAAAGTCCTCCATGAGATACAGCTGTGGGGCATTTTCTCTGTTAGTAATCAAGCTGGGAGGGCCCCTGTGGGTGGTACCATCTCTGGGCTGACATTCTTGGGTTCTATAAAAGAGCAGGCTGAGCAAGTCAGGGAAGCAAGCCAGTAGGAAACTTCTCTCCATGGCCTCCGCATCAGCTCCTGCTTCCTGACCTGCTTGAGTTCCAGTCCTGACTTCCTTTAGTGATGAACAGCAGCTTGGAAGTGTAAGCTGAGTAAACCCTTTCCTCCCCGACTTGCTTTTGGTCATGATATTTGTGCAGGAATAGAAAGCCTGACTAAGACAAATTGGTACCAGCATGGTGGATTACTATGACAACCTGACCATGTTTGGGGGGTGCGGGGGGAGGACTGTGGAAGGACTTTGGAACTGTGGGCTAGGTGATCCATTTGGTGTTAAGAGCTCTGTGGAATGTTCTGTAGGAGCTTGGAAAATAATGTTGAGAACAGAGCAGAAAATGGAGGCCTGAGATGTGAAATTTCAGAGGGAAGATTAAAGACTTTTATTAGGGCTATTGCTGTATTGATTGTGAAGATTCTGTGGTTTTGGTTAGCTGGGGCTGAAGATTCAGCTGTAGTTAAGATGATACCAGAACCACTAAAGCAAACCTGTGTGTTACTGGGACTATTGATGCTGGTTAGCTGGAGCTAATAAATTAGTGGTGAAAGCCGGGCGGTGGTGGCGCACGCCTTTAATCCCAGCACTTGGGAGGCAGAGGCAGGCGGATTTCTGAGTTCGAGGCCAGCCTGGTCTACAGAGTGAGTTCCAGGACAGCCAGGGCTACACAGAGAAGCCTTGTCTCGAAAAAACAAACAAAACAAAACAAAACAAAACAAAAATTAGTGGTGATTAGGAAGAGGCCAGCATCACTGAGTTATCACAGAGAAAGGAGCTTCAGTTGGGGAAATGCCTCCATGGGATCCAGCTGTGGGGCATTTTCTCAATTAGTGATCAAGCGGGTAGGGCCCCTTGTGGGTGGTGCCATCCCTGGGCTGGTAGTCCTGGGTTCTACAAGGGAGCAGGCTGAGCAAGCCAGGGGATGCACGGCAGTAAGAAACATCCTTCCATGGCCTCTGCATCAGCTCCTGCTTCCTTACCTGCTTGAGTTCCAGTCCTGACTTCCTTTGGTGATGAACAGCAAAGTGTAAGCTGAGTAAACCCTTTCCTCCCCAACTTGCTTCTTGGTCATGATGTCTGTGCAGGAAGGGAAGCCCCCATTGAGATAGTGGGTTTGACCTTCTTCCCTCTATTCGGTGTAAATTCTTTGCCGTGCAACAGTTCTGAAATCTAGTCAGGAGAGCAGTTGACTGCCCATGTACAGACTGCCATATTGTGCCCGTGGGCACCTCTTACCCAGTGCCATTTTCGCATGCAAGATTCAGTGCTCAGTAACAGTCCTGGGGACTGCTCCCAACGGAAAGCGCAGTGTCTTTCAGCTCTGCGATTTAGTTTTCTGATCAACTCTACATGTGTTTCTTTGTGTCCTACAACCAGTTTGTGCTGTCTTCAGTAATAGAGTCTTAAACTTCTGTGGTACACAACCAAGTATAATGTCTTGTTTTCAGTGTCTCTGTGGCCTCCCTGACCAACAGCTTGTGCAGTGATACTCAGAGCCTGGCACTGAGGTTTTCATGTAATAACCCTCGTCTTCTGGAAGCAACATGGTCTGTTCAAATTCATTAACTTCTGTTGTTTTTAGTTAGTGCCCAAATTAGTGGGTGTTTTCATTCTTACTTTTGGTTATCCTACCACTACTCCAGCCCCTTTCCCACGCCCAGTTTAACCCTTTAGCTGCCATTATTCCCATCCCTCCTCACTTTTCATGTGTCCTGTGTTCTGTCCCATTAGGAGTTTTTCTTTCCTTCGGCTGCTGTGCGGTCGGAGCCCATCTTGATCTCCCTTCACCGTGGGTAACCCTGCTGTACCTTTGTCCCTGCATTCCCACTCCCCTACATGCTTGGCCCTCCCTATCCTGCTCCACAGTCTCCCTCTCTTTTTCATTTCTTCTGTATCCCTACATGCACCCCACTTGCCTGTTTCTTAGCTTCCTGGCTTCCACGTGGAGTCCACGTTAATCCCACAAAACAAAGAATTTGAAACTAGAGCTCATAAGGAAGAGAATGTAGTGTTTGTCTTTTGGTGGTTGGGTGACCTCAGGATAATTTCTTACAAGTGCCACTAGCTGTGTATCTCATGATTTCACTTTCCTTTAGGATTGATGGAGTTCAGTTGTGTCTAGGGGGCACATTTCTATTATTGATTCATCAGGAGATGGCACCATGGCTGATTCTGTTTCTTAGCTGTTCTGAACAGAGTGACACTGAACAGGAGTGTAACTCTCTCTGTAACTAGATGTGTAGTCCTTTTGGTTCATGCCCAGGAGAGGTGTGGCTTGGTCACAGGAACTTCCGGTTTCAGTTGCCATTGTCGTGGTCTGTGTGAAGTACTCTACTCTCCAGACAGCACTGCACAGGCAGTCCCATCGCTCGGAGCTACCACGTGAGACCACTGATGGTGCCGTTCTGTCTGACGTGTGTGAGGTCCGATCTTAAGAGTAGATTTCATTTGTATTTCCATCAGAGCTATGAATACTGAAAAGATTTTAAATTTTCACTAGCTATTTGGATTTCTTGTTACCTTAGCCCATTTTAAAATTGAGTTTTCTTCATGTATAAGTTTTTTAGTTCGTGTATTGTGGACACTATCCTCTGGGGTATATGTATAGCTGCAAAGATTTCTCTCCCATCCTGTCGACTTCCTCTCCCTCACGTGGCACGTTCCTTTGCTGTACAGAAGTGGGGTTTTATTTTATTTTATATTTTAGTTTATTTTATTTTAGTTTAGTTTTTCGAGACAGGGTTTCTCTGTGTAGCCCTGGCTGTCCTGGAACTCACTCTGTAGACCAGGCTGGCCTGGAACTCAGAAATCCGCCTGCCTCTGCCTCCCAAGTGCTGGGATTAAAGGCGTGCGCCACCACTGCCCGGCTGAAGTGGGGTTTATTGTTGGCCTCGTTTCCTGCACTGTCAGATCCTGTTCCCAGTGTCTACCACTCCCTGTTTGTAGCCATGTGCCCCCTACTTTTTCCTCTAGCACGGTGATTTTAAGCCTGTAAATAGAGACCCCTGTGGGGATCAGACAAGCCTTTCACAGGGTGGTCCAAGACCATCTGAATAAGAGTAGTAAAATTACAGTTATGGAGTAGCAACAAAAGTTTCTGGTTGTGGCTTACTATAGCATGAGGAATTATATTAAAGGGTCACAGAATTATAAACACTTAGAACCACTGGTCCAGACAGTTTCAAGGTTTCAGATACTTTTATATCCTGTTAATTTGCTGTATTTGTCAACAATAAGAATTTGGTGCTATGGTGTGGTTCAGCTGGAGAGTTGCTCTGTGGTAAAAAGTGTTTACCTAGGTTGGGTTCTCAGCACCCACATGGTCACTCACAACATTGGTTGGTGTCTTTCTCTGGCCTCTTGGATTATTTCATGGACATAGTACTCATGTAGATAAGCAGGCACATCGATATATATGACCTGTAGGACATTTTATTGATTAATTGATGTCAGCGGGCCCACCTTACTGGGTGGTAGTGCAGCCCCAAAGCAGCTGGTCATGGGGTGTGAGAAGTCATGCTGAAGAAGCCAGTAAGCAGCAGCCCTCCATGGCTTCTGTATTAGCTTCTGCCTTGGGTTTCTTCAGTGCTGGACCGTGAGCAGGGTGTTTAGGTAAATACACCTTTTTGTTCCCCTGCAAAGGACTGGCGAGGGTGTTCATTCAGAATTGTGCTGTCCACAGGCGTCCTTTGCATGTCTCACTCCTCGAGCTCCACACGGAATAGCAGTAGATGCAGTGAGCACCCTTCCCTTGGGCCTGACCTTCAGGGAGCACTTCAGAGTTCTTCACTTAACAACGTGACTGACTGGGTTTGTTTACACAGACTCCATTTCTGTTATGAGAGATGGTTCCCATTTAAAGGCGCTGGGACTTCTGTCAAGAAAGGATGCCTTTAAGGAGATGGTCATTGTTCTCTGTTGAGTATATTTACGTGACCTATAGGTTTTATTAATTTACATATTTGAATCATCCCCACATCTCTTGAATAAAGCTTGGTCATAATGAGTGATCTTGATATGATCTTAAGTTCATTTGAGAATTTTGCATCCATGCTCATCAGGGAGATCCTTCTGTATTCTTTTTTTCGTGTGTGTGTGTGTGTGTGTGTGTGTGTGTGTGTGTGTGTCTATCTGTCTGTCTGGGTTTAGTATCAGAATAATATCGGCTTCGTAAAAACAGTTTGGGAGACTTCTGTTTATTTGTTTGTTTTCTTTTTTTCCAATTCTGGAATCAAATAAGTAGGACTGGCCTTCTGGTAGGATTTTGGGTTGAGTACGTGTGGCCGTGGGCCTCTATTAGTACTGGCTTTCTGGTAAGATTTGGGGCTGAGTACGTCTGGCTGTGGGCCTTGCCTCTATTAGTTGGGAAATGTGATTACTGCTCCAGTTTTATTGCTGATAACGGATTCCTTTCAACTGTTTAGTTATTTTATGTGTATTAGTTTCTGTCTGAATATATGTGCCTCGGCCCAGAGTTACAGACAGTGACTGCCATGTGGGTGGTTGGAACTAACCTTGTGCATGGGATTCTCATCTGCTGAGCCATCTCTCCAGCCACTAACATAGTGGGACGTTAGAACCTAGATCCTCACCACTAATGCAGTGGGGCGTTAGAACCTATATCCTCACGGGTTTCTGAATTTCTAGGCGTCTGGATGCTTTCCTTGTTATTTCTAACTTTACTAATTTGGGTTTTCCTTTCTTTCTCTTGTTTAATGTGGCAAAGCATTTTTCACTTTTTACATTCTTCTTAGAACCAGCTCTTTATTCTTTTAGTTTGTGTCTCAAAACAAATTGAGAAAAGTAGCAATCATGTCCTCCCTCCTCCTTCATATACACTCCTTATGCATCATGACTGTACATTTTCTCTTAAAATTGATTAAACAGCACTTCCTTTTAATATAATCTCAGTGACCGTATATACTATCTTAAATGCTCTTTGTCCTTCAGGAAAATAACTGAACTTCCTCTGTTTTTAAGGCGGGATCCACGGCGCCTTTATTCATTGACCAGACAGAAGAACCCGAGTCAATCACTACAGATGGCACAGAGATGTATGAAGAGAGCCAGCATAGCATCCGCTCGAGAGCCATTGCCTCAAAAACCAAAGAGATTGAGCAGGTGGGAATGTCGTCCTCCAACACAAACCGCTGCTGGGTTCTGTCACTCGCACACTTGAGGGTCTGCACTGAATCCAGAATCTGATTGAATGTGTGTAGAGGCCAAAGGACAACTTCAGCTGTTCCATGGGTTTCTTTCCTCCCTGAGACAGGGTTCTATTTAGTTCAGAACCAATGAAGTGGTCTTCACTGGCTAGCCAGGAAACCTAGGATACACCAGTCTCCATCTGCGGGTCCTGACATTCCTTTCTGTTTCCCAATCGGGTTTCATATTGTAGCCTTGCTAATATGGAACTGAAGCCATCACTGCCGTCTTGCTGCCTCAGTTTCCCTGGTGCTGGGTTGATGGTTTAGCCACTGTGTCAGTATTTATTTTCCTTTAAATTCACTTGATGTGTTTGCTTCCTTGCGTCTCTTTACTATGATAGAGAGTTCACAAGGGCAGGACTTTGTTCTTCCTAGTGGTGTGTCTCTACCACATACACCAGGGATTCCGAGTAGCAGACTCGTGAGCACATCTGCTGGATGGAGGATGGGGAAGTCCTAGCCCTAACAATGACCAGAGGCTCTGAGCTACTTATCCTCCAGCTTGCTTGGGCCTCACGCTGCGCGGTGCTGGTTCCAGACGCTGTTTGACTGGAGGAGCGAGTTCGCGTCCTGCCCTTCGCTTCCTATGCTGTGCTTTCGATTTAAGATTTCTTAATTTTTATGTTATGCTTTTGTCTATGGGTGTTTCACCTAAATGTGTGTCTGTGGACTACATGTGTGCCTGGTCCCTTCAGAGGGTGGAGGGTGTCGATTCCTTGGAGCTGGAGTTACAGACTGCTACAAGCTGCTGTGTGGGTACTGGGAATTGAAATCGGGTCCTCTGGAAGAGAGTATTTTGTGTTGTCTTCTGTGAATAGTTTCACTGTTTCTTTGTACTGTTATTTATAGTTGGTTTCTTTGATCGTGAGAAAGTCACCAGAGTGCACTCGATGGTACACTGGAAGTTATCTAACATGAGACCAATTTTTATAGTTCTCTATGGAAACCTGCAGGTATTGGAATGGAAAGACTGTTTACAGCTGCTGCTAGAGCATGCTGAGACTTGTAGGAAGGCTAGTGGCCCAAAGAAATGAAGAGAGCCAGCTATGGGGCGGGGGATGGGCCACACTTTGAATTCCCGTGCTGGGGCAGAGGCTAGAGGATCTCTGAGTTCCAGGCCAGCCAGCCAGTGTTAGAGAAGGGGTAAAGGGACAATGAGGTGGGAGGAGGAGAGGGAGAGGGGATAAAGAGAGGGAATGGATTTACTACATTTTGGTATTATGGAGGATTAAAATGGTTACTGAAAGAATTATTAGATAGTTGAGCAAGGTGACAGGTACCTGAAATCTAAACTGTTTATGAGAAATGGAGGCAGGAGAGAACTAATTTGTTAAGTATAGACTATATCATAAGGCCTTGCCTTGAAAAAGAAAGAATTGCTGTATAAAATAGACCAATCTGTCGGCTGCTCTTCTCTTAGAGACTTTGGTTTTCACACATGAGCAAGAAGAAAGGCCAGAATCCTCCTCCTACCCTGAAATTCAGGAAGCTAGCACACGATAATAAATGTATGGCTAAAAATATTACTAATATTTAAGTAGAGCAAATAATTTTCAAGTTAACGTTTTTCTCATTTAAGGATTATATATCATGGATAGGAAGTCATGGAGGTCTGTGAATCCAAGATGATAGCTACACTGGGCTTTAGTAATTTCTCCTGACGTTTTTTATGTATATGGATTGTTTGAGAAAAATTAAATGAATAGCAGTAATTATGTTATGTATGTGAGTTTGTGCCTTCATGTATAGCTGTATTCCTGATGCAACCAGAGGCTACCAGAGGACATCAGATTCCCAGAACCAGAACTCTAGACAGCGGTGAGCTGCCATGGTGGTGTGGAATTGAACCTGGTTCCTCTCGAGGACAGCCAGTGCCCTTCATGCTGGGCCAATATTATAGTTTAAATAAGATTTTACTTGCAATTTCATAGTGAGCACACTACAGCAGTTCTTAAAGTTTAAAGGCAGGCACATGGGGTAGACTGGTAGGATTAATTACCTCAGTGTGGGGGCACAGGGTAGACTGTTGGGTTATCTCAGTGTAGAGATATATTCTTTTGATGTATTGTCACTTTTACATCCCTGGACAGAATTTTGTTAATTAGCCTTAGCCAAGGATGAACCGTCTTTCATGTTAAGTTTTTGTTTAAAGTTGATAGCCTTTCCTGGCTTCTGAGCTTATAGCACAGATTGTAGAATTTCTCCTGGCCTTTTATTTATTCCAAAGAGATCTAATCCTCGAGGCCATGTGGGAGTCACATTCATTTGAATGTTTGCGTCAGTCAGTCCCTTGACTGATTCAGAGTCTGTTATGCTTTAGAAAGTGGTGCTTAGAATAATCTGTATGTGAGATCCTCTGCTTTCCTGGTGTCCTGACGTCCAATGATACTTTCACAAAGCCTCCTCTTTCTTCAAAGACAAATAAAATTTAACTAGGTACAGGGTGCCTGTGCAAGCATGTGCAGACGAGATGACCATGTAAAGGTGACAGAAGCTGGTCCCAGGGTGTAGCTGGTAGATAGCTGTGGGGTCCCCAGCATTCAGTGACAAAGAAAACGTGTCTAGGAGAAAGCAGAGCCTTCATATTCTTCATTTCAAAGCCAGGGTGCGGATTACATAGTTCTCAATTGCTTTGGTTGTAAGATAAAGGACGGGCAAGATCCTCAGCAGAGTACGGTGACACACCCTGACATCCTGAATTCAATTTTAGAATCCATGTAAAAGTGAAAGGGAGCCAGTCAGTTCCAAAGAGCTGCCCCCCGTCCTCCACATGGGCGTGAGACACACATGCTCAAATAAATCATGCACATGCACACAGTAATGGAAAATTTTATTTTATTTTTTAAAGAGAAGAGGCAATACTTTTTGAATATAGCATAAACATTCTGTTAGTTATTAGAGCCCTAAAAAGCACTCACTGATCACTTGAGTATTTCATTAAAAGTCATATTCTCACTCAGTAGGTCTGAGTGGGCCATTAAGGTTTGAATTTTCTCACATATTTCTAGTTAATGCTGATTAGACATTCTGTGTTTAGAATAAAATTATTACAAGAGATCCTTTTGCTAAACTCTGTTACTTATTGGTGAAAAGCTGTAAGCAATTACCACTTAACCACTTAGAAAAGCCACATATCTATAATTCAGTTAGTGAACAAATAAAATGTATGACTTAACTATTCATTTGAATGAGTTTTGACAGTTGTATGTCTATGGAACTATTTAAGGTGACAACAGACAGAAGTGTGGAATTTAGAAGCCATGACGTGATTCTGTGCCATGTTTCATTCTACTTTAACTGCCAGTGTTCCTTAGTATATAGATATGTGGACAGAAAAGTAAGCTGGTAAATACATAGTTCTGATATACAAACAAGTTCAGAGAATTTCAGACATTTTATGTTCAGAATTAGCCACAATAAGAAAGTATCTCTAGGGTCAGCAAGATGGCTCAGTGATAAAATCACTTTCAGCCAAAGCTGATGGCCAAACCTTCAAGCCCAGAGACTACACGATGGAACTAGAAACCCAGATATCTGACCCCTACATGGCATGTATCTGCATGTGTGTGCATGCATACAAATAAAAATATAGGTGGGTGGACAAATAGTCTACAAAGAAAGAAGACATCCCTGCCTTTTTTTGTATTAAGAGTATTCTCTACATGCTCTGCACATAACTATAAAGTTGCACCTTAGAATAAGAACATTAAGTTAACCCTAAGGCTTTTTTTGTTGAAGTTTCCTCATGGCCTACTGCACAGTGACCAAGCCAGTGGAAAGCCAGGCCCATCGTGAAAAGGCCATTTGGGGGCCACGTGGGTCACTTTATGGTGTCCCACTCTTGTCTTAATTCTATGTATAAGTTCCTCCGAAATTACTTAGCTTTTCCATTGTTTCATCGTGTGCCAATTTTATCTTTGAATGTGATTTCCAAGAGCTGGTTGCCTCACTTGTAGCCATGTTAACTTGGTTAAAACATATTCAACCTGTACAGTTTTGAAATTGAATGTAATAATAATGCATAGAAGTGTCACTCACTTGAGTGTATTCCACTTGAAATCATCTGTGTGTTTGAATATGAAGATGTAAGAAATGAGAAATGACCACCTAACCAGCCATTACAGTTTAACAGTACCTCCACTGAGACAGAAGCTTGCTCTTTGAAGGTTGTGACCTAATCATTCAAGTGGTTCTGGTGGCTGATGGCCTAAGGTGGGGCCACCAGACTGCCACACAGTGCGTCGCTCTGGAGAGCTCACCTGCACTTACCTAGAGAGGAAACATTTGGAATGAGCTCTTTTAGGGATTGACTTTAATGCTGTGGCTGTCACACACCTAGAATTATGCATCATAAAGTACCAAGGACACATCTGTTTGTCTGATTTAGTGATTTAATTAGGGTTACTTACGTGAACATGGATAGGGTGTTATTTGTAAGGGTGCAGGAAATTCAACAATGGCTACATTAATCACAAAAGAAAATGCTTCTCCCTCCTGTAGTAGCAAGCAGTGTACATAAATCCCGTGGGGAGTCGGACCTCATCCGCTCCTCCCTCCAGGGTGCAGCATCGAGGGGGCCCAGTTTTGTGCAGAGTGATCACACTTACTTAGAGTTCAAGAGTACGCGGGCCTATGCATTGTTATCTCAACACTCTGCCCTGCTCTCTCTTCCTCAGTGTTCCCCAGACCTAGCAGTTGGTGACATAGATGTCACACTTAGAGCCAAGCATGCAGCATCACTTACTTCAAACACTTCGACCACTGTTTAGCCTCTACAGTCACCAGAAACTACAGAACAAGCTTCTGTGACCGTAAATAGTCATTTAGATGGCAAGGAACAAGCATATCATATACACGTAAGCAAAATATAGTGGTGTCTTCCCTACCCGGGTCTTTGACTTTCGAGCATGCGTACAGTACCATATCTTCCCTCCTATGGATCAGGGCTCAGATCCAACCAGAAAAAGCTACTGCTTCACCACTGGGCCACTTACCTCAGTGGCTGATGCTGCCTCCTGCGTCTGCTCTCCGCTCAAGCAGCCTGCAGAGCACAGTGGGGAAGAACTGAGGTCACTGGAGTGCCTGGTAAGTGGATCCCCATTTCATAGATTCTGAGTGTGTTACTTTTAAGCCACCTTATGAATAAGGCCAAAGAATAACTACAGTATGTGAATTCGCACAGAATGCTCAATTTCTTACTTATACTAATCATTTGTGGATCTTTGAAGTTAGGAAATATAATTAATTATATCAGAATCAACACAATTGTAAGAATGTGGCTGAAAATAATCTTTTTTATTCTTGCTGTCTTGCAGAGGCTAAAGTTAGATTTCTGTGTCTTAATCAATGGTTTGGGTGACAGGCACATCCTCTGCCTAGCCTGAATACATTGTTCATGGTATTCCTAAAGTCCATGTATAGGCTGGAATCCTTTTATTTGCTTTATAATAGTAAAAGAAGGTACTCTGAGTTCATTCCTACTCCTGTGTCTCTGTCATAGTACATCCTAAAACATTGCTGCTTAATGAAACTTTATTTGCCTACTGAAAATTTTATTACTATATGTTTGATAATTCCTAGTTGAATGTGGTGAGGGTGGGAACATTTTTTGGTTAGTTGGCTTTTTGTTTGGTTTGTTTGTTTTTGTTTTGTTTTGAGTTTCTCTGTGTGACCTGATGGTCTTGGAACTTACTTTGTAAATCAGATTGGCTTCAAAGGACTCAGATATCTGCCTGCCTCTGATTTCTGAGTTGTGGGATGACAGAATTAAACTATGTACCACCGCTGCCCATCTTGAGGGTAGCAACATCTTAAGGGAAGTGTTCTTGAACATAAAAAGTAGAGTGAACCCCATAGCATTTTGTAAGGGGGATTCTGGCTTTCTTTTTTTTTTTTTCTTTTTCTTTTTTCTTTTTTCTTTTTTCTTTTTTCTTTCTTTCTTTCTTTCTTTCTTTCTTTCTTTCTTTCTTTCTTTCCTTCCTTCCTTCCTTCCTTCCTTCCTTCCTTCCTTCCTTCCTTCTTTCTTTCTTCTTTTCTTTTTTTTGTTTGTTTTTGAGACAGGGTTTCTCTGTGTAGTCCTGGCTGTCCTGGAACTCACTCTGTAGACCAGGCTGGCCTCGAACTCAGAAATCCACCTTTTTCTGCCTCCCAAGTGCTGGGATTACAGGCGTGTGCCACCACACCCGGCTCTGGTGGCTTTCTTTTAACTTGGAGAAGACTCGAGTGATATATACCCACTGATACATGTATACATACACATGTACAGGTACACACACACACTAAATATGTTCTCATTGAGGCATAGCCCTCATACGTGTTGTAACACAATAGGACATTGCTACCCAGTATCTTCACCTAAGTAACATCAAGTTAATTTAGAAGTCATTTTGTTCTCTGCCTATTTATAAGCTGATACGTAAATATTCTGCTCCAATGATATATGCCAATTTTAATTTCCTTTATATTTCACATTTATTTATTTTTGTAGCTTTTTAAAATTAGCTTTTCTGTAAAGTTAGACTATATAATCTTTGACTTTCCATATTTAAATCTTATTTTATGTTCAAAACTCAATATTTTCATTTACAAGCCTGGTTTTATTGTGTTCCTGGGGATTGAATCCAGGCCGTGACAAGGCTGAGCGAGTGTGCTGCCGCTGAGCCGTGAGTCCAGCCTTTGCGCTCTTTCTTCCATGGCCTTTCAGATTTAACAATCGAATTTTATGTGCTTTGAACTTTGAACCACCTTTTTAGCAGCCACTGGCTGTGCATGGGGAGTCCCTGGTGCTTGCTGAGTGAGCCCCAGTGGTGCCTGCAGGCTGTAGCAGGGCATTGATCCCTGCCAGCGCACTCGCCCCAGCTCCTGCTCATGCTCCTTTTAAGAAGTCCATAGAGAAAGATTGGGCAGATGGACGGCCGCCCTGGAAATGTTAATGAGAGTGTGGACACAGGAGAATCAGCTTTCAGTTTGTGATAGGGTAAAGTGAAATGGGTTTCAAGGAAGCTCTGTCTATTGTTGTGTGAATGAGGGAAGCATTTAACCCACCCCACATAAGAGAAACATCCTTTGTTTTTCCTTGTTATCAGACAAGCTACAAATGTTCTTAAAAGTACTGCTCTTACTGGGTATTATCTTGTCTAGACATCTGGTCTACCCAATTGTATGTAACCAGCCACTTCTTCAGACTTTGCATATATAAATTTAGGAAAACACAACTTACAAATTGGATTTCTACAGTAATCAAAAAACATTTAGCTTGCCAAATTTCAAAGTTTTTGAAATGTCTGGTTTTCTAGTTAAATTTTACTTGTGGTATTACTATAGGAACTTTCCGCTATAGTGTTAGGGCAAAGGGCAAAGTTTTCATTTTGAGGTAAGCAGATGGGGCTGGGGATATAACCAAGTTGGTAGTTAGTTATCCTACATGCAGGAGGCAGTGGGCTTGATTTCTCCCAGCACCCCGTAAACTTGGTGTGGTGCAGCACACAGTCAGTCAGTCCCAGCGCTCAGGAGAGGGAGGCCACAGGCTGAGAAGTGCAGGGTCATCCTTGACTGTGTGGCAAGTTTGGCCTGCGGGGAAGGAACTGAGTATCAGATAATCTATCACTTCGGAAGTATCAGATTAAGTCTGCCTTTTTTCAATTAGTCTTTTTAGACCCTAATAATCTTTATGACATTTTGGTAAAAATATAGACTATCAATTACAAATTTTATAAGAACCATTCTGTAAAAGGGTACAAAGTATGAGGAGCCCATTGTAGACATATCCTTGGGAATGCTGCCCGCAGGGGATGCAGGCCGAGGAGTGTGGGCAAACGTTCCAGCACGGTGAGGAGAAGCACAGGCCGCTGCCAGCCACTGTTCAGGATTGTGGGACAGACATTCTCAGGTAGTAACTGACTGTCCCCGCTGCTCAGCGCTGTGTAAGTCAATAGTTTTATTTGTCTCTAAATAAAGCATTAAGGACGTTCCTAAAGTGTCTAGCTGACACTGCCTTCGGTTAGCGCTTTCCCCTTTGCACGTGTGTGAATGTGGTTAAGTGCTGCTTCCACGGCAGGTTGGCAGCCTGTCCCTGCATTGGAAATCCCAAGTACTGGTGCCAGGGTTGAGGAAGACTGGGCTGTGTCCGCAGTGCTCACTCCTCTGCTGGGCGTGGCCTCCGGCTCCTGTGCCTTCTGCTCCTCTCTTTGCTGTGCAGCCCATACGTGGGCTCGGGTTAGCATAAGGTAGACCTGACCTTCTGCCACTCCTGGCTTGCTCTTCTATTTCCTGCTTGTTTTCTGTCCTTTTCCCTCCTCTCAGTCACATTTCTTTCACGCACGCACGCGCGCACACGCACACACACACACACACACACACACACACACGAACAGGGTGGTGTCAGAAGACAGACTATAGAGTTACTGCCCTTCCTCTGCTGAGCCACCTCAATTCATTTTTCTTGTTGATGGTTTTTCTTTCCTTCCCTACTCTTGGTTTTGTTTTTGTTTTTTGTGGCTGTTTTATTGTTTGTTTCTGAACTTTCTTTTAAAGTTTTTGTAACCGTGCCTCGGTATGCTAGGAACACTGGTTCTAGGGCCTGTGAAGATACCAGAATCCTTAAGTGCTTTAGTCCCTAGTAGAAAATGCTAAAAATAGTATTTTCATGAAAACTGTTCATAGCACCCATATTCTTGGCTTTTTCCCCCCTTTTTTATGTGGCTTTGGTCAGGACCTGACCTTGGTCTGTCCTGTGGTTTATCTTGTCCGCCTTGTCCTAAAGGACAGGACCTGACCTTGGTCTGTGCTGTGGTTTATCTTGTCCGCCTTGTCTTTTAAAGGATTCCCAGTTGCTAGCCAACTGGCCCTTAAAGACAACTGCGTGACCCTGTGACCTTCAGTGTGTTTTGTCCTGGACTTCTGGGAACAAGAAAGGATATAAACAGCCAGCAGCGGCCGAGAAAGGAAGAGTGGGATCGGGTGGCCGACGAGGAGAGACGAGATCGGAGTGGAGCCTGGATGAGCCAGGAGAGCTGAGCGGAGCTCTCAGGAGACAGAGCTGCTGGGGTGGAGCAGCTAGCCTTGGGGAGCTGGAGGGGGAATGGCCGGAGAGGCGGGAAGGGGCCGGCCTTTGAGACTGGGAGGTTAAGAAACTGGTTACTATTTGTAAGAAAAAAAACATTAAACAAAACTATTTTTTAAAAAATGAAAAAGCCGTGTGGTGGTGGTGCATGCCTTTAATCCCAGCACTTGGGAGGCAGAGGCAGATGTATTTCTGAGTTCGAGGCCAGCCTGGTCTACAAAGTGAGTTCCAGGACAGCCAGGACTGCACAGAGAAACCCTGTTTCGGGGGGGGGGGGACAAAAAAACCCCCACATTTTGCAGGGCCTATCTCTCCAGTTCCTCCTTGATGGTTCAATAGGATGTAACTTAAAACAAAAAAGAGAAACCCGTAGTGGATCGGTTAAACAGTAAATCAGACAAAGATGGTCTCCAAGAGTTAGTTCTAACCAAGACAGCTTATAATTTTTAAAGAGAAAAATTAGGGATATTTCTCAGTGTCTAAGTGTTTGCCCAGCCTGCCCCCACCATAACACTGCCCTCTCCTCCCTGCTCATAAAAAGCAACGGCAGCACCGTACTGTGGAACTCACCTGTGATCACAGCACTTGGGAAACATCAGGAGTCAGGAACGTCAGGTCAGGGCCACAGTGGACAAGTGCCTCCTTTGAACTGTCCCAGCCCAGTCGCTATTCAGAGAGACTTTTCTTTTTTAATGAGCAGGGTCTCTGTAGCGCTGGCTGTCCTGGAACTCTCTATGCAGACTTGCCTTGAACTCATAGATCCACCTATCTCTGTCTCCTGAGCATTGGGGTCAAAGGTGTGTGCCACCATGCCCTGCAGGGAGGACATTTAATAACTTACTAGCTTTAATGTAACTAGGAGACATAAATTATCTTAAATATAGCTGGTGTTTCAAAAGGTACATATCTGGACACATTATAGGAAACTGTATAAAAAGAAAATACATTTTGAAATAAAATAATATTCCTTTCTGTTGTCAAGATCGGTTTGATCAGATAATTTCTTAAATTAATCTTCTCAGTATGTTCCCACCACATCATAAGTACATGACAGCATAGAGATTTAAGTCAGCTTCTGAAGAAACTCCATGAAGATGGTCTGTGGTGTTGATGTCCACTGGCCTACATTAACTAACTGCAGACCCAGCACAGGGCGGGCTCCTGAGATGCTCCTCCAGGGCCTGGCAGCTAGAGGGACACTGTCAGCTAAGACAACGAACGGCACCTGCCCACGTAAAGTTTCTTTCTACCTATTAAAGGGAGGCCCACTCTGGTGGATACGCACTGTGTCTGTATAGCTGGCAAATTAGTCTGCACTAATCATAAAACTCCATCG
Source organism: Apodemus agrarius (assembly GCA_964023405.1). Lineage (NCBI taxonomy): Eukaryota > Metazoa > Chordata > Mammalia > Rodentia > Muridae > Apodemus > Apodemus agrarius. Next base: position 10,404,297 of record OZ030022.1, on the reverse strand, counting down.
ATAAACATTTTTTACTCTGAGTAAAAGTATAAAAACCAAGCATGCTGTGAGCAAACAGATTCCCTTTATGCCAGTTTCAGTGAAGTCAATTGATTTACGATTTATTTATTTATTTATTGCTTTTTGGCTTTAAATTTAGCTAGTAATCATTTAAAAAAAATGGTATGGAAAACATTTTTTTTTTTTAAACCAGCCACTTTTATGTAAAAATAAAGCCTCATGTTTGGGCTTGCCTTCGTATAATTCACACTGAGTAACTACACAGTCTGAGGTCCTGGGGCTCTAGCTCCGGTGCCGTCTCTGTTGACTCTTACTCAGTTTAGAAAGTCCCCTGAGGGCCTGGGATTTGGAGTTTTAGTTTATATTTAGAAATTCAAGTTTATGTGGATTTCTAGGGGAAATGGCATCTCCCCACTAGAACTCAGAACCCCAGAAGATCAGTTCGGCTCCATTTCCAGTAGTGAGGGGCCAGCAGGACAGAAGGGTTCTGTTTCATCCCTGTCCTATTCAAGTTAGTATAGATCCCACAGTTGACGAGGGTTAGATGGGAAGTGGAGAGTGAGAAACAGTGTTACTGTAGAGTATATTTACTGAAACTGGTGGTAGAAAGCAATCGGTAACTCCCACAGTGGTTATATGAGCATGCGTGGGTTGGACGTTGATTTGTGAACAATTGTCTGACGGGCAGAATACCTTATGGATGAATTTTAAGCATGGGCATAATGTGATCCATTTGTGTTGGACAGATTAGTTTACGACAGACATGATGTTTGTCTCCTTTTTCCCTAGAGAGCCTGGCTGGGTGAGAGGGGTAGTGCTGGAGAGAGAAGGTAAACAGAGTCCTTACTAACGTGAGAGCTGTAGCTTGGGCATTTCAGAGTATCCCTTCCTGAGGAGAACGGAGTGGGCTGGGGTTTTGTTTTATTTTTGTGTGGATTGAAGATAAGTTGGGTAAGAAGCAAGTTTGCTAAGAGCATAGGGAAACAAGAGAGGAAAGAGGGGAGTCCTATTGACTGCAGGAGTTCCTGTGGCGGGTGTGGAAAGGGCTTACTTAGAATACTCGATGTGTTGTGTGCTGAGAGAGAGGCCGGCCAGAGAGTAGGGAGCTCGCAGTGGACTGAATAATTGCAGCTTTGGACTTCTTCCACCAATTCATAGCATCCCGTGAGTGAGGGTAGACAGGCCGAACCAAACTGCTCAGTTCACCACGTGGTAAACCTTGTTGGTTGACCAAGGGAAAATACTCTGCGTGGTGCCAAGGAACCAGAATCCGCACTAATGCAGCAAAGGGAACTATTTCATTAAAAAAGCCAGCCAAACTCTTCTCAACCTGGAATTCTGTGATCAGGGTCTTGAGCTTGATGTTGTACAGTTTAGAACTAAAGGGACAAGGAACAAGTGATAAAAATCAACTTATGCCTGTAACTCAGCTCCAGACACCGAGTAGCGCATTCAGAGGGTGATGAATAAGTATGGCCTTCACATTCAATGTTTTAAGCAAAAGGTGGCCATGACAGTTCATAATTTAGTTTTCATACAAAGGAAAGTGGTCCTAAATATTTAGGGCTTAATGTTACTGTCTGGCCATGTGGAGTTTGGGTGGGTGAGTAGGATAACTCTCTGGCATGGAGCTGGAACACAGCAGTTCTTCTGATACCTACAATAGAATGACCAGCACTGGACACTTCCGGTCCTCACCTCTGCCCCTCCCTCTGTGCGCTGACTTTAGCAAGGTGAAGGTGCTTGTAAGGCTGACTGCTGCATGATCTCCAGAACCCATGTGAGGATGGAACCAGACCTCACTCTACAGTGCTGTCTTCTGATGCCAAAGGGACACTCACTCCTTCCTGTCATGTGTGCAGTGATAATAATACCAGTGAGAATGGTAATAATAATAATAATATAGTGTGGATTTTATTGTTAATGTTAAATGAAGGCCATGTTTTCTCTTCCTTTGGAAGGCCTTGCCTGATATTGATTTCTACCTAGAAATTTTCTTTAGCTTCTCATATAAATATAATCCTTTTCAAGTAAAATACTTACTTGTGCTCCTAACCAGTCTAAGTGGTTTCTGTATCAGTGAACCTATTTTTAATTATTTTGTCATGGTACAGTTATAGCTGTGGTTTATTGTATATGTGTTTGTGTGTGGTGGTGTGTGTGTTCATGTTCATCAGATAGCAAGAGGCATCAATTCCCTTGGAACTAGAGTGAGCTGCCTGACATGGGTGTTGGGAATTGAACTCGTGTCCAGAGGACACGAGGCCAGCGCATGCCCTTCACCACTGAGTCTTTTTCAGCTAAACATTCAGTTTTGTTTGCCAAACGAGCTCCAGCTGCAGGCTAATATACACGGTAGGCGTTTGCACAGTGTCGGGAAGGTAGGGAAGCACACTGTGTGGTTCCCGATGTCAGCGTATTCGGGAGCAGCGCCCGCACAGGTCTGTAGCTATGGTTGGCACACTGTGTCGTTCCCGATGTCAGCGTATTCGGGAGCAGCGCCCGCACAGGTATGTAGCTATGGTTGGCACACTGTGTCGTTCCCGATGTCAGCGTATTCGGGAGCAGCGCCCGCACAGGTATGTAGCTACGGTTGGCACACTGTGTCGTTCCGATGTCAGCGTATTCGGGAGCAGCGCCCGCACAGGTATGTAGCTATGGTTGGCACACTGTGTCGTTCCCGATGTCAGCGTATTCGGGAGCAGCGCCCGCACAGGTATGTAGCTACGGTTGGCACACTGTGTCGTTCCGATGTCAGCGTATTCGGGAGCAGCGCCCGCACAGGTATGTAGCTATGGTTGGCACACTGTGTCGTTCCCGATGTCAGCGTATTCGGGAGCAGCGCCCGCACAGGTATGTAGCTACGGTTGGCACACTGTGTCGTTCCCGATGTCAGCGTATTCGGGAGCAGCGCCCGCACAGGTATGTAGCTATGGTTGGCAACAGCTTGCCAAGAATAATGACGCTGCGGCAGAATTCAAGGGGTTTAAAAGAGCTTGAGATGCTGAGGAGGGGAGGTTATAGAGATGAAGAGGCAAGCTGTGTGTCGGGGGTGCTAGGGGCCCTTTAAACGTGCCTGTCTGCTGCTTCAGAATCCGTCCCCTGCCAGGTCAGGGGTCATGTGGCCGAAGCTGTAGAGGTGTCCCTAATTGAAGCCCCCCATGAAAGCAGCAGGAGGCACAGCTCTTAGAGAGTCTGGGGGGTGGTGCCTAATAGCCTGATGACAGGCCTGCCGCTGTGTTGCTGTGTGGCTCTTAGTCTGGTGTGTCTGATAAGTTCTTGGGCTGCCTCTCTTGATATGATTTATTGCGTCTGGGTGTTCTTGTAGCTCCCTTTTACGTTCATAAGTTAAAAGTGAGGCTTTTTTCCCCTTCAGTTTTGAAAATGAACTATTTAAGTTACATTTTTGTTTAGTTTCTGACAGAAGGAAAATCATACTTTTATCTCTGGCAGTTGTTGTAGTTTTTCCCCTTTGTGGCATGCACATAGCAAGGGCTGTATTTTCCAAGGTTTAACAGTTGCTTCTTGAAAGTACAAAGTATTGGATTTGAATCTTTGTCTGTAATTCTCTCTGTGGGAACTCATGGTTCCCGTCTGGCCTGTTGGCGGTGTGCTGTGCGTGTGCAGAGGGTGGCTGTACCGTCTAGTCCGCTCTCACCCAGACGGGGCTCACCATTATGTGCAGGCGCTCCAGCTGAACGGGCCTGCCGTGCCTCTGCAGCTGAACTGTCCATGGTTTACCCAGAGTAGAATACAGAACACTGAGGGGACACCGCTCAGCTGTTTGGCACAAAAACTGCTGAACTCACTAGAGATGACTCAATATCTGAGAGAGAATTCCAGAACCTTTCTGTCACAGCTGCACAGTGGAGACAGGAGCAGAAACTCGAAACACTGACTTTACTTCAACTATTGCTGTATCTTGGTTACATGTAATCCTTTTGACTTTTTCCATGGTGCCACCCTGAATGCTACCATTTGGTTTTGTTATGTTTTGGGTTTTTACAAAAGATACATTATCCCTCTTTAATCTCGTTTTCTTACCACCTTTCTCATCTTAGCCATTGGTGGTGGTGAGAACTCTGTAAGTGCACGGTGTCGTATTGCGTAGGCGCTGTCCGTCTCTAACCTCAGACAGAGACGGCAGTCATTAAGGGAGGAGAGCAGAAACTCCTCACCACTGCGGCTGGTACCTCGGAAAACACGTAAATATTCCTTTTTAAAATAATAGTCTAATTTGCCAGGTAAGTTACAGATGATTGGTGTTTATTCAAGAGGTAAATCCTGACTATAAATAATAATTTCTGGGCTTTAAGTATCAACAGTATGAATACGCTAAACCCCTGAATGGTAGTGTCACATTACTTTAAAGTTGGTGTTTTACTGTCATGTGATGCTGGAAATATGACTGGGCACGAGAGTGGCTTCATGGATTTTCCAGGATGTGTTTCCATGAAAACCCTCTCATCTGTCCTATCTGCTCGGCCCCTGGCAATGCAGTGGAGGGAAGTGAGAGGAGACAACTGTCTGCTGCTCTGTGCGCTCACACGGCGAGGGGGAGGCCTTTGACCCTTATTTTACTGGAACCAATCAAATATTTGGTGACAGTTGTCCAAACAAAAGGTTTTATTTCCAATTTTCCCTATTTTTCTTACTTAGTCATCATATAGTCCTTGGTGATTTTGCTAAACAAAAAAGCAGGTTTTGTGCACCAGTAACTCAACTTTGAAAAATATCCTTTCAATAGAATGTACTATGGGGTGGAAATAGCCGTGGCGAAGATGACCGGCCCTGCAGCCTGGCTGGACACTCTCAGTTGAGCTGTAGTGTTATCACCTGCCCTCAATTTGCTTCAACTAGAAATTCTGAATGATATTCAGCAGTTCTTATTTACACAAATAGCGGTATATAACTGATACATGAGCTTTCTTTTCCTGAGATCCTTGACTCTAGAGACTTTTGGACCGGTGAGTTAGCTCGGCGACTTCAACAGCACTAAGCTGCCCCAGCCCGATAGCCAGAGTTAATTCTCAAACTGTGTAGAGAGCCTCGTGCAGTGTTGCATGTCTGTGTCGCCAGCACTTGCCCAGTGATGGGAGAATTTGCTCCATTCAAATGTTCCTCACCGAGCCCAGCAGGCATTGTGTACGCCAGACAGACATTCTACCTACTGAGCTCTATCCCTGGCCGGCAAGTTATTTTGCTGTTGTTTTGTTTTGTTTGGGTTTTTAATGCCTTTCCTATGTGTTTCAAATCCATTTTGATCCTAGTCTGTCAATAGTGTCACTTCCAGACTTAAGATCCTAAGAGTCAGTACTCTTTAATTATACTGCACTGTTGCAGTGAGCCCAGGCTCTTGCATTAACCCTGCTTGCTGCCAACATATCCCTGCCCCCTTCCTGCGTCCCGCCTACACAACATCCATATACGCTATCACATCTCTAGATTCCTTGACAAGCAGAGTTCCATGTAGAATACTGTTAAGGGTTAACAAAGACGCATGCACATGGGGTTCGTGGCTGTGGATGTGCAGGCCCTGCTGAGACGCTGCCTCTAGTCCTTCAGGAGCTCATCCTCGCACTCACATGTGCCGTAATGAGTTGCACGTCACAGCATCCTTCATTCCTGAACACGAGTATGCATGCCAGTGTGTAGGCTTAAATATTTGTGGCTGTTTCATTATATATATATAATGAAAACAGCACAGATAAACCTCATTTGAAGAATTATTTAGGTTTTTTTGTTTACGCTGTGGTGCTGGACATGGACCACCAGGAGTTACACGTCAGTCTTTAAAGCTTGTGTGTGTCTGTGTATCTGTCTCTCTGTGTGTATGTAGCATGCATGTGTACATAAATAGTAGACTATATATGAGAATTTGTGATTATAATTTTATACGCATACTAAATGTTAGTGGTTGAGATTTATACATGTCCTTAGCAATCTCTAGATTTCTTTGTAGGCGCTTGCTTGTTAAAAGCAGTGGTGCTGCAGCTTTGAGGCAGAAATGCTAAAATCCATCTTTTTCTATTAACAATGCTAGGAGCAACATAGGCTACAAAGTTCTTATGCATTTCGCATCTCTGTACGAGCACCTTGGGCATTTAACCTGGTCTGCATCTTGACATGTGCTGTGAATTTTTACTGGTATTAACCAGTATAACTGTACAGCTATAGATGGCCTCTGATCCTAAGCAGCATGGTTTATTACTGCCGTCACCTCCAATAACATTCTCATGGTTTGCCATATTTCCTGACTTTAGGCACTGTATTTTGTTTCTTTAATTTGTGGAGGGCATTTGATTGACAGCCTTGGTGTATGCACTCTCTGACATTGGTGCTGTTAATTTTCTTCCTGCCATTACCATTCTTATTGTGTCTTCTGTGGCTGCTGATTGATGAGCGTAAATGTCTATACTTTCCTGTTTGGCCCTTTTATGCTGCCTGTTCTTCTAAAGCATGCTTTTACTATTCAGTCAACATTTGTTGACTTTTGTTTTACAGGAATGGAAAGGAAATTTCTTTCCTCATTGTTGCTAATGATTATGGTATCCATTCCTCTCTTCCTCCCCTCCTCCAGGTCCAGGCTCATGCTCAGTACTGGCTGACATGCTCAGTTCTGGCTGACATGCTCAGTACTGACTGTGTCCCTAGAAAGGAGTAAGCATGGAGACCCTTGTGCCTGCCGCTCCGCGCATTCTCACAGCTGCCCTACTTCTGCTGCTGGTTCTGTGTTGTTTCCGATATAGGGTCTTACTATGTAATCTTAGAGATCTCTAGCTTGCCTAGGAGAGAATTTCTACATTAGGTTATTGAGGTGGAAGGCTCACCGTAATGCTAAACTGAATAAAGGAAAACTGAGCCCAGCCGTTACCGTCATCTCCCTCTGAGAATCCAGTGTGACCAGCAGCGTCAAGTCCAAAACAGAAACACTGTCTCTCCTAACTCCATGGTCGTCACTATTTATGATACAGAGGAAGCACTCTTTTCTGGGACTCTCCTGTGAATGCCCTATATTGTCTCATTTAATCCTTGAATCAGTGATTGGGTACTGAAAATTACACACAGAAATTAAGAAAAAAAATTTAATTGTCTCTTTAATTAATACATCTAAACTTTAAATACTTTTTTTGGTTTGCAGACATCTCTGGAAATGACCTTTCTCTTCGGAGTAGCTCCTCTTCTAAGTATTATTTGGCGATGACGTGGCTGGCTGCCCAGCGTTGACTGTTGTTAACTGAATTCCAGAGTCTTCATCTCAGCGCTGGGAGATTCACATAGTGGGTCTCGGGGGTTAGAGGGGACTTCTGCCTGTTTTCTAGAAGAGGTGGCTGTGGAGATCCTGCTCTGTTCCCTTCAAGTGGAACATCTGGGTGTACTGCCTGCTCTATGAATGAGTGTTGTGAGGTGGCTTGTTCAGATATTGTTTCTTTTCAAGAGTTCTCACAAGTTGTTCTTTCAGGGAATTGGCCCATTTCATCTAATTCGTAAAAGTAGAGTTTATAATATCCCTTTATTTGCTAGTGAATATGCTTGATGTCAAGTAATCTCCATGTTCTCCTTTCCAAAATTGGTTAGTTTGCTCATAGAGTTGGCAGTTTTGCTTTCTTTTCAGACCCAGGTTTTGGGGATGTAGTTTAACTCATTTGAGTGCCTGCCCGAAATGCTTACAACCTGGGTTCCATGCTCAGAGCCACACAAATAGGGCATGGTGGTAATTACAGGTAATTACATGCTTGTGCACTCCAGGGCTTGAGGCAGGAGGATCTTTTCAAGGTCATTCTCTAGGGCACAGTAGCTCAGATGAGCCTTTACTCAACATTAGAACCTTAGATCCTTTGTTTACACTGATTCTCTTCTTTATTTTATGTCTGTACTTAAATATGGCAGCCAGAGCTCGGGGCTGGGTGTCTTCCTCAGTCACTCTCCATTCCATAACTAAGTATTAGTATTATTTGTAATGTGTGCGGTGGGCGGTGTGTGCATGAGTACAAAGACCAGAGAGCTCAGTAGCAGCTGCTGTGACTGTCTAGCCTAGACAGAGCCTGGGGTTGGCTGTGTAAGAGCTGTAAGCATTCTTAATCACTGAGCCTTCTCCAGCCTCTGCTAAAGGTTCTGTGTCAGGGTCGGGCTTGTCTGCCAGCCTCAGGGCCTCAGGGATTTACTCCTTGCTGCGGGGGAGTGCACTCAGCTGTTTGGAGTCTGAATTCAAACCCTCACACTTACATAGCAAGGCCTTACTTTCTGAGCCATCTCCCCACCCCTTACTTCCTGTTTTTAAGTTTATTTTTTTGTTGTAACATTTTCTTTTTCTTCTAGCTGCTTTGAATTTTATCTTTTTTTCTAGTGTCATACACTACTAATTTTGTCTTCTAATAATACTCAATTGTTTCATTTTCCTGTAAGTACATTTTTTTGTTGTCCATTGCAAATTTTGACATTTTTATTTAATTCATAATGTTTTAGAATTTCCCTTGAGACAGTTTGGCCTGTGTATTATTTGTAGCTACATAAGTAAGCTAGAGGTAATTAGAGTGTTTATCTAACACAGGGGAGACCTTGGGCTCAATCCTTAACAAGAAAACAGACAAAAAACCTCTAACTGATCCCTGTCATTCCCTAAAGGTATGAGTCCTCTCCTCTTACCTCTGTCACGAGGGTGCCACCCTCCTGAAACAGCACACAATGCATTGGGTTCAAGGAAATGACATGAGATGACGGCACAACAGCAGAGGCGACAGTCCTGCTGGACAGTGAAGGAGCAGTGGAGGCTCTCTCGGGGCAGAGTGCCCTCCCCATCCCCACCCCAGTTGCCTTCCAGACTGGGAAGCACGTGCTGATCCAACCTTAGCTTGCCTGAACTATGTGCTTCCCCGGGAACACAGACTCCAAGTTCTTGTTAGAAGAGCTTCACGTCCTAACAAACGACTTTGTTCATCACGTGCTACGGTGCTGTCCTGCTGTCCGTTTTGCAGGCTTGGCGGAGGCCTCCTCAGCTCTGTCGCCAGCTCTTGCAAGCCAGTTTAAATAGAGCAGGTTTGCTGTTGAGTTTGCTTGTCCAAGGTATCTTCTGTATTCATAATTGAAAATCTTTATATTTGATTTGAAAATATAATTATTAACTAAAATTTTGTCTAGTTTTAATATACTCTTCATTCCTAGAAGTCCTGTGTAAAGTTTGGTGTTAACACTGGCCTCTAAAAGGGCTGTGGAACCACAGTGGGTGATGTTTTCATTCTGCTGACAAATTTAGCTATCTGTGCAGAATGTGTGAACTCCACCTGGACATTGACCTGCTTCCTATTTTGATCAGGTCCAAACACAACAGAAACAGCAATAGAGTCTTCCTGTGTGGCCTGTAGCTCTCAGATCTGCAGGGTATTGATGCATTTCCAACTTGGGACCATAAGCAAACGTGCTCCACACCCTTCCTGTCATGGACTGGATTTATTGTGGAACAGGTTTCGGAAATAGGTTTCTAACAGTTTCAAGTTGTGTTTATAAAATGTTACAGGGTGAGGTCTTCCTTTAACTAAAACTATTTCCTATCTGATGTCCAATTGGGCTTTTTTTTTTTTTTTTAATTCCCTCAAATACAGACTTAGGTTGCTTTCAGTAGTTTTGGTTATTTCTGTAAAAAGATGTACAAACATTTTTTGTATTCCAGTAAATAGTTTTACAAATACTTAAAAATCCTATTTTTAAAATTAATTTCCTTTATGTGTATGCATATTTTGTTTGCATGCATCTCTGTATACTCTAAGAGGGTACCAGACACTTGTGATCTGCCATGTGGATCCTGGGACTTGAACTCAGGAACTTCAGAAGAGCAGTGAGTGCTCTTAACAGCTGAGACATCCCCACAGATTCCCACAAAAAGACTTTTAATAAAAAACATATGCTAAGCAAAAAATGCTTGTAGCCTGCAACTGTCGTGGTTTCATTATTAGAATTTCAGGATGCTCTTATCATGTGTAGATATGTAGCCCAGCTGGGTTCTGTGATAGGGTTTAACTAAGAAGCAGATGGGAGTTGAAGACTTTGCAGGTTAGTTCAGTGTAACGTTATCTTTATCTAGTGCATCTGTTATATATATCTTTTTAAAGACAATAAAGTATAGGCCACCCACAGTGCAGTCCTCTGAGGCCTGTGGTCGGTGTGAGATGAGCGGTCTGTTATTATGTAACAGTATGTCTCGGGGTTTACCTCGGCAACTCGAGTCTACTCTCCTCCCAGACTGTGCTGGCTTGCCTTGGGGAGTGTGTGCTGTAAGAGCAGTTGTAATGCTGCTGTTGCCTCAGTACCACACAGGGTGAGCATGACTGATAGACTGTTTCCGCTTTTGTTTGGTTTGTAGGACTAATACCAGTTTCGAGTCCTGGAATCTTTAGGAATAAATAGTTCAGTTGAACTTGATAGCTTTCAAACAGATTTTATCATTAGGAAAGTGTGTGTGTGAGGGGGGGGAGAGAGAGAGAGAGATTGAGAGACAGAGAGAGAGAGATGTGTGTATACATAGGTGCATGGTTGTGGAATTGAGAGGAGTTGCTTCTCTTCTACCATGGGGCTCAGGCTGGGCAGCCAGTTCCTTACCCACTCACAGATACAGGTTTTATATATTGTACTTTGTGGCATGTCATTTTGTAAAATTTTTTAATTTTCTTGGAACTGGTAAATCTTTCCCACCCTCCCTCCCTCCTTCCTGTTTGCTATGGGTCTTAGTTTGGCTTTGGACCTATTTATAGCGCAGGCTGGCCTAAAACTGGTGGCTCGGTTGGTTCTACTGCGCCAGGTTTTGTGAGCCCAAACTCCCACACCTCCCTTTGTGAGTCAATTTGAATATCACGATAATGAATTTAGTAAAATTTAGCAACCTAAATTCATTGAGTCCTTAAATAGCTGTCAGAGCATGTTGCACAGTTTGACATCGAGTTCAGTTCTGTGAACCCGTGTAAGGTGGAAGAAGAGAACCGGTTCCACAGAAGAGAACTGTTGTTTCACTGCGGTACTCTGTGTGTACAGAGACATCTACATGCAGTGTGTATAGACACATTTAGTATAGAGGAAATATAGTTAGTAGACAGTAAATATCTAATTCCCAGAGATAAAGTTTACATATATTGAAAAAAAAGTATGCTCATTAGGGAACCTGCATGTGTATATGTGTGTGTATATATGTGTGTATACGTGTGTGTATACGTGTGTGTATATATGTGTGCATATATGTGTGTGTATATACATGGATGTAGTCCCACTGTGCGGGCATGGTCTTTTGGGTCTTAACCCTTTTGGTGGTTTGTAAGCAGAGTGCCTACCCTCAGGTGCATGGATGCCAGGCACACCTTGTTTTCCAAACGTTTTTGAGTTTGTTGATTCAAAGACTCTGAAGTTCAGAAACTTTTTCCTTCCTCCGCCCTATCCCACAGTCCCCTCTTTGAAGACAGAATCTTACTATGCGGTAGTTCTGGCTGATATCAGATTTGTTATGTAGACCAAACTGGCCTTCAACTCAGAGATCCTTCTCCCTCTACAGGGATTAAATGTGTTGCCAGCACACCTGACATGCCTTCTCTTAACAAATTTGAGGATTTGTTCGCCTTTCTTTTGTCTTTGCCTTCTTTACCTAACCTAGTGTAAAGTCCCGTATGGAGTCTGTCTGCCTGGCTTCCTTCAGATGCTCACCCTGCTGCTTCTCTCAGTGGTGGGTGTGTCCGTCTGTCTGCTCATTCAGTCGTGAGCCCATATCCAAGGCAGGTTCCCTCTGTGGCTGTGCTGGTACTGGGGAGGCTCAGCCGTGTTCCTGGATCTCCCTTACAGATGTGAGCAGCAGAGGTCTACCGCCGAGCCAGCCGTGTGTTTACCTTGTTAGTACCACTCATCTAACCAAAGCACGTCTCCCCATCCTAGGTTTACCGACAAGACTGCGAGACGTTTGGGATGGTGGTGAAAATGCTGATTGAAAAAGATCCCTCACTAGAGAAGTCTATCCAGTTTGCACTGAGGCAGAATCTACACGAAATCGGTGAGCGCTGTGTGGAGGAACTCAAGCGTTTCATTACTGAGTATGATAATTCTACTCAAGACTTCGGAGACCCCTTTTAGAAGAAGTGTAGTACCCAGGTCAAAAAAGTTTTTTTTTAGATTTTTTTTCCTCCTTGGATTGTGTAACTCCTTGCTATTTTGTGATGAAGAGAAATACTTTATGATAGCCGAGCACATTTCTAGTATTAAATAAACATCTATAATACCTTTTAAAGTATCTTAATTAGAATGTTTCCCCTATGTGTAGAATATTCTACTCTTCATACACTTCCTCCCTCCAAAAATAATATTCAGCTATTTTAATGTTCAAAAAAAGCAGTTCTGGAGAGCAGCTTTCTGTATTTAACTCATGTTCCATAGTCTTCCATGATGTTCGAGGATCATCTTGCATGCCATGTAAAGCTTGTCTTTGTATTCAGATGTTGATTTCTTAACCCACGGATTGTAGAGTACTGTTGGCTTCGGTATTGTTCTAATTGATTAGCACCTTCGTCAGAGTCTGTAAACAGTCTTCCCCATCCCCTCTGATAGGTTTAATAAAGCACTGGTGGCCTACAGGTCAGGAGAGGAAAGGCAGGACTTCAGGGCAGAGATAAGGAACTATGGAAAGAATTTGTGCAGAGAATTTGCCACCCAGTCACAAAGGAAGTCTGACTTTCCGGGACTGAATGAGAGACAAACGTGGACCAAATTAAATGGGTTGATTAAGTTCTAGGAGCTAGTTGGGAAGAAGCCTAAGCTATAAGGCCTGGACATTCATAAATAATAAAACGTCTCTGTGTCCTTGTTGGGAGCTGGTAACTTGTAGTTAAGATCATTTATTCCAGGTTGCATACAGTGGTGGCACTGTTAGCATTTTGAGTTGGTGATGTCAAAATAAGTTGTCTTAAGGAATGAGAACTTTGCTATTGTATGATATTTGCTTTGAGAATAATTCTTATTCAGTATAGAAAAAATGCACTTGAAAATCTGTAAGGATCTGTTAGAACAAAATTTTCTCTGAAGTCACAGAATTTAGCTTATCTCTTCTATGAAGTGCCCTTGAGGTCCCAACTGCTCTCTCTAGACAATAGCGTAGACTAGCAGGAGGGGCGCTCGGAGACGCAGGGTGAGTTTTAAGTGGAGATGTCTCACTACCCTTCCCATAGGTGTAATACAAATATTAGAATATACAGAGCACTTATGTTTTGTTTTAGGCCCACATTGTATGAATAAAGGGACCTGACAAGGCACTCGTGCTTGGGATTAAGTTACAGGTCACAGTGTTCTTCTCTGTGATCTCAGTTTTGTGGGCTTAGAGGGTCTCAATCTTCACAGCTCCCAGCACCCCGTGAGTGAGTCAGTGAATGAGTGAAGACACAACTAGGATCTTCTGCTACCTTCCTGGTCCCTGCTTCATTGAGGCAAAATACTAAATTTGTGACCTCAGGCCCCTCAAAAATCACTGTTTGGGCAGTAATTCAAACAATCAAATGATCTACTTTTTTTTTTTAAGTCAGGGTCTTGCTAGCCTGAAAATCTGTGTAGATCAGGCTAGCCTTAAACTCATAGAACTCTTCACCTCTACCTCGTGCGTGCTGGCTTTAAGCCATTCGCCACCATGCACAGGATCCTTTTGTTTGTTTTCATTTTCATTCCGTTCTGTCCTTTTTACTTTTTTATTCGAGACGAGGTTGTCCTGTGTATCCTAGGCTGGCTTCAGACTCTTGTGCCCCCAGCCTTTAACTTTAGGGGTTCCTGCCCCAGCTTTCCTGAGTTACGGGTGTGAGCCCCAATGCTTGCCATTACATTCAGTGGCCTCCAAGCTCCTGTCTGCAGAGATACCCCTAAATCACATACAGATTATATTTAAAGTAGAAATAGCAGTATGCTTAATTTTAAGAAGCCTACAATGGATATGTGAAGATACGTAGTAAGCCATTTGAGAATTTAGAATTACTTGAAGACATTTTTTTCTTAAGTTCCCTAAGTGAGAACACTTGCAGTTACTTTTGGCGTTGAGAGTCTATACATACCTTCTGTAAGTGTACTCTTCCTCAGTGCGTGTGGTAGTCCACGCCGGCACTTCAGTAGGACCACATGCCATTTCTCCTTTTCCCCTTTCACTAATTCTTTAAATCTCTTTAAATCAAGTTGATAACAAGCAAAACTATAAAATTTGAGAAGCTACCAAGTTGGCAAATAAATCGTTCACTTGGTAGAAATTTATTTTAAAAAAAGAGAGCGAGAATCTTACTAATAAGTTATTTACGTGAGGGTCCACCCAGTAATCCTCTTCCCCCAGGTCACAGGCCTTGGAAGCTGTCCCCGCTTGTCCTCAGCATTGTTCTGCCAGGCTCGACAGTGTTAATTCTTTTGTTTATCTTTGTTTTTAAAAATGCCTTTTAACATCTAGAATTCTTGTGTACTAGAATATGTATTTTATAAAATGTTTTTGATTCCATCAAGACTTGTTTGTAAATTATCTATCCACTGTTTTTCAGTATACCTAATTCATGTGATAAGTTTTCATTGTCTCACCATAAGGCCTTCATGATCAACGTGGGGGAAGCAGATACTGTAAAATGCAAAATAAATTATCCGATACAAATAAATGAACTTGTCCTGTCTCATTCTTTCCGGCTCCTGGGAGTGAGGTTAGGTGTTTTCATCTGTGCTTGCACGATGACTCGACTCTGCTAGGCAGTTCACCTCTCAGCAGCCAGCCCGGAGTCGGAGGATCGAGGCACTGTTAGTGTGGATGCACAGTGACAGTAATCAGAGAACTGAGCTAGCTACAAGATGGAAGCCACGGCAAGTCCCCTGCCTGAGGTGTCACTCCTGCAGAGCAGTAACCTGGCTCTCTATCAGTCCAGTTCACAGCCTGGGATGCAGCCTAAAGCCTACCTCACCTTCAAGTGAAACCTGACCCCTAGGTCTTAGAGAAAGAGGAATTGTTGAGACTGAGAGGTGTTAGGAGTTCAGAAGGAGGGTACTGGGTGGTGAAAGGTTAGTGTATGCCTGGGTGGCCAAAGTTAGTTTTCACCGCTGTGATAGTACTTCATTTTTTAATCTTGATTTTAGGCTGTGAGCCCTCAGTTACTGGGTTCCACTGTTTCTGGATCCGTGGTAAAGCATGATCTCGTGGTGGGGAACTTGTAGCATTGAGGCCAGAGGGGGAGGGGAAAGGGGCTCGTGGAGAGAGGGAAGGAAGGAGAAAGAATTCAACGCTTGTGGACGTCTTCCTCCTGAGCCTCTAGATACCACATTCAGGGAGTGTCTTCCACTCTCTGCCACTTTTTGAGAAAGAGCCTCACAGACTTCCAGAAGTGTACCTTTCTAATAGTCTTCTAGGCGCTTCTCAGTCCGGTAAAGTAGACGGTAATAATCGTGACGTTCTGTGACGTCGAAAGCATGAAGGAAACAAAGCTGAAGAGGTCAAGCTGAGGACCCAGAGGGCGGAGCTCTGCCTGCGTGCACACCAGCACGGGGGAGAGACGGACGGATGGACGGACAGGGAGAGTCTCTCAGTGATGGGGAGACCTTGAAACCCAAACCTGAATAGTGGTTGATGCCCCCAACCAAGAACAGAACAGGTCTTTCAGGAAATCCACCCTTCTCCTCTTTGGTCCTGACCTGCTTGTCTAAAATTGGGTCTGAATTATCTTCAGAGCTTGCTTGTCAGCTCAGAGGTGTGTGCCACACACAGACTACCCTCATGTGAATTAGCTTGTATTTATTATAAAGAGTAAGTTTCCTCGTGGTTTTTCATGTGTTAATCTCATACATCTCCCATTACTCCTTGTGGTCCTGTTTCTCCTGATCCTCTTCTTAAGTTGTCTCTTTCCTGTGGTTTTTTTTTTTTTTTTGGGGGGGGGGGGGCGTGCCCTTTACAGAAGCATAGATGAAGAATTTATATACAGGAGCACGGACATCTTACTAATGGCAATACCAGCAAATAAACAAACAAACTCTGTGGCCATCAACCTCCCTTTAAATCTGAGTGACCCTCATGAGCTTCTCAGCACTCTGTGGCAAACTGTTGGTGTGCTCACTCTTTTTTCTAAAGATTCATTTATTATATAAGTACACGGTTGCTGTCTTCACACACACCAGAGGAGGGCGTCAGATCTCTTTACAGATGGTTGTGAGCCACCATGTGGTTTCTGGGAATCAAACTCAGGACCTTTGGAAGAGCAGTCGGTGCTCTTAACTGCTGAGCCATCTCTCCAGCCCGGTGCGCTCCCTCTTATGTGGGTCCCTGCAGGTATTCAGAGCCCCTTGAGGGCGTGGCATGCCTAGAAGACAGTGTGACAACAATCTACCCCATCCCATCCATCGTGTCCTCTGAACGTGTTCTGTGAACTCTGGGGGAGGTGACCTCACGACTTTGAGTCTCTTCAGTTACTGTTGACCCCTATAGAAAGAAGCATCTGATCAAATCTGGCACTGGTGCTAATCTGTGGGCAGCCCCGTGTCACTTAGAAGGTGGTGAGCATTTTCATTTAGCAAAACAGCAACTAGAGTTTCCCACTAGGACCGGTGACACCACGCCCTGTAGACATTATCTTTGGTCCAGACTTGCTGTTCTCTTTATTGAAGTTATTCTCACTATTTTCCACTTCTCCGAGTTTGGGATTGCTTTCCTTTAGCTTGACTCTGCAGTGTCTTTGTTGAAATGCTCCTCAAGCCGTACCTATCCCGTGCTCCTTTGAGGTGCTGTTTTTTTTTTTTTTTCCTGATCAAAGCACTGCACATATGTTTTCTTCTTAACCTCTCTTCTATTACAGGAGTCTGTCCCAACTACAGACTATTCTTGTGTGTGTGTGTGTGTGTGTGTGTGTGTGTGTGTGTTGGGGGTAGAGGGGCATGTACATGTGTTTGCCCAGAGAGTCCCAGAAGTGTGTCAGATCCCCTGGAGCTATAGTGGCCTGGATTCCTCCTAACCTGCCCGTTGCAGGTCTTGGGATCTAAACTCTAGCCCTCTGAGGAGCACTGAGTACTCTTAACCACTGAGCCATCTCCCCAACCCTCCAACTACAGACATTAGAGTTGAAGAGTAAATACACCTTCTCCCTTCTACAGGAAAAGGTAAGGTAGAAGAGAACGGTAAGAACATCGCATCAAGCTTGTTGCTTACGACTGAATTTGAAATGACATGAATAATGTTCCTGCCCAAATTCATTGGTTTCTCGTAGCTGTCAGCTGCTTCCTAGCCCCGAGCCATCCATAGATCCTGAACCTCACGCAGCTGAAAGCCAGATACCCCTAAGGAAGAATTTTTGCTGTGCCTTGCCAGAATGAATACCGACGTCAGTTTTCCTCCAGGTTTCGCTCTAATACCCTAACCTCCAAGGTAGGCTCTGCCAGTTCTTTGGCTGCTCCTTTGGGGGACTCGTGGTGGGTGGGAGGAGTCTGTGACACAGGCAGCCAATCGTCACGTTTTCCTCAGGGCTGGAGCTCCTGAGAGCACAGGCCACATTTCTGCTTGCCAGACCAAGGTTGGGCTACAGATGATGCATGGTTTTCGCGCCCTTCCTGCCGGCTCTTGAGAGCACTGATGTCATCCTCTCCTCTTCAGTAAGTAAGAAAGAACAGCTCCTGGGTAGGCGTGAAACAAGTTACCTGCATATACTCTCCCACCTTTCCACGGCTGGCTGGGTACTGAGTAGCTGACTGGTTGCCCCACGCTCAGGGTTAAGTGTGTGAAGCAAGTTCTTTGCTGTGGATCTCGGATGAAGCGCTGCTCTGGACTGGGGCTCTCTCTCTGCCTTTTTATTTATGCTCAAGCAGAGTGCAGCCTTCCTGTTTCTCCAAAGCCGCTGATAGAAGGAACTTTGGTCCCTGCCTTGTGCTGTTGTTGGGCGAGGTTAGGTTAAATGTCCTTATTAAGTACGTCACTTTGTGGCAACTTGATATGGAAACTCTTTATTACATTGGACTACTTAAGTTTGTCAGCTAGTATCCAAAGCTTAGCTTCACTAATGGTGGCCTGAGGCGGTCACACCTGTCCCGTGTTGCCAGGGTCCTCACTGATCTTGGGTTAGGGGAAGGAACGGAAAAGGTGTAAATGGCTTCACCAGTCCTCAGAGATTATCAGTGCGTATCCAGCTGCATGTGACAGTGACAGATGTGGTGACAGATGTGGCAGCCTAGTGTGCAGTATGTCCCAGCAGGCCCAGTATGTTATCTTCTGAGCTATTCTACACAAGAAGGTTTTCTAACTCTAGGTTGTTATTATTGCAGTTGTTTAATGCTTTAAAGTTTCTCCCCATTAATTAGAAATAAAAAAGGCCTTTCCTCTACTTTTGTAGAATATACTACACCATATTGAATATAACTTCAAATGGATTCAGGCTTATTATGTTGAGGGTCTGTTAAACTCCGAGGAGCAGCTAATCTCTACTTCAGTATGTGATCCAGGCTCTGCCACCATGTGGTTTCTCTCCAAGTGGAACTTTTCACAGGTAATCCTTTGCCCAGGAACCTGGCCGTGCTGAGGGTGAAACCCATGCCCAGGGAGGAATTCATTCTCAGTTTTGCTGTCGGTGCAGAAGTCACAACTTTCTCAATGTTGTTGCAGCTAGCACCTCTCAGGGCCAGGGCTTTAACCCACTCGTTCCGGTCTGTGACCAGAACCGTTAGACGAAATTGAAAAAGTTGGTTATTGCTTACAACTGGTTCAAATCTTGCCGCCTGTGCACATGAGCTCTTTGGTATATGTGTAGCTACTGTGTAATTTAAGTCTAATGGATTATATATACATATATGTAATTAGTAACATTGTGAGGCCATTTGGAAAAAAAAATCTTATTTTAGTCTCTCCCTGCCCCCCAACCCCCATCTCTCTCTAACTCTGTACTCATTTCAGAGTGATTGATGTGACGTCCTCTTTAGAGCTGTTTCAGAAAAGACAGGCAGATCAGTTGGTAATTGAAAAATCTGCAAGGCAGAGC
The DNA here is from genome assembly GCA_964023405.1 of Apodemus agrarius. Classification (NCBI taxonomy): domain Eukaryota; kingdom Metazoa; phylum Chordata; class Mammalia; order Rodentia; family Muridae; genus Apodemus; species Apodemus agrarius. Next base: position 10,385,320 of record OZ030022.1, on the reverse strand, counting down.
AGACTGCTGAGTGGGGAACTGCTCTCCCCAGAATGCTGAAGGTGCTGGCAAGCCTTTGGGCAGGTCTGGTATTCTCCCAGCTGACGCTGATGTGAAGCCGGGCTCCCAGCCCAGATCTCCTGATTCTTGGAGTCCCACATGCTGTGCCTCGCTTGGTGAGATCAGCTTGCGCTGAGTGTACCATCTTCCAGTAGCAACTTCATTCTGTTGGGTAGGACTTACTAGGCTGTCTAGCAATAAGGGAACTCACTGCTTTATTGGTCTTGATAAACATATCATGTATGTTGTTGAGAGTTAAATGATTCCAGAAAGTAGGTTGTCCATTAATTCTAAAGTTTGTAGGACACCACCACCTTGAATACATAATGCAGCATAAAAAAAAGTCTCTTCCCAGCAATCAATAAATCGCTCATGAAACTGAAAAGCATTTGTACAGCAAAGGACACTATCCTTCAGGCAAAGTGTCAAGCTTCAGAATGGGAAAAGATTTTTATCAGTTACTCCTCTGATACAGGGCTGACATCTCCAATATACAAAGAACTCAAAACAAACAAAACACAAAAAACAACAGACATCAAGAAAATAACCCAATTTAAAATGGAGCTCCAATCCAAACAGAGTTCTCAAAAGATGAAACACAAACATCTGTGAAACCCTTAAAGAAACATTCCATGTCCTTAGCTGTCGGGGAAAGTACAAATGATGATGACTCTGAGATTTCAGCTCACATCAGTCAAATGGACAAGATAAATAAGTTTATGCTGGCGAGGACTTGGGGACAGGAGGAAGAGCATCCCTCATTGCTAGTGGGAGTGCACACTTATACAGCCATTATGAAAATCAGTGTAACGGCTCCTTAGGAAGCGGAGAGAAGATGTACCTCAGAATGCAGCCGTACTGCTCTTGGGCATGTACCCAAAGATCGCCTCATCCCACCACAGAGACACTTGCTCAGTCCAGCCATGGCCATAGCTGCTCTCTTCATAACAAACATCGGAAACAGCCTTGATGTCAGTGTCATAAATGGATGAATGGATAATGAGAATTTTTGATATATTTACACAGAAGAATATTATTCGGCCATTTAAAAAAAATCATAAAATTCTTAGGTAAATGAATGGAGCTAGGAAAAAAAAAAATCCTGATGTAAACCAGACCCCCAAAAGACAAATACTGTCTTTTTTGTATATGGATATTAGCTTTTAAGCCTTTGATATACATGTCACAGTCAACGAAGGAATCCCAAGAAAGGAGGAATAGAATAATAGTTCCGGCGGGACTGCTGACGCTAAGAGAAGCCGCCTAGAGTATATACATGTGTGAAGCCAATCTAAAGAGCATTGTGGGGGAGACGGGGGGGGGGGCAGTGCCGCAACTAAACATCTTTTGCCACCAAATGAAACCTCCAGTGACGAGAATGGTTACGTCTAGTTGATATGTTAGCTAAGGAGAGCCCATGCACTCTCCCAAACATCTCGGGTTATTTCGCAGTGTATTGGCTGCTCTCCACACACTACAGTAATGTTATGGTAAGGCGATGCTCACATAGCTCCTGGAACACGGAGACGTCGAGCTGGTGCCTTAGTAGAGCCTTTGTCCCTGTTGTCCGGTGTTCACGACACTGGATGGTACCCTGCACTCTACCAGAAGAGAAAGGCCATCACCCAGCTAGCTGCAAACCCTGCGATCTGAATTGTTGATCTGCCAGTACAGTATGCTGGTATATTGGCGGTACAGATGGAGTAACCAACCACTCTCTGATACCTGACAGTTCTCCGGTGCCCCATACCGGAGACTAGATAGGCTGTGGGCCTAAGGGCAAACCAAACACTGCTATTCTGCTAAAGAAACAGCAATAAGAGCCGGGCGTGGTGGCGCACGCCTGTAATCCCAGCACTTGGGAGGCAGAGGCAGGCGGATTTCTGAGTTCGAGGCCAGCCTGGTCTACAGAGTGAGTTCCAGGACAGCCAGGACTACACAGAGAAACCCTGTCTCGAAAAACCAAAAAAAAAAAAAAAAAAAAAAAAGAAACAGCAATGAAGTGACTCCCGTCACTATTCTGTATACCCATAGATCAGTCTCTTGCCTATCCATATCAGAAGCTTCCTCTTGGGATAGGTGGGAACTTAACGCAGAGACCCGCGGCTGGACAATGCTCAGGAGAAAGAATTTAGAGGATGGAGGCCTAAACGGGGTGTCTTTGTGGCACCTCGTCCCTTAGGGCTCTGTGGACGAGGAGGAGACAGACTGTAGAAGCTGGTGGGGATGGGTGGTGCTGGGGACACGGCGCCTTTCCAACTTGGCAACACTGACAGCACGCATGGGCGTGTCTGCACAAGGTCAGTTCGAGTGGGGTCCCAGCCCTGGGGGATGGGGGGGAGCACACAAGCCCCCATCCCTAACCAAGAAGCTATCCAGCTGACTATACTTGGAGAGGGAAAATTTAGTTTCTCCTGTGTGTCTTGTTTGGCATTTTTTTTTGTTTGTTTTTTTAATTTTTTCTAGTTTTGTTCTTTTATGGGTTTTGGTTGTGTGTGTGTTTATATGTGTATTTTTTTTGTGCTTTTTTTTTTATTCTGCTTTCAAGACTACTAATGATTTTCCTTTTTTTTTTTTTTTTTTTTTTTTTCCATCTGCAAATTTCATCCTTAAACAGCTCTATCTTAAGGCTCTTGACTCAAGGACTGGAGATGGGAATTGGATGACACAGGTACATCTTGCTGGACAGTTTTTTTCCAGACACATTTTGGTTAGTGTTTAGAAGTGTGTGTGTGGCGGGGGGAAGGCAGGTTATGGAAGCCAACTTTGGACCTTATAACACACTGGAGCTGTAACAGGCAGTCCTGGGTACACATTCCTGCTCTTGTCATGTGCTGTCTGACTACTAGGAGGGGCAGCAGATGACATCTCCTTTTGCTTCTGCTACTTTTGTTGTTGTTGTTGTTTGGTGTTTTTGTTTTGTTTTTTCGAGAAAGGGTTTCTCTGTATAGCCCTGAATATCTTAAGTACACTGTTGCTGTCTTCAGACACACCAGAAGAGGGTGTCAGATCTCTTTTACGGATGGTTGTGAGCCCCCATGTGGGTGGTGGGATTTGAACTCAGGTCCTTCGTAAGAGCAATCGGTGCTCTTAACCACTGAGCCATCTCTCCAGCCTGGCCTCTGCTGCTACTTTCACTGCAGAATTAGACTGTGGACTGGGGACAGCAGACACATATATAGTTCCTGTCAGTGAGTACTCTAGGTACCCCAGTGAGGACCTCAGCATCTGTCTCTCCACTGTGCAGTCAGAGGCATGCATCTCCCGAGTGCTGTTTATCTACGATCAAACTTTGGAATTCAGTGACTTAGCAGCAAACTTTCTTTCTTTCTTTCTTTCTTTCTTTCTTTCTTTCTTTCTTTCTTTCTTTCTTTTTTCTTCCTTTCTTTCTTTTCTTTCTTCCTTTCTTTTTCTTTCTTTCTTTCTCTTTCTTTCTTTCTCTTTTTCTCTTTCTTTCTTTCTTTTCTCTTTCCTTCTCTTTCTTTCTTTCCTTTCTTTTCCTTCCTTCCTTCCTTCCTTCCTTCCTTCCTTCCTTCCTTCCTTCCTTCCTTCCTTTATTTTGGTTTTTTGGATTTGGTTTTTTCGAGACAGGGTTTCTCTCTATAGCCCTTGCTGTCCTGGAACTCACTCTGTAGACCAGGCTGGCCTCGAATTCAGAAATCTGCCTGCCTCTGCCTCCCAGAGTGCTGGGATTACAGGCGTGCACCACCACCGCCTGGCTAGCAGCAAACTTTATACTCTTTCCAACCGGGTCTATTCAGGTGTGTTCTGCAAGGTTAGTGCTTTCTTTATACAACAGCTACAGCTGCCTCCCTTTCTCCTTTTGAAGACTTCTCTGTGGTGAGTAGATTTACAAGCCCAAAGCTACATTAGCATTGATAGTGAAACAGAAGTATCTACTGTACTTCTGCGAGGACACGAAAGGCACGGTCACTGCCAGATGACTAGCAAACTCATCTTTTGAGTCTGCACCTGCAGAGCGTACAGGGTTCTGCCTTCAGCTGACCCCTGCACTTTGGCCTGAGTCTGCGCAGTGTAGCGCAACAGTCATTTCTGAAAGAAGGCCGCTGTGTGGTCTTCAACACCAAGAAAGCCGCCCACGTCCATTCTCCTTGTGTGACCCATGAGAAAACTGGTGGCATCCATCAGCTGCCAGTATGTAACTCCCCACCCACCCACTCCCCCAACCCCGGTAATTTTCCTGCTCAGTGTATACGCACACGTGCCACTGTCGTATATGTATGGGGAAATTTGAGTATGTCACCAAAGGCCTTTTTGAATAATGGAGCACCCCCAATGAGAACAGTTATTAAGCAGAGGTGAAGCCAATGGTAGTCATGGGGCGGCGGCTGCGGGCGGGGGTGGGAAGTAAGTCCCAGGGGGGTGCTGGCTGCCTATTAGAAATTGATCTCAGGACCACCTTGTATTTACTGAGCATACACTACCACAGAGCTCCACCCCCATCCTCAAGGAGAACTTTTGAGAGATACTCTGTGTTTGGAACATCTAAAGGGTGCACTATATAAATCCGGCTTACTTATGGCGAGGGGGAGTGGGAGGGAGCTCTTGCGTTTGATTCTGTCAGCAGGATTCCTGCCACACGCACTCTTCGTTTTCAGTGACCTGTTCTTGTTGTGTACTATCAGCTGCAGGGTGACAGGCCCTCTCCCCACTGCAGCCTTTCTGGCTCTGCCCTCTCCAGGATGGACACTGGGAGGTGCTTGTCCACAGGCTGACCTACCGGGTTCATGCCTGGTCCTTTTGAGGCTAGACGGCCTTTCTCTGCTTTGGTGAGTAGAGAGTTTTCCTCAAGTCTGGGGTTCAACAGAGATCTCTGAGGAGGACTGTGGACTTAAACATGCCTGAGCACCAGAACAGAGTGGGAGATTCAGACGCAGTAAGGTAGTTTATCATTTATTAAGCCTTTATTAAACACCTCCCTGAAAGGCCCAGGATGACACCGGGACCTTTAGTTAGGACCTAGATGTAAATGCAAGGACAGCACAGACCAAACTACCCGCTCGTTAGTTCAAATCCAACGTGACTCTCCACCAAGCCAGAGCCTCGTACGTGGAAGGCCTCTGGCTCATTCTTCCTGAAAAAAATCTTAAAAGAAAACTGCAACTGGAAACCCAGTTTTCAAAATTGCTTTTAAAGGCCAACAACAGGTTGGAAGGAAAAGGACAGAAGAAATAACCTCTCTGTACATAGTAAATCTACACAGAAAGCTCTTTGTGTGGACATTATCACCTGCCGAGAGACTCCCCCGGCCCGGGGAAGGATGCCCAGAGAGCTTCTTGGTTTCACCATATACTCCCGAGGTATGTGTGGGGTTATTTTTTTTTTTTTTTTTTTTTTTTTACATTTATACAGTTTACAAAGCTTGACCCATAAATAACACTTGTGAGATTAACAGGGCCTTGTACCAAGTATGTACAGAGCCCCACCATGCATACAGAGCCTTTTTTAATAATAATGAAGGGGGAAAAAAAAACCCAGCGGTCCATCACTAAAGCAATATAAATTGACTGTCTAAACTTATAAGCCCTGACTAAAATACAAGCAGTCATCTCATCCATAGATGCTGTTTCTGAGTTCCTAACGAATCTAGCCCGGCAGAGTGTAACAAACATCTTGCGATTCAGGGATATAAAAATATCAGCTTTAAAATCTGAACTGTACAGTATATACATTAATATTTGCACCGTTAAATTAGGAATACACTTAGGTCTATGAAATACTACATATAAATAGCAAGTCCTTTCGACCTGTAGCTGGGAGTAATACAATATGTTTACCTGGCTAATAAGGGCTGACCAAGAACACAAGTTTGCCTCACACAATGGCACGGCACAGTGTTAGCTAGGTCGTCATGGTGACATGCATGCCTCTCAAGACACCAGTCAGGACCTGAGCCAACCTGACTGAATTAACGACAAGCACTATTGCTTACAAAGGTGGCTATCCCATCTTCTAACACACTGTCCAATCACCAGTGGCAGTTTCTGGAGTGTTCTCTTGTGGACTAGACACCAACAAGGCTGTAGTTTACTCACCAGGGGCACAAGATGGTATTACTATGGCACCGAGACTGGAGAAACCACCTCTTTCATGTATTAACCTGACTGTAAACTCAGTGGGGCCAGAGAAAGCACTTTGCACGATTTTAGCGACTTTCCTAGGATGAATACAAGGTCCAAGTCCAGGCTAAATGACTTAAGTTTTAAACAAAGACTTTCCGTGTCTACTTGGTTAAGAAATGATACAGTTTTTGCCCTTGTGTCCCTTTTTCTTCTTGGATTTAGTTGTCCTCTGATTAAACTGTGGGGTGGGCAGTCCGGAAGCTGGACTGGAAAGGTCATCCGTATAGTAGGTGAATCTCTGCGGCCGCGGCTGGGGGATCGGCTGTCCAAGAAAATAGCCTTCTTCTTCCGAGTCGGAGGAGGAGGTGGAGGACGAACACCAGGAGTCGTCGTCGTCCCCGTAGAGCCCCAGAAACCGGTTCATCCCTGGGTTCTGCAGGGCGTAATCGGACGTGGCGTGCGCGTACTGACCGTAGAGGTTGGCGTTCTGCATGTATGCCTGGAGCTGCCGGGCGCCTTTATTCTGTATGAATTTCTCATAGTTATCCGGGGTGTACAGCCGAAGTCTGTCCTTGGCCGAGTACTTCCTTTCTGTGACCAGGTTGAGAGCGTTGTCCGACCGCGACTTCCTGCTTCGCCGGTGGCGATGGTGGTGAGGCCTGGATCCCCTCTCTTCAAAGTGATACACTCGTCTCCGAGTCCGTTCGCTCATCGGAGGCTGCCGGATTTCGATGTCGTAGCTTCCGTTGTCGATGACGTCATCCGAGAACTTGACCTGCTGCGGTCGGGACTGAGACTTGGATCTCCTGAGCACCGGCAGGTGCACTGGTTTTTCCTCGGGTATAATTTTCTCCGGGCACAGCTCCGAATTCAGACTTTTTAAGGACTCCGCACTCCTGTGCAGCATGGAAGAATTCAGGGTTCCCATATTGCTCATTTTCTCGCAATCCTCCGCCTCTATCTCCTCAAAGTTTTGGAGAGAGTATAGTGACGGTCTCGGCTTGCTTTCCCCATCCACTGATGCCCCTGCAACAGAACCCAAATCACAGCGTGAGTCTCACAAGTCCTGACATTCTCAGAGCTAAACGTGATCCAGAAGAGCGTTTCGGGGAAAAGTTTCTACTTAACCATCCGATTAAAGCACACCAGGGAAAGGTACCATGTACTGTTTACCGACTGACAAGAAGGAATCTTGCTGACACTACTAGGTAACCAATATTGTTCTAGCATAAGGCATGAGCAGCAGGAATGAGTGCCTGTTCACAACAGAAGCTGTCCATCCATTGTTAACAGACGCTAAGAGAGCCCCGTGATCTCATCTGCAACACCAGGCAGGCAGTGTGGGTGGTCCTCATCTCAGACTCTGTGTAGTCACACCGCGCCACAGCTGTGCACATCTGCCCAGATGCTGTCTGGGACTGCCTCCCCTGGTGACAGAACTTAGTAGCCTGAACAGAAACTACATGTCGGGGCCAACACAGTGCAGTGAAGGCGTTGGGAGCAGAAGGCTTGCCAGTCCCAGGCCTGCATCATGTTCTCAACTGTTCCATTCCCAGATTGCTCTTTAGTTCTAAACCAAAATCAAGGACCGCAGCTACTCACATTTGTATGCAACCAGGGCAGACGGGAAAGGCTGTAACTCCCCGCTTTTTACAGAAAGCCTGCTTCTCAGCCCATTAGTCCCAAGGACCGTCAACCTCGAACATTAAGTTTTTAGTTCTCAGCACTGGGGCTAAATGAAGGGCCTTGTACAGGCAGAGTGCCTGCTGTACCTCTGAGCCCCACCTTGAGCCCCCCGCCTTTCACACGCCCACCCTGCCTCCTGAGTGCTGGGATTAAAGGCGTGTACCACCACTGTCCAGCTTAAAGTACAAATTATAATGTGAAAAAAATAATTTAAGTTTTTTTTTTTTTTTTTTTTTTTTTTTTTTTTGCTATCTTTTGCCACGGGCAATCCAGAAATTTTTATTTTTAGGAGTTAATCATCTTATAACATACCCAGGCTACTTTTAGTATCTTAAAATGCATTTGGTATAATCTAAATATAGAACATCTCACCAATAACCCAAACACTGACTTCCCGATAAGGGAATCGGTTTTCAGGCTATTTCAGAATGTTACACATATGTACTCGGCTATAAGCCATGTCTGTTTTACTCTCTTGTGGCATGCACTTGAAACGCCTTCATTAGTCCAGTCTTCAATAATACGCCCCCTGCTGGCACTCAGTTGTAACTACTAGTGAATCAACCTTTCAGTGCCTGCTTTTTCAAACACCCCACGGCCCTTGGATGGCATACCTGTGATGTTGGACAACGCCAAAGAATCCATCGAATCCCGGACACTCTGTTCTGGCTTCAAGTCAGATAGACACTCCAGGGAATCTTCATACCACTGGGTTTGATCGTGGTTATACCCCGCGGCGCCATGGTCCAGATCTAACTCTTGCAGCCTTCGGCTGCTGGCAGGGCCCGGATGGCTGCCGTAGGCAGAGTCACCCAGCCCGTCTTGGGACTGGGCCCAATACATATCAGACTGATACTTTTTACTTGCGAGGCTCTGGTGATTCGGCTTTACCTCGGGCTTGTTTGTAACCACGTTATCCGGTATCCAGTGCTCACTGGCTCTCATATCCACCTCACTGGGCTGCTGCTGGAAGAGGCTTTTATCGCCGAACTTGAGGAGGAGCTGAGTCATATAATCTTCGTGCTCGGCCCATTCTTCAGGGTCTTCAGAGGCTTCCTGATCTACTCTGGCTTTCCAGAATTCCTCATTAGCAAAACCTGCCCCCTGCCTGGCGAGACTCAAGTCATCCAGCTTCCGAGAAAGGGTGTCCTCGGCGTTGCCCGAAAGACCCGGGAACTTGTAGTTGAGGGCGGGCGACAAGAGGAGAGACTGCCTGCACTGGTCTGCGGAGCGGCTGCTTCTGCCCATCCTCACACTTCTCCGAGAGTCCCGCGATCGGGCCGACTGGAAGGCAGAGTCGGAGGAGTCGGAGGCGTGGATGTCTTCCCCGAGGCTGCAGGTCTTGGAGCAGTAAATCTGACCTTGTTTTGGGAGGAAGGGGCATCCCAGCAGAGAGGCCTTACACTGCGCACAGGAGAAGCAGGCCTCTGTGGCGTGCCAGTGTTGACCGTCGTAGGTCATCTGGGCATGGTCCACACCTGTTTTTAAAGGTTAAAGGAAAACAGTTAGGAGCTGTGCAAAGGCGTGGCCAGGAGGGAATTGTGGGTGATGGAAGTGTTCCAGGCTTTGTTTTGAGGCAAGGTCTCACTGTGTGGTCCCAGCCAGCCACGAACCCAGGCTGGCTGTGAGTGTTGGGGCTGCAGGTGTGCACCCCACATCTGTGCTGCCTCGGTCAGGGCTGGCTTACATATGCTCAGCTAGCCGTCCTCATGCTGCAGATAATGTTCTTCAATGTATTTATTCAAAAAGTTATTTTTTAAAGATTTATTTATTATATGTAAGTACACTGTAGCTGTCTTCAGACACCCCCAGAAGAGGGCATCGGATCTCATTACAGATGGTGGTGAGCCACCATGTGGTTGCTGGGATTTGAACTCAGGACCTCCGGAAGAGCAGTCAGTGCTCTTAAGCGCTGAGTCATCTCTCCAGCACCTCCCCCTCAAAAAAATTTATTTCTAATCCCCAAATTGATAGCCACATCACAGCCATGGATGCAGAGCACTGAAGATTTAAACTGGCCAATGTGTTCCTCACCGAGGCGCCCTGTGGCTTTACCACACGTACAGTAATCAGGTATCCTGCCCTTGATGTGTTCGGTGCTGTGACTTTTGTATTTCTGTGCCTTTTTGGTTGATGCTTTTGCTATTGAAGATGGCTCGGGGCATACTGTTGAAGCACTATCTAGTGTTCCTACACACATGCAGATATAAGCCTAAGTTCTGACCGCGAGGCACCTGCCGTTGGCTAAGAGCTCAGCACTGACTTGCTGCCATAATATTTTCAGTGAAATGTTTCAAATACACAAGTAGCAGATATATTAATAGACTGATTTAAAAAAAGGGGGGGTATGATCAGGGCCTTTCTAATAAGTGCAATGCCCTGGGTTTCATCCCCAGCACCACTACCACAAAAAAAAAAAAAAAAAAAAAAAAAAAAAAAAAAAAAAGAGGAAACTCCCCAGAGGCTCATGGGAACTTCAGCTGTGAACTTCCCCAGAATCACAGCTCCCTTGGGATTTACTGATTCTGTGATTACTGCTCTGAAGATCAGAATCCTGACAATCCCTGAAGGGCCATCCCTGTATTCCAATACGTGAAAGTTATCCCTGAATTTCCCCAAACATTAACAAAGCAAGGCTGTGTGGGTGATCGTCGATGGCTGTGTCTGTGCGACAGCGCAGAGGGGCGTGGGTGGGCGCGACCCTTACCGATATGCTCCCCACAGGTTTCGCAGTACTCGGCATAGAGAGACTCGAAGCAGCCGCAGCAGAAGGGGCGGCCATCCTTCATGATGTATCTCTGCCCTCCCAGGACCGTTTCGCACTCGAGGCAGCAGAAATGCTTCATGTGCCAGTGGCGACCCTCGGCTTCTGTACACTCGTCAGCGAAAATGATCTTTGAAAAGAAACACAGGACCGCGGGGTGGAGGGTCAGCAGGTACCGTCATGACAAACCTCCACCCTACACGGTTGGCACCGGCTCTCAGGTCTGAGCACAAAGGCCCTGGTGCAGGTACCATCTTAGGGTTCACTTCATGGGGACCTTCTTGTTAGAGGTGGCCTCTGTGGTGGCTGTAATCCTCTAAATCATCCATGAAAGGAAGAGGTGGGGTGGGGTGAGGAGAGAGGTGTGTGTGTATGTGTGTGTGTGTGTGTGTGTGTGTGTGTGTGTGACTGTGTGACTATAAAATGGCCGTGTCCTGCCAGTGGAACAAGGCACACACCCCATCTCTGCCCAACTACATGGCACTGGCCTCTTTGGAGTAAGTGGTGGGCAGATATAGCTGGCCGAGTCCCAAGAGCGAGGAGAGGAGAAGATGGAGGAGATGGTATGTGGGGTGGAGTGAGTCGTGATGGAGCAAGAGGCCGGCACAATGACAGAGTGCCCAGGCATGGGCCCAGACCCGCCATGGGAAAGCTCTTGCAACCGCTCTGGAAATCAGTGTGGCGGTTCCTCAGAAAATTGGGCATGACACTTCCAGCGGACCCTGCTATACCACTCCTGGGCATACAAAGACACATGCTCCACTATGTTCATAGCAGCCTTATTTATAATAGCCAGAAGCTGGAAAGAACCCAGATGTCCCTCTGCGGAGGAACGGATACAGAAAATGTGGTATATTTACACAATGGAATACTACTCAGCAATTAAAAACAATGAATTCATGAAATTTGTAGGCAAATGGTTGGAACTGGAAAATATCATTCTAAGTGAGCTGACCCAATCCCCAAAGAATACACATGAAATGCAATCACTGATAAGTGGATATTAATGAGCCCAGAAGCTCTGAATACTCAAGGCACAATTAGCAAATCAAAAGATTCCATAGAAGAAGGAAGGAGAGGGCCTGGTCCTGAAAAGATTGGTTCCAGTATTGTAGGGGATTAGCACAACAGAGAAATGGGGGGGGGGGTGTGATTGGGGAATGGGCGGAAGGAAGAGGACTTATGGGACATGGTGAGGGGGGAAAGCGTTTGGAATGTAAGCAAAGAAATAGAAAATAAAATAAAAAAGAAACGAGAGGGCGATCAAGTTGGGTGATGGTGTGCCGAACATCGGCACAGAGTCAACAGAAAGAAACGTAAGGTCTGGGCAAAGGGAGTCCAGCCCCAAGCTGTGTGTGTTCACCTGTCTGTATTTAAAGCCTTCAACTGCAAGGTCTGAACTGTTAGAGGGAAATGTGGAAAGAGTGAAGACTAGCTTCCCGCGGACAGGGATCTTCGGTTTGGAAGGTGAGCTTGTTCTAGTATGTTCTACCCTTCCCTTGTTAATCCTCATCAGATTGAGGACTTCTTAAGAGTAATGCTTTGCTACTTGTTTGGTTTATGCTGATCTGAAGAGCATCTTGCTTTATTTGTTTTTTCAAGACAGGGTTTTGCTCTGTAGCCCTGGCTGTCCTGGAACTTACTTTGTGGACCGGGCTGGCCTGGAATTCTGCGATCCCCCTGCCTCTGCCTCCTGTGTGCTGGAACTGAAAGTGTGCACCGCCACCATCTGGTGAGCATGTAGCTTTATAATCATAAATGGTCTGACCCACTGACGTAGTTATGTTGTGTGTTACTCTTGGTGTTCATCAAATATGTGAGAAAGAAACAGTCACTTCTGCTATTAAATGTGTATGTTTGTCTATTATAGATAGCTACAGATCAGAACTGGCTTCATTCCTTGCTTTCATTTCACTGCCGTAAATTTGTCTGCCGGAATATAAACCGACAATGTTCAAAAGGTAAACATGTGTTTGCCTGAGCATGAACATCTCTTCATGGAGGTAGAATTCATTTGTCACACTTTTGTTCCTGGGGAAGATGTTGGCGGCATCATCTGGCAGAGCACACACTAGCAGCCAAGTAGCTTCTGGTCTCTGTGTGTTTTAACTGAGTTAAGGCGCATGGGGGCCGAGCGCAGAGCTATGGTGGAGCTGTGATTGTGTGGGCAGCTAAGCAGGAAGCCGAGATCCATCCGACGCCATGGTCCCACCTGCACGCTAAGGACTTGGAAAGTGTTAGATTGCATTGTAGAAAATGTATGTGTGGGTGTGTAAGCTTGCTATCCCAGGCTGAAGAAGAAGATACAGTGAGGAACCTGGACTTCACCTTGGGATATTAGAAGGACCCAGAAGATGGACTGGGAAGTTAAAACAGGGAGATAAGAGGGTCAGGGCCATTCCCTACATGAGTCTGAAGCCAACCTGGGCTACAGGAGGCTCCTATCTCTTTTCTCATATACTCTTAACTTCTGAACTTAATTTTAATTCTTACTTCATCTTTAGCCCTTGTTGGGTCATATTCCTGCTGAGCACTGTGAATAAAATAAACTCAGCAAGGCCTCCAAGCACAGAAAAGGAAAGCTAAATAGAGCCCATTGGGATAAGCCCTGCTTTTACACACATGGTAGTTCTTGCTGTCACCCTGTGATGGCTTGTGTATGTTTGGCCCAGGGAGTGGCAATATTAGAAGGTGTGGCCTTGTTGGAGTGGGTGTCATTGTGGGCATGACACACCTACTACCTAGGTAGTACGCCTAGCTACCCAGAAGTGAGTATTCTGCTAGCAGCCTTCAGCTGAAGATGTAGAACTCTCAGCTCCTCCTGCACCATGCCTGCCTGGATGCTGCCATGTTCCCGCCTTGATGATAATGGACTGATCCTCTGAACCCGTAAGCCAGCCCCAATCAAATGTTTTCCTTATAAGAGTTGCCTTGGTCGTGGTGTCTTCTCACAGCAGTAAAACCCTGGCTAAGACATACCCCAAGGTAACAGAAGATGCTGGCACCAGGGGCTGGAAGAACGGTGTTTAGGGGCTCTTTACACTATCTGGCCAACTTTCCCATAACTCAAAGTTATAGACCATGATGTCTAGCAAGCTGCTAATTTTAAAGTATCTATTATCCCAACTCTAGGAAGGTGGAGGCAGGAGGATAAGGCTTTTTAAGTTTGAGACCTGCTTAGCCTTCACGGGACCATTTCAAAAATACCAAAAACTTTATAAAGAATAAGAATAGTAATAATGTCAGAGGAAGAGATGCTTTTTACATATTCATCTGTCTTCTGCTATGCCCTCTACTGACCCAGTCTGCCTATCTATATCTTCGCTACTGTGTGCAACGTGTCTAGTGCATTTGAGTACTTTCCTTCCTGTGTTTGAGAAACTAAAGATCATATTCTGCATATTCTTGTGCAGTTTTTTTCCTTGCATTTCATCAGAGACAGCATCAGGAGCAAGCGAAAGCACCTGCTGTCCTCTTTCAGCTACATAGAAATCCAGTGAGAACGGGCAGCTTTATCTTAAAAATATCTATACAGAACAAAAGCAGGAGAGCCACCTATTTTGCCTAGTTGGGAACAGTGGAAAATTGGCCATGGGCTTATTTTTCCATCATTACGGGATGAGCTTTTTTTTTTTTTTTTTTTTTTTTTTTTACCTCATCACAGGCCGAGCACCGAGGTTTGAGCAGTTCGGCGTGGTGCCTGCCACAGTGGATTTTTCCGTCCTGATAGAAATAGATGAGGTCGACCAGTAGTTCGTTGCACGTGAAGCAGACAAAGCAGGACGGATGCCAGCAGACTCCAGGACCCGCACGGGAGGCAAACACGGCGACCTCCCCTCCGTTCATCTGCAACCCACACTAAAAACAAAGACGTGAAATTAAAATGGTCCTGCACCTGAAGAGTATCTATCGGGAGTTTCAGCTCTTCCCATTTGAACACAAACCACGGGGTTGTTAGAAGAACAGCTTTAATGTCCGTCTACTCCTGCTGGTGATTAAATGGCTGTCCCACCTTCCATACACCTTCCTCGGCCACTCTCCCGGGCTCTGTCCAGTGTGTCTGAGCCGACCCCTATTCATAAAGACTTTCCTGTGGAGTGTGTCCCCTGCCGAGAACCATCAGTAGGGGGTCAAAATGTCTTCATTACATCGCTATGTTTTAACTACAGGGTTTTCCCCCCTGTAAGACAGTTTCAAAGTGACTGACTCCTGTGGTAACACAGCAGCCGGTGAGGAGGAAGTCAGGGTGTGTGTGCATCCACAGCAGACATCGCTTACCTTCTCGGTCACCCTACCCCAACTCCCACCAACCCTCTGCTCCAGTTCCGAAGGGCCTACCTGCTCACACACCGCGTGCATCACTGCTCGGGACAAGAGTTTAATGGTTCCTCTTCCAAGAGCTTCTTTCTTCCTCTGAGCGCTGAACACCTGCAACTCCTTTTTCTCCTCCTCGCTTAAAGACTGGCAGTACCGCACCTTCACGGGGGAGCGGACAGAAGCGAGTCACGGAGGGCTGCCCTTGCGATCCTTCATTCCCAGAGTTTCAAGAAGGCAAACAGGAAGCCTAGCTACCCCGCCTCCACCCCTCAGTTATAACAAGGCGTGACTGGGTGTAGCGACACACCCGCTTTCCATCCCGGGCACCCATGACCTGTAGAGCTTTAGGAGTTCGAAGCCAGCCTGGTCCATCTACAGATCCAGATCTAGACTCTGTCTTATATAAATAATAAATAAAGGAAGGAAGGAATAGAATGGACCTCAGTCTTTAGAAAAGAGCACACCATCCGACAGAACGGGTGTGGCTTACTCTTTTCTAACTGTGAACTGACTGCAGGAAAGATACCACCTTCCTCGGAAGGCGGAAACTGGCTGTTCTCTACATTCTACAGGCGCTCAGGTCTTCAATCCTGAAATACCCTGAGGTGCCCACCGTGCACATGGAAGGAAACCTATCAGAAACAACTTGTATGGCGCTTCCTGCCGTGATGCTCTTTTCCTCTCTTTAAAAAAAAAAAGACAGACAGAAAGGAAAATCATTTTAGGGTGCATTTTAAGAGAGGCTAGCCAGTGGGGAGCTGGGATTTCGGAAAGGCCCCTGGGTGCTTACTGTTTATTTTCTTTTTCCTAATTAGCTTTCCTCCTGTTACTTTACCTCGTTATCGTGCGGCGGCAGCTGGTACAGGAGCTGTTTAATCCGGTGCTTCTCTCCAGGGCTGTTAACATAAGGAACCTTCTCCTCCGGCAGGCACGCGAAGTAGAGCTGGATCTGGGGAAGCAGAGGCAGCACACGCACGGTGCCATCAGTGCACAGAAGGAAGGGCGGAGCCGCCGGTCTGCGCCCCTCCCTCCTTGCAGGGCTTGGCCTCCTGCAGCTAATGAAGGGACCAGCTGAGCCAACCCAGCGGCCAGTGCAAACCTGCATCCACTAGCATCCAGCTGCTAAATTGCTCCTCAGGAATGCAATTTGTAGTGACAATTAAGGGCGCCGTAAATTATGCGCTATCAAATGGGCACATTTACCAGCGACTCTTGCAAAGGTCAGCTGAAGGACCAAGGGAAAGTGCTGGGGTGAATTCTGCAAATGACCACACAGGCTGTGTGACAAGATCCCAACATCCAGCCTCTAAATAAACGGACTCGATTCTATTTTCTGATTCCTAAGGTTCTCTCCAGCACCCGCTTCCATGGGTGGTATCTGTAGTATCCGGCGTCACTGTCCCCCAAGGAGGTGGGGAAAGGGAGATGCTGAGCTGATCTTAGCTACTTTAGGAACATCCCTTGATGAACACAGCAAAGGACCCTGCATTGCTGAGATGGAACCAAAGGCATTCAAGTCAAACAGGAAGAGGTTAGGGACCTGGGACTTGTCGGCTAGCAGCAGCTCTACAGACACATCCAGAGATGGGAGGGGACCTCTCCACAAAACGGTTTGTCAAACCACTCCCCTAACTGCTACACCAGCATAATTTTCCTTCCTGAATTCTAGTAGCTTTTCCCTTACCTTACTGTTAATAGCCACTTATGCACTGGGCCTTGAATGTGTAAGGACTCTAAGAAATATATGTATATATATATACACACACACATATATGTATATGTATATGTGTATATATATATATTAGTAGCTGTCTTCAGACACACCAGAAGAGGGCACCAGATCCCATTGCAGATGGTTGTGAGCCACCATGTGGTTGCTGGGACTTGAACTCAGGACCTCTGGAAAAGCAGTCAGTGCTCTCAACTGCTGAGCCATCTCTCCAGCCCAAGATACTCTACCTCAAAAGGGGTTCCCTTCCACCACCACCACCACCACCCCCACCAAGAACGGTATCTCACAATCAGGCATGGAACTGGTGACATCCTCTATTCTGAAGGGTAACTTTGCCTGTACCAGATCTACCAACAGTTTTTTTGTTTGTTTGTTTGTTTGTTTTCGAGACAGGGTTTCTCTGTGTATACCTGGCTGTCCTGGAACTCACTTTGTAGACCAGGCTGGCCTCGAACTCAGAAATGCGCCTGCCTCTGCCTCCCAAGTGCTGGGATTAAAGGCGTGGGCCACCACTGCCTGGCCCAACAGTTTTTAATAACCTCATCGTAAGGATATTGGGAAATAAAAACAGGCCCGCAGATTGTCCCCATCTTTAAAACAGTGAAACTTCTCTAATCCCCACGGTGCTTATCGAAGGCCACACCGCATCCCTCATCTACAGAGGAGCACTGTGGAAAACTGGTGGTCCTTTTCTTTCCTTTTGTCCTTATTATAGAAGCTTTGAAACATGTCATAGTTCAGCACTTGGGAAGCCGAGGAAGGCAGATCTCTGAGTTCTCTGAGTTGGAGGCAAGCCAGGACTACACAGTGAGACCCCGTTCCAAAAGACAAACGCCCCTCCCCCACTCCCTACCATAAAAAAAAAAAATCCAAATCAGGAACGTTTCTCTTCCCTAAAGAGTGACTCGGGAAAGTCCTATCGGGAACACCCGTGGTGCCCTGAGTTGGCCTTAATCACTTTGGCGGAAGCAGCGCATTGCTGTGGGGTCATAGAACCAGGAGGACTGAGGCAGCCGGGGAGAGGAGACCTTCCTGGAAAGCGAGTCAGGGGAGAGGGCCTGCTTCCTACCTGCTCGGGCCTGAGCCCCGGTGGGACCCAGGCATACTCCTCCAGCGCACAGCCCGAATCGTCGTCTGACGTGGAGCTCCTCTGACACCCGAAGGCCAGTTTGCTCATTTTGGGCTCCATCTCCAAAGGCATAATAATGAGGTTGACAAAGCTGGCTTCTCAGTCACAGGACATCCAAAGATGCGGGGGTGCTGGGGGTGACAAAGAAGAAGATGCGGTGTTAAAAAAAAAATGCTTTTCTACCAAGAGCTTCTAGTTAATAGGGTTTACACATGGAGGGGCTCAGAGACAGGGATAACCAAGCTAGTGTTCTTAGTTGCCTTTAAAAGATGCTTCTTGCTCGTGGATTTACTTGGTAAGGAAACTGCTCTGCTGCCTAATTTATGAAATCCTGCAAGGTATAAGAATTTTAGACAGAGGTGCTGGGAAGTGGGCTGGCTCTCTGACTCACCCAGAAAGCTGGCTACAGAGATCCCGCTCAGTTCCCCAGATTGCCAGAGCAAGTTTTCCAGTTGGGGCAGCAGAGACAGCTGAGAGCGTACCCCTGAAGCAACCACACAGTTTAAACTTCTAATCCCTGACATCAAACTTTACTCCCAGACTCAAAAGGGCAAGCAGTCAGTCAGTGAATCCCCTCAACAAACAGTAAAGGAATACAGGATACAGTGCCAGGTCATGGGTCCAGCCTGGTGACTTGATGGTTTAATCTCATTATCAGCCACCATTTAGGAATGCTTATTGAGTGTGAAATGGAACCGGCCCTCTATTGGCCAAAGTGAGGTGTGAAATCTCTGAATAAGAGAGCTGTCTCAGAAAAACAGCACGAAGGGTGTCAAGGAGTGGTCCTGAGGCTGAGATGCCAGTTGTGTTAGCACTGTGTGTGTGTGTGTGTGTGTGTGTGTGTGTGTCTGTCCCTTTGTCTTCTAGTTCTTAAGAATCATCCCTCACAGGAGGCACTAAGAAAGAAAGAAAACAAGAACCTTCACCATTCCATTTTTCTTTAAACATTTTTTAAAAAGATTTATTTATTATTATTATATGTAAGTACACTGTAGCTGTTCCAGACACACCAGGAGAGGGCGTCCGATCTCATTATGGATGGTTGTGAGCCACCATGTGGGTGCTGGGATTTGAACTCAGGACTTTCGGAAGAGGAGCCAGTGCTCTTAACCACTGAGCCATCTCTCCAGCCCTTCTTTAAGCACTTTGATCTTGATATATTTTGACATAAAGAAGTCTGTGTGTTGGGGCGGGGGGGGGGGGCAAGGGGGGGAGGGCAGGCAGCGGCGGAGAGATGTTTCAGTAGTTAAGAGCTCTGGCTGCTCTCCTAGAAGACCTGGGGGTTCAATTCCCAGCACCCACATGGCAGCCCAAACTGTCCAGAGTTCCAATTCGAGGGCTCCGGCACCTTCAAACATACATGCAGGCAAAACACCAATGCACATAAAATGAAAATAATAAAAACTAAAAAAGTGTGATTAGTCTGATCCAGTCACTCTACAGCGGGGGCTCAAGGATGGCAAACGACTCTTGTATAAGAACAATCCTAACCAATCCCAGCCCAAGGTAAAATGACTTTTAGGCAATTCCCTCACTGGTGGGGTCGGGTCGGGGGAGTCACTTGTTAAAATACACGACTATCAAAATAGCCAAGGACATTTTAAACTTCAAACTCCGGAACAGCTCACAAAGGGTCAGAGTTAAAAGCGCACCTGCCTCGGCGCTGCCTGCAGTCACTCCTGCGGGAGAAATGGTGACTCAGCAAGATCCGGCCCTTTCATCGGCGCCAACAGAGGGGAAGGCAGCCTCATTTCCGCCCCGCGGTGGCGAGGCTGTCACCTTCTGACCCAGTCGTGGTACACAGGTGCAGACAATTCGCGTCTTAGGAAAGACTCTAAACAGAGGTGCATTCCTCCACCCCCTCAATAAAAGGGGAGGTGTGAATGAAAGTCAGAAGACAGCCTTTCCCTTTGGCCCGGAGAGATCCGCCCCCGTGGGTCAAAGGAAGAGGACTAGCGATTAAGACTTTAATTAGTAACTCCTGGGCTCTCACCAGGAGAACCGGTACTTTTCGATGCAATTTAACCTGAATTTTGAAACAGGAGCATTTGTCTGTTGCCAAACCCGACTTGGGGTGGGGGAGGAGGGGAGGAGGAAAATAACAGAATATAGATATTAAAAAAGAACCTAAAAATTAAATGTTACTCTTATTTTCAAAACTAGAAAAAAAAGGTTCTGCAAATTATGACAGACCATGTTCCCCCGCCCCCAAACCAAAGATCTGAATCCCTTTTTACAGCTTGTACTCTCTGAGGATGTGGGGTGCATCCCTGTCCTGATGGAGGTGAATCATGTGACATGTCGCTATCCTCCCAACTAGTCACTTGGATGCAGTGACTGCATTTTACACCACCGTGAACTCTCACAGGTTCATTCCAGCCTTTCAACAAAGTAACGTGAAGACTTACTTTTTTTTTTTTTTTTTTTTTTTTTTTTTTTTGACAACATAAAGGGTACCACCATCCTAGGAAAACAAGTCACTTTCATCCGAATGGTAGCTTCCAGTTTTACCGGTGCTGTAGCCACTCCCTGCTACCGTTAGCATCACAATATTTAAATGCAGTATGAAGCAGTGTGACCTAGTAAGTGTCTGGCTCAACTCACTGAGCTGTAGGGCCAGCATGGAGTTAAGGAGCCTTAGAGCCAGACCTATCTAAGCGGGAAGTAAGCTGGGGGTGGGCAGAGTTGGGATATTTTTCAGGGATTATCACAGGAGTGATCCACACAGCCTGAGCCACAGGAAGTGTTAACACTTCCACGCCCCTCCTCTGTCTTTTCTCACCCCCCCCCCCCTTTCTTGAAAACTAGCTAGCTCCTTTCACCATTTAAAAAGAACCACGTGCAGCTGTGCGGCTTCTCCATCATCATATAATTGTCAAGAGAGCATCTGACTGACCCAAGAGGCTTTCTTCTGTCTTCCTCGGGAACCAGGCAGAGCTACATGGAGCACAGACAGACATGCAGGCAAAACATCCAATCACATAAAGTTTAAAAAAAACATCAAGGAGGTGACAATCCATTAGGAGCCCAGATGTGGCCGCCTGTGTGTAACTCACGGGACGGAGCCTGTGGCTGGTGACCTGCTTTCATTCTGAGCACAGGGAAAGTGCCTATGCTTCAGAATTCCAGAAACTGCAGAGAGAATCCGGCCGGCTGACCTAGAAAGCCGCTGTTCTGGAATGAGGGGAGACTGGGGCCATCTCGGTGCAGGAGCTGTCGTCCAGAGTCCAGACTTGTGACCTCTGATGTGCTAGTGCCTGTCAGGTTTCGTGCAGGTGCTTTTCTCCTGGTGGCCATGGTTTTTGTTTCTTTTCTGTTGTTTTCAAAACAGGGTCTCGCCAGGAACTTGCCCTGGAGACCAGACTGACCTCAACTCAAAGAGATCCACCTGCTTCTGCATCCAGAGGGTTGGGATCAGCCATGGTGTGGTGCCATCCCTGGCTGGGTGTGGTCATGTTTTGATTCCTACTCAGGTTGTCTGTTAGTAAGCAGCCTTACCCTTTAGTCCATGACCAAGGATTTTGGAATCTTTAAAAATCTGTCACTTGCAGTGTTTTGTACATCAGGCAGAGCTTGAAAGTACAAACTGTGTTACAGGGAGGACCCGTGTCCCTCTGTTAGCAAGGGAGTCACCGAAGGCATTCAGGACTTGAAGGTGTCAGTCAACCCAGATGACAGCTTCACTCTATTTTTTTCCTCTGCTAAGTTTGGTCATTGGCTGTCTCTTTCCTGACAATTAAGGGGTAGTGTTCTGACCTTTAGATGTACAACTCAGCTTCTACCTTTGTTTCTCTAGAGAAGTGTTTCTTAGCCTTCCTAATGCTGTGACCCTTTAATACAGTTCCTCATGCTATTGTGAATCCCAACCATAAGATTTTGATATTTCATAATTGTGGTTTTACTCTTGTAACATAAACATCTGATATGCAAAAGGTCTGACATGGGACCCCTGTGGGGGTTGTGACCCACAGACTGAGAACTGCTGCTCTAGAGTGTTTTCTTCCTTCCTTCCTTTCTTTCAAAATGTATTTATTTTATTTACATGATGAGTACACTGTAGCTATCTTCAGACACACCAGAAGAGGGCATCAGATCCCATTACAGATGTTTATGAGCCACCATGTGGTTGCTGGGAATTGAACCGCTCTTCTGGAAGAGCAGCCAGTGCTCTTAACCGCTGAGCCATCTCTCCAGCCCATTTAGAGCATTTTTTTCTAAGTCAACAACATCAAATAACGTTCCCGAAGCTGCAGTGCAGTAGACGGTATTCCTAGAAAACACATTCTCCCAAAGAATGGTACCTCATCAGCCTGCCAGGAACTGTACCTGCCAGGCAGGAGACGTTACCCTTGACACCATGGGCAGTAGGGAATGAGAAAAGATGCCACAGGGTGTTCCTAGCTGTCTAAGAAGAGTCATGTTGAAAATTATGGCCAGGAAGCAGAGAGAAGCCTGGGAGGGGCACCTAGTTCCTAAGGAAACCAGCACCGGAAAGGAGAGCAAACCGAAGTAGCCGGAAAGGGGGAAATGAAGCCTACCGGTCTGAGATTGTATAGTTGAAAGGTGGGAGGGCAACTCGGGAGGGGAGGAGGATTGGGAGTCAGGAGCCTCAGAAGGTTTCTGCTGTGGTTTCTGGTAGTCATCATTTTCTTGGGCCGACTCACCAAATCACATCAAATTATGCAAATATAAAACAACTGGAGATGTGGCTCAGCAGTTAAGAACATGGGCTGCTTCTCTAGAGGACCCAGGTTCAATTCCCGGCACCCCGTGTGGCAGGGCACAACTGTCTGTAACTCTAGTTCCAGGGGATCCATGGCGCCAGGCGTGCCCGTGGTGCACATATATGTGCATGCAGGCAAAGCACCCATGCACATACATCTTTCAGACGCCTGTCAATGTTTTCATGACTACGAAGTCTAAGATCGTATCACTGACTGTCAATACTTCCCAACAAATGTCCACACTGGCTGCTGTGCGGAAGATTGCCCTAATAGTGTAGAATCCTTATGAGACTCTTTAATTTCCTGAACAGATACTGATCTGTGAAATCACTGGGCTAAAATTCCTTAGGTGTCTGTCCCCTGCTGCTAAGTGCCACCCTTTGAGCTATAGACTTGAACAGCTTCTTGGTTAATCTGCTTGTTAACAAGACCCTAGCGCACTGAGGATGTCACCCCCACGTTCCTTATTTGTTTGAACTAAACTTACAGGTCAAATAAGTGTAACTGAGGGCAAATGGGGTAGCGTGGAATCGTGCATACTTCTGTTCTCAAAACACAAATTAGAAAGCTTTATGGATATACACATTTCCTTGCTATGTCCTTAATTGAAAATGAACCCAGGGTGGGCAAAAGTTAAGAGTCAAGATTTGAGTTTCCCAGCAAACCACACAAAATGTAATGATTACTGTTTTCAAACACGGGCAAAGAACAGCCCATGCCTGTTGCCTGCAGACAAAAGGCATGCTCCCATAACCTAAGTCAGCTCTATTTGTGTGGAAGACCGCGCCTTAGCAAACCTATCGGAAGGTTGCTAATGCAACCAACTTCCCCTTTTAAAGTACTTCTTCGCGCCAGCATTCCGTGGCATTTGGGCATTTGCCACTGGGTTTTTTCCAGGTAAACCTGCCCATTTCCCCAGCTGTTCTGTGCCACCAGTTGCCAAAATCCGATGCAGTTTTTCCAAGAGAGAATGTGGAACTCTCCGACAGCATTCTAACTTCACTCAAGTACATTCCGGGACAGACTGCTTAACAAAAGGAGGAAATTCCATGACAGGGCATGGTGCTTCGCCAGAAAGACACTTCTGGAGAGATCTAAGCTTGCGTACTGTGGCCTGTGACAAATCCCGCAAAGCCATGTCTACCAACACCACCATTTTCCGCAGTGGGAGGCACATTTTCCCAAAACTGTGTTCCCATCAATCTCTTTCTGATTTTTTTTTCTTTTAATTTCTATTTTCGGCAGCGGCCCAAGGAAACGGCGGCCAGACCTGACTCCAATGTACACAGAGACTCGGGTTTCACCCCGTCACCTGTTGGCTCCAGAACAACATCCCCTTTGTGAAACTTACAGCTCTCGCTGGAACGCGCTCCCCGAGAAAACACTTGCACAAAGTGTGCGAGAAGAGTCGAGTTGTGAAAAACACTCCACACACCTACCCTTTATCCGCACACGGGTTAACCTCAGCCTTTAAAGGCAGGCTAGGATGAGGGATGTCACCATCTTCAGGGACACAGCGGCAGTGAGCAAGGAGGGGCCACCCAGACCCGGGGGACAGCCTCGGCCCTGCGTCCGGGCGGCGGCGGCGACTCTGGCCGCAAGGGGGCGCCTCGTCCGGGTCTGCCCGGCGCCCCGGCGGAGACCAGCGCCCACTCCACGCTCCTGTCCCCGTGGTCCGGTCCCTTTCACCCAGCGGCAGTCCCTGTCCCGTGCTCGCACCCAGCAAGCACTGTGCGTCTGCGCACCCGGCGACCCAGACCCGGACCCCAGACCCCTGTCCCCCGGGCGCACAGACCGTTTGCGCTCGCCGCCGCTCGCTCCAGCCCCAGCTCGGCTCCTGCTCGGGGCCGCCGGTCGCGGTCGCAATCGCTCCGCTCGCTTTCCAGGAACTGTCACGCTGACCGTCCTTTGGCAGGTGTCCACCGGGGCCCGCCCGCGCACGGCATTCCTGGAAAAGTTACCCGGACGCCGGAGCTCCGCCGCCCGCCGCGCTCCATCCCCGGTGGCACAGGACTGTGGCCAGCGCGCTGCAGACGCCCCTGGAAGCTTCTGTAAACTTCCCCCGCCCCGCAGGTGCACGAGCCGGCGCAGGCGAGTGTGCAAGGGGGCGGTGCTGAGCCTCGAACTCACGGCCCCACACGCTGGGCTGGGGAGGAGCTCGATGCGGGCTTTACACCCCCAGCCCCGCAGGGCTACAGCGTACACAAATCATCTCCAGGCTGTCCGTAACAATGCCAGCAAATGGCGCGTTTCACCCAGTTCTCACTTGGAAAGGCTCATTAACATACAAATTCTCCCCCTTAGGACTTTCTTACATTTAAAAGCAATTCCTGCAGCTCAGAGCCGGAGATTTACTTTTTATCAGTAAACAATGGCAAAAGCAAAGGAGTCCCGGCATTCGGCACTGAAGGAGCTAGTAAGAGTTTTAACTCCCGTCCTTGAAGCCCAAGAAAACGCCCCGCGCACGTCCACGTTAATCTTGTTTCTGTGCTATTTATAGGGGCTCTCAGAGAGGAATTTGGTTTCAGCTGTCTGCAGAAAGGGCTCAGAGAAGCAAAACCTGGACCTCAAAGCAAGCCCGGGAAGCAACAACAATTACTAATGATCATTAGGAATTAGTAATCAGGAGAATCCACATTCTGAGCTACAAGCTTTAGTTGGGGTCAGGTGAGGGGGTGCCGAGCGAAGGGAGCGGAACAAACCGAGATGCCCCATCCTCCCTAAACCGCTATTGAATAAACGGGCCTTGAATGCCACCAGTCTCTACTCTAA
This sequence comes from Apodemus agrarius, assembly GCA_964023405.1. Classification (NCBI taxonomy): domain Eukaryota; kingdom Metazoa; phylum Chordata; class Mammalia; order Rodentia; family Muridae; genus Apodemus; species Apodemus agrarius. The sequence goes on along the minus strand of OZ030022.1, from coordinate 10,360,074 downwards.
AGCCGGCTGGTGATTTTGCAGCATATATTTATTTATATAAGAGAACAATAGCCTATTGTGATTTAAAAATACACAGGTTGCCATAAATAGATCCCTCCAGTAAATAGTTGTGTAGCCAAATTCTGTTATCTCTGCTGCATTGTGAGACAGCAGAGGACAAGCTTTTTTTTTTTTTTTTTTTTTTTTTTTTTTTAAAGAGACAGAGACCAAAGGCCCTGACTCTGGTAGAGTAGTTTGGAAACACTACTAGTACAGACCACAAACCATTATTTGCAATTCAAGTTTTCCAAACGATTCCCAGAGAACAAGAAGTCCCTCTGGCCTGAGGACATGGGAGTTTGTGGGAAAACCTCTAATGAGCCCATTTCCCTGTTGATCTGTGAGACTCACCAGTGAGAGCTGTCCCCGAGCCAGACTGCTCTTTAACTCGTGACTTTTGTCAAATTTTACGATTTTATTTTGGGACAAGGTTTTTCATACAGCTCAGGCTGCCTTCAGACCTGCTGTATATCCTAGCCTGGCCTCCGAAGTGCTGGGGTTATCAGAGCAAACCACCTTAGCTGTCTCAATTTCCCCTTTCCTATTTTATTGTTTGACCGTCTCAGAGAATATACATCAGCTAAAAGCTTCCTTAAAACAAATGTGCAACCAGGTAATACACTTTTACATCATCCTCTAAACTGGCATATCAGTAAAATACCGATTATATCCTGCCAGGATATAACAAGGACTCTTAAAGGAGAGTTAGCTTCACACTGAATGTCGAGAGGCGCAAATACTCCCCCTACGTCCTGTGGCGAGGCTTATCCGTATTAAATGTAGCCACTGTGGATGTGTTACAAGGTAACTACTTGTAAACACCGTTTGCTACCTTCCCAACAGGTACTGTCAACTTCTCTATTGTGTTCCCGCGGACCAAGCAGTTTGCGGACAGTTAGAAACTTCCTACTAACTTTCAATCTGAATGAAACGGACTTTCAGTCTGGTCTGAAGGCGCATCGCGATTGTCAACAGTGACCTCATGCAGATGGCAGCAGTGCCCCCCAGCTGGCACCCTTTTGTTTCAGCTAGGTAGAATATTCAGTTGCTTGAAGATCACACTTTAGGGGGCTGAGAAAGGAAACTCAGAAATTCTCAGGGCTTAGCCTCCTCCATCCCGCTCTCTATTCCATAGTCATTTCCACAGGGAGGGTCCCCCTCCCCCATGTACTCCTCGGAAGCCTCACCCTCTCCTTTGGCCTCTTAGCACCGCTTGTCACTGAGTGCCTATTTACTGAGTGCCTTGTTACTGTCTTCTGTTCTGTGGGGACTTCTGGCGTTCAGTACCGTGTTCTCAGCATTGTGCCTAGTGCACTGCGGTACGGTGCACAGTACTCTACCCCAGTTAAGTGAATATATGATTCTCACACGCTCTTCTCAGGTCCATACCTTATCCAAGTATATTAGTGTATTTCTAAACAGAAGCGATTGTCCTAAGGATGGGGTTGATTTAGGAAAGCAAATGTGTCTAGGGCAGAGAAACAGAGAGCTACTATTTTGTCAAAAGCGGGCTAGCCTTATCTAGTCTGGTAGAAAGAGATAAAGGGCCAGGTGTAGGGTGTAAGCAACCTGTGGTGCTAGTTCCTAATGGTGACCTTGGTTTCTTTTGTCACACCCTTCCCTGGGCTGGGAAGGTGTCTCAACAGATAACTTGCCTGTTGTGCAAACATGAACAGCAGAATTGGGACCCCCACCTTTCCTACCATCCACGCAAGAAGCTGACTGTGGCTGTGCACATCTGTGCTGTGTCTATAAGAGACACAGAGGGGTCCTAGGGGGGTCGCTAACCAGCCAGTCTGGTTGAGACCACAAGCTCTAGGTCCCATGGGAGAGAGCAATAGAGGAAGGCAGCCAGGGTCGGCTTTCGGCCTGCACACGCTCATACATAGGTGAGCGAACCTACACAGACAATGCATGCTTGCACGCACACATACTCACACAAATGCACACACACAGGAGCAAAATACAGACTCCCTTCTGAGGCTGTCCTGCTCTTGATTTTCAAACATTTTAAAGGCATTAATAAACATCAGTGGACGAATACATTTCTGAAACAGGGATGACTTTCATTATAGCATCTTATTTACCTAACTGTGGGAGGAGCTGACAAAACTATGGTTTTAGTCTTCAGTGACGTCATGATATAGGACAGCAATTTGGTTTTCACAACCGGCAGAGTCCCCAAACCGTACGTTTGTAGAATCATCACGATTCTTGTTCAGACCAATGAGCCCAGTGCTGGAGGGATAACTGGAGGGCGCGAGCTGTCTTAGCCTTGGTACCAGATGCTTCTGCTGTGGCCTGGGAGACCACCGAGCGTTCGGAACTTCTCATTCCCATTAGCTGAGCCTGCTCCACACTGGGGAAGGGCGGGCGGCAAGGTCCTTCTGGACTGAGGGGCATGATGGAGGCTTATGATAAGCTTCAGCCTCACGAGGTCTCCAATTACTTTCTTTACCCTTTGATTATATTTAGAGAATCGTGATTAGAGAACACTGGGGCTTCAACAGTTTCTATGCTCCATCCCATTGTATTTATGACTCCGAACCTCACAGCGACCCATCCCCCCCTCATCCCCACACCTCAGCGAGAGGGGCCCTCTTTACTTCAAAGTACCCTGGCCCGGGATTTGTATTCAGGAGGCTAAAGGCCTGTTCTCCCAGCAGGTACTTGGCTGACCCTGGGACAGATCACTTCTCTAAGGCTAGCCTTTGTGATGGGGAGTGTCCTGTCTCTAAAATGCCTGTGTCTGAGGAAGGTCAATTTTAAAGCTTCTGGGCAGGGCCTGGAGGTGGCACACAACCGTTTGTTTAAATAGAGCAGATCTTTTGACACAGAAACAGCTAAGAGTGCCCTAGCGCCACACACCCAGCCTCTTCCGCGGCAAGCTGCCTGCACCCCGCGCTCCACCAGCTCACCTGTGTTTTTATCTGAGTTCCACGGCTGGTCATGATGCTCACACCAGACAGGCGCTGGCAGCCGGGCAGTCTTGAGCCCAAGTTTGGTGGAGAATACAGAGCTGTGGGACTTAGGGGATGTCTGCGCAGGAAACAGGGAAACCCAGCAGCCACCTCGGCCCTCTCTTTCCTTCGCTCCCAACTACCCTCGGGCGCTTTTCATATCCGAAGACATGTTGGACAGACAAACTTGTGTCCAGTATCTATAGATGGGAAGGACGCCCCTGTTTCTGACCGTCAACTTTCTCAGCTTCTTCAGGTCTGGGGTTTAGTGCAAACATCTTTAAACTCCACTACTGAAAAACTACCAACATGTGAAGACATTAAGGAGAAACCTTCGGCTGGAGAGATGGCTCAGCGGTTAAGAGCACTGACTGCTCTTCCAGAGGTCCTGAGTTCAAATCCCAGCAACCACATGGTGGCTCACAACCAGCTGTAATGGGGATCTGATGCCCTCTTCTGGTGTGTCTGAGGACAGGTACAGGATACTCACATAAATAAAATAAATAAATATTTTTTTTTTTTAAAAAGGAGAAACCTTCTAAAAGGTATTGGAAGGGCCATACCATGACACTGTAGCCAAAATATATTCAGATGTCATGGCTACAGCGTTTAATTGAAAACTTACAGTGTACACACAGCAAAATACTGACAGCATATAAAGAGCAAAATGCTTTTTTAGGGGAGGGTAGACCCACTTGAAACTACCACGTTAAGATTACATTTATAAAATGAGTAAGCTGTCAAGGGTGGCGCAAGAAGGGCGTTGGTGGCTTGTGTGGGCCCAGCGCTGTCAATCAGGATGGCCAACCGAGGGGGCCTGGAGGAGGAACAGCTTCGCACCGGGCTGAGCCACTGAAGGCCGAGGAACAAAAGACAGCCACAGGGAGGGGGAGACACCTGAAAGGCCAGCCAGGGTGTGAATGGCTGTGTAGCTACCCCAGGAAGGCTTCAGCTAGTCCAGGTCAGTGGGGGAACCACAGATACTTCCCAAAAGTGGCAAAAACTATCCATGTTCTGGTTAGACAAGGGGTGGGGGTTGGGGGTGGGGGTGGTGGGGTGGTGGTGGTGGTGGTGGTGAAGGAAACAGGGCCAGGAACCCAGAAGAACATGGGGGAAGAGCCAGAAAACCCCCATAGCAGTCAAGAGGAGCGGGTGTAGGGGGTGGGGGTGTTGGGGGTGAGGCCTCATCTGAGGAAGTTTTTCTGGGGGCAAAGGGCTAGACTGTAGCTACAGCTGACCAGGGCCCAGGGGTGAGGGGTGGCTGACATGCCCTGCAATCCCAGGAGTCAATACCCTCCCGTGGCTTGCTTGAGAGGGGGCGGAGGCTGAGCCCCGACATGAGCTCTGACTTCAAACTGCAACAGGAGAGGCACAGAGCACAAGGCAACCAGAGGGATTTCCATTTCTAAACTAAAATGTTCTCTGCATCTGATAATCACCTTTAAAATAGAATAATACTTAGGTGCTGGAGAGATAGCTCAGTGGTTAAGAGCACTGGCTGCTCTTGTGAGAGGACCCAGGTTCTAGTCCCGGCACCCACTCGGCAGTTCACAAACCTTGGTAATTTTGGACCCAGGGTTTCTAACTCTCTCTTCTAACCTTGGAGGGCCCTGGGCATACATGCTTTACATACATGAGGTAAAATACTCACATACATAAATATGTATGTTATGTATGTATATATACATATATACATAAAATGAATTATAAATGAATTCCACAAAGTAAAGAACCCGTCACTGTGAAACAGATCCCCACAAAATAGATGCCCGTGATCTTCAAGTCAGCAAACTCTATGAAGACAACCTACCCAACTGGAAAGGGCAGGATACTCTACCAGGGCAGAGGTCCAAAGGGTACAGGGAGGGGCACTGTGAAGTGGGACTGGTTTGGTATGGTCTGCGGTGCAGCTGCATTAAAATGAAATACCAAAGCAATAGCGGTTGGTGGCAAATTTTAGATTATAGAACGTTTGGTTCATGTGCTACGTGTTCAAAATAGTTTTGTGTATCATCTGTTTCTGTCTGCCATTTAAACTCCCCAGCAGCTAAGAGAGTTGAAAATGCAGGCCGGCCAGTTTTGGACATTGTAACTGGGTGCTGTAACTAAGTTATTTTCAGAGGGGCATCAACAAAGAATTATTCCAAGCAGCCAGAAAGCCTCTTGCCAAGAAGAAAGTTCACTGTTTCTTTATCTTATCTGAGATCCCACAGCCCCTTCCACAACAGTGGGAGTGGAAAGGGTGATCTTGCAGTGGAGACTGGTTTATGAGCTGTGGCTGGCCTGATGCTCTCAGATCGCACTTAGTTCTAGATAAGTAACTGTCTTTGACTAAGTTACTCTGGCATTTCCTTTCTGCCTGTGTTCATCTGGACCGTCGGTTTCCTCAGCACCGAGTTTGCATTAAAAACCTGCAAGGCCCTGTTGCTTTTGTTTGATGATCTCTGGCCTGGTCCATCGGATGAGCTGCCTGGCACACGTTAGCACCTAATGAGTGGGGATACCTTGCTTGCTCCTGTTTGATCCGCCGCAGACTGACTTGGGACCTTGCCCGCTAAGTATTCATATATTCCTTAGTAAATCTGCTATCCTTTATTTGGGCTCTTAAATAAAAGGGACTGCTGGGGTGTGGCTCGCTGACAGAGACACTGCTTAATATGTGTGAGGCTCTGGGTTCAATCCCCAGCACAAAAAGAGGAGGTGAAAGAAGAGAAGGAAGATGAAGAGAGGAGGAAGAAGAGGGGAAGAGGAGGAGGAAGATAAGGAGAGGAGGAGTGGAGGTAGAGAAGGAGGAAGAGGAGAAAGAGAAAAGGAGGAGGGAGAGGGGAGAAGAGGAAGAAGAGGAGGAAGAGAGGAGGAGGAAGAAGGAAAAGGAGGAGGAAGAGGAGGTGGAGGAGGAAGAGCAGAAAGAGAAAAAGGAGGAGGAAAAGGAAGAGGGTTAGTTGGGCCAACAAGAGGGATCATTAAGCATCATTAGGTACAGGGCTCCACCCTGAGCTCCACCCTTGGGTCCCATATGGTAACAGAAAAGATGGACCTCCAGCAAGAAGAGCTCTCCTTTGACCATCACGGACACCAAAAGTAAATACATCAAAAAATAATTTTATGTCAATTAATTTGAGGATATATATCTCATATATATATATATATATATATATACACACATATATACACATATATATGTATGTATGCTTTTGGGGGTGTGTGTGAATGAGAGAGAGAGAGAGAGAGAGAGAGAGAGAGAGAGAGAGAGAGAAAGTGTCTTGCTATGTAGCTCAGGTGCCTAGAACTTCCTGTAAAGCCCAGGATGACCTCAAACTTGTGGCAACCCTATCTCAGTCCCCCTAATACTCAGATCACAGAGATGATGTGTCATACCTGGCTTCAATGTTCTAGTTTTAATATTTAAAGGAATTTTATGTTTTGGCTTATGAGATGCAACACAAACTAAACTAATAGGCTAGTCCTGATTCTTAACCATAGTCCCTAAAGCAATACCCCCATTTGTCCTTTACTCCTGGGGTGGACGTGGCACTCTGAGGAGGGGCAGGATCCAGTCATGGCAGACCAGAGCCTCCTGAACTCCTAGGCTACACATATCCAGCTTCTTCCAAGATCACTCTCGTTTCCGTCGTTCTAGGCAAGACACAGCTTTGAGCACAGGGGCTGTTGGCCCGCCTGTGTGCACAGCAAGGCCCTGGATCTGCTGTCTGCCCTGAGGCCCCATGTTCAGCTCCCCTCAGGAGACACCACAGTCGTACTTTACAGCCTCTTCCTCAGATTTTTTTCCTCACACTTCATGGACAAGAAGGAAAGCTTTCCATGTGCAAACCACAGCATCCCTCAGGGGCTCGGCACTAATTCTACCTCATCTTGGTCTCTAAAATGGCTGCTTTGCAGCCCTTCAAGGCTCCACACGGCTCCACACACCCCATAAGGCAGAGGATTGCTGCCGTAGTCAGACCAGGCCCTCCACCAGTTTTCTTTTCTTTTCTTTTTCCTATCAGAAATTCTATGGCCCAGAGTGACAAGATTCCCTTTCTACATCTGTACACCTAAGGAATAGCCCAGAGGGCCACTTAGAATCTATCTACACATCAAGGCTGTTTTGGTTACTATTAATGGAATATTGTGTGTGTGTGTGTAAGTGTGTGTTTTTACACAAATACATACGCACATACAAATACATATAACACACACACACACACACACACACACACATATGCACATGCACATACTGGAGACCGAACTGACCATGCACAGCAAGCTCTATACCACTGAGCTGCACTGAGCACAGAAGAGGAGTGTTTTCCAGTTCTTCAAGAGCCCCAGTGGAACCCAAATGGTCCATTGTCCAACTATTATTCCCAAGGAAAACGCTCACAATCAACACAGACCACAGCAAATAACGTCCCACCCCGATTACTCTGCTTATAATTTGGGCTACAGCCACCTCCCCTCTAACTGCTTTCTGAGGGAGAGAAGCACGGTGCAAAATGAAGATTGAATAATGGAGGGGACCGGCTAGCATGGCTAGTTCACGTGAGGTGCAGAAGCCAGGAAGCAGGGTGGACCCTTTCCCAGACGGCTGCAAGAGTAGCACGTCCTGAGACCGAGGGTTAAACGATCCTCCAGAAAAACCCGTCCAAGTCAGTATCCCTTGACTCGGCCCCAGACGCGGGACTTTCAGAAACATGCAGATCGCTAAGAGCTGGTTGTGGGCTACACTGAAAGTTTTTCCCAGGAGACCAGTAACACTCTCACAGGACATCCAAGAGTGGAACGGAAGTGAGCCTGCGCAGACTCTGCGCCCACTCTGAGCAGGCTCACTAGGCTAAGGGTGGAAGACGTGGGCAGAAAGAGAGGGGGGTTCCAAAGGAAACGATGGTTGTGCTTTCCTCACGATGCGATGCTTGGTGTGGAGACGTTGTTTGTTGGGTGCACATGTGGAATCTGGGTCAACTTGGAACTTCAGACATCACCCAAGCCCTTCAGAGAAAAAAGTTTTTCTTTGTGGAGTCCCTCGAGGTCATGGTACAGTGCTTTCCTTCCGGGGAACAGTTTGTGACTTAGAGGCAGTGGTAGAATCGTATAAAATGGGGCATCAAATGTGTATTAGAACTGGAGTAATTTTGGACATATTATGTGGTGTCACTATCTTGGTGACGTATTAGGCAAGAACCCACGGGTGTCAGATAGACCCCTAGTTACTGACACTGGGGCTTCCCCTCACGGAAGTAGGCAGTCAGTTCTGAAGGTATATATATTTTTTAAGTTCCTCTAACAACAAAGCCTAGATTCAAGTCTGAGTCTCACATCACAGATTAATCCTTTTGAGCTCCTGTGTTATTTGTTTCTAAAGTAGAGTTAGTTTTTAGACAATCTATTGCAATCTGGGCTCTGGATGGCCCAGAATTCATTATGTAGACCAGGCTGGCCTCAACTCACAGAAATCTGCCTGCCCCGGCCTCCATAATCCTGGGAAAAGTCACACACGTGCCACCATGCCCAACACAGCAGAGCTGATAAACAGCTAAATAAAATGTTTTGTCTTCCCTAACTTCTTCCTTAGCGGCAGCACCTGACCACAGAAGGCTATGCTAGAAATCCGAATTCCAGGTTATTCCTGCCAATAATGAAGCAAAAACGGCTGTCAGCCTCTGTGAGGGCAGCTCTGGGATAATATATTACTCGGCTGACCTGCAGAACCAAACATTTGTGTAGCTCAAAGGCAAATATGCCAGGAACGCCTCCCTGATTCTAAAGATTCCTTGAATTGTTGAAGTCTGAAGTCGGCTGTGCCTTTCCAATCTCACAGACGCACATCTGATTGTCCAAGCACAACACAACTGGCTTATTGAGACCTTTGCACGGCAGACGATCTGTCACCTGGTTGTCGCGGCCACATCAGTGTGTCCTGCGCTCTCACTTGGTTATCACTCTTGTATGTCGTCAGTGGCTCGCCCATCACCTCCTCAACTCACAGACATTATGTGGAGCAAGGGACAGACCTCAAGATCTGTTCCACCGAGGCTCTGTGTAACCCATTCTGCTATCTCACATGACACCCCCGAGGCCAAAAGACACTGAAATAATGCAACCATTATAAACTTGTCAGATAAATTGATTACAGTTCAAGTCACAGGACCATCATGCTAATCCTCTAGCATTCTTCAGTGGTGACAATAAAGAATGAGAGGGAAGAAAGCAGCAATAGAATCCTCGAGTGTCTGGCCGCGCCTGCAGGCGGTTCTGCTGACATCCTGCCCAGCTAAGATTTTCTGCAGAGGAGGTAAAATAACGGGAGCCTGTGAGGGCCGGGCACTGGGCTGGCGGAGAAGCCACTTCCTTCCATATAAACTCTAGTGGACTGACTCCCTAGGTGCTGATAGAATGGAGGAAGCCACATGTCTATGACCAATCAATTCTGAGGCTTTGGTTAGTCTTTCTACCCAAGATCCTCTGCAGCACGTCGCTGTGTGTGAGGGTGCAGGGTGTTCTGCGGGGCTCAGACCTAGGCGTCACGAGCGCTAGGCAAGGGCTCTACCACCGAACTCCCTCACCAGTTTCCTACTTTTGGGGGAGAGTGTGTCTAAAGAGCAATTGCCTGAAGAATGATAACAAGCAGCAGACGGGAGGCTTTTATGTCACGCGCCAGACTGCATTTGAAGATGCGAAGCGACACCCACTCTTTATTTTTTTTATTTTTTATTTTTATTTTTATTTTAAAGATCTGACAATATGGTTAAAGAGCCTCTTCAGAAGGAGCTACCCTAACTCAAAAGATTAAAAAGCCAGGGCTGGAAAATAGCTCAACCAGTAAAGCGTTTGCTTGCCTTGCAAGCACGAGGACTGGCGTGAGGTCCCCAGAGCCCCACATTTGAAAAGCATAACGAGGGCACCCCATTGCAAGGATCATGAAATAAAAATGCTTCCTGAGGCGCACTGGCTAGCCGGCCTCACAGGGACGGCCTCACAGGGACTTAGCAAGCAGCGAGAGAGACCTTATTTAGACGGGCAATGATGGCACACGCCTTTAATCCCAGCACTTGGGAGGCAGAGGCAGGTGGATTTCTGAGTTAGAGGCCAGCCTGGTCTACAGAGTTGAGTTCCAGGACAGCCAGGGCTACACAGAGAAACCCTGTCTCAAAACAAAACAACAACAAAAAAACCCAAAACAGAGAGAGAACTTATTTCAACACAGCAATGTAACCAGCAACTGAAGCATACACATGTATGCATATACACATATGTGCATATATACCCACTTCCATGTGTATCTGTATGCACATGAATATATGTGTATACACTCATATATCATGCACAAAGTAAATAAATGTGTGTATATATGTGTGTGTATATATATGTATATACACACACACACACACACACACACACACACATATATATAAAATTTTTCATTCTTTAAAGAAGCCAGATAATGGCATAAGCAGCACAAGCATCTTCATCTGTCCCAGGACTCTTCAAAATGACACACACCCCCGACCCCTGAGGATGCCTTTCAGGAAGTGCGGAATGTTTTTAATACAAATTAAAATGTACTACAAGTCATTCCATTCTCAGGGAAAGGAAGCACAGTGGTCACACACACAAAGGACCCGGGATGCTGTTGCTAGGAATGGTAACTTGATGAAGGGACTCTCCGGGATGGAGCAGTTCTGAGAGCCCGAGGGTGCCTCACCTGGACCGCACGCTCTTCGGCGCTGTGACGCAGCATCATCCGCTCTCACCCGGGCATTGCCAGGACCATGAGGACAAAGCAGGCTGGGGCTGGGCCGCGCTGCCTCCAGCAGCCTTCTGCAGGTATGACCGCTACGATCCTCATCCTCACTGGAGGTTCTTGGTGGCAGGCTTTATTTTATCTAATTTGTTGTTGTTGTCGTTGCTTTGTGCTTGTGTGCATTTTGCCTGCATGTATGTCTATGCATCACACCGTGTGCATAAAGTACCCACAGAGGTCAAAGAAGAGTGCAGAGCCCTGGTACTTGGATTATATAGCCAATCGGGAAGCTCCACATGGATGCTGAGAATCGAACCTGGGTCCTCTAGAAGCCAGGCTCTAACCACTGAACAACCACACCAGCCTCCCTCCCTCTCCCTCTTTTTAAAGATTTATTTATTTTAGTTATTATTCTAATATGTAAGTACACTGTAGCTATCTTCAGACACACCAATGAGAGGGCGTCAGATCTCATTATGGATGGTTGTGAGCCACCAAGTAGTTGCTGGGATTTGAACTCAGGACCTTCGGAAGAGCAGTCAGTGCTCTTAACTGCTGAGCTATCTCTCCAGCCTTCCCTTTCTCTTTCTCTCTCTCTCTCTCTCTCTCTCTCTCTCTCTCACACACACACACACACACACACACACACACACACAGTTAAGGAACCAGCAGTTACTGTAGAGGATGGCCTGGGATGGATAATCAGGGTTTGTTTTGTTTTTATCTTAAGATTGTTTTTTGGATGGTTCTCAAATGGAAATAAGGAAACTACTTAACTGGGGTCCTCCTTAGGTATGATTTTTTTTTTTTCCAGACAGGGTTTCTCTGTGTAGTCCTGGCTGTCCTGGAACTCACTCTGTAGACCAGGCTGGCCTTGAACTGAGAAATCTGCCTGCCTCTGCCTCCCAAGTGCTGGGATTACAGGCGTGCGCCACCACCGCCTGGCAGGTATGATTCTTAAAACCACTTATTTTTTTGTTCTCTACTCTCAACTACCAAGGACTGGCACTTTTCACTGGAATGTGCTTTTTGGATGGTTGGTGTGTGAGTGTGTGTGTGTGTGTGTGTGTGTGTGTGTGTGTGAGTGTGTGTGTGTGAGTGTGTGTGTGTGTGTGTGAGTGTGTGTGTGTGTTCAGCTGTCTCTCCTCTGTGTCCTTCCTTCCTTGCTTGCTGCTAGGCTTGCTGTAGAGAGCCTTCTGACATAGCATCCACAGCTTCCTAACACAAACCAGGCGAAGAAAAGCAACGGACACGCAAACCACATGCTGCTTCGCTTTGCTTTTCTGAAGCAAGATTCCGTTTATAAGACAACGACGCAGACTTCGCAGTTACACTGAAATTAAAGATGGTTTAAAAGGTTCTTATCCCTGGTACTGGCCATCTTGTAATATTTTAAAGCATAAATTGAAACATATGATCACAACGGGCTCGGATTCTTCTTAAAAGCCAGCAGAAGATGTTAAACCCATGGATAATGGTAAGCTAAATTAATTTTGACTTATGGGGGCAATCTGAACATTTTCACCTAGGCCAAAGATAAGGGCCACAATAAAAATTCATCTTAAGCATCTCTGTGTGAAATTGGCACATTTTAAAAGTCTGGGATTAATAATCCATACCTGGACTCCTGCAGACCTGCATAAATTATTCAGAACTTTTATGGCTCAATTCAGCTGTCAAAGGGAGAGGCACATGACAACACCTCACACCTGCTACTTATCTCCTGGAGCCCAGGCTCCCTTGCTCCCGCCTGGGACGAGCAAGTTCAGACTTCCCTCACACCCGTTTACACAAGACAACAGGTTCTCTGCAGTTTTGAATAGTAACGATATTAAGACACACTAAAAAAAAAAAAAAAAAAAAAAAAAAAATCCCTGGAATTTCCCCCCAAACAGAATACCACAATGCAGCTCTAATACAGGTCACCACACAGAAGAACCATCAGAAGAGAAGGACTATCTAGACACACCCGTGAGTAAGGACCACTGAGCCAGAGTGTAATCTCAACACTCAGGAGGCCGAGGCAGGAGGATTGTTGTGAGTTTCAGCTTAGTCTTTGCTACATGGGAAGTTCTAGACTAGCCTGGGCTACAGAGTAAGGCTCTGGAGAGCGAGAGCGAGAGAGAGAGAGAGAGAGAGAGAGAGAGAGAGAGAGAGAGAGAAGGAGGGAGGGAGGGAGGGAGGGAGGGAGGGGGAGAGAGAGAGAGAGAGATTTAAATGAAAAAAGGGAAAACATTTCTTCATATACAAAACAAATCAGGTGTGGATTTTAGAAGTTATGAATGTTAAATGACAGTGGAATCTCAGTTTTCCTGAACCAAGAAAACAAGGTACAAGGAGATGCAGAGCTTGAGGACAGTTAGCCCCAGAGCTAGGGCACTGGGGGGCCCAGTGTAGAGTCCTTAGAGACAGGCAAGCTCCTGGACTTGTCCCCTTGGACCAGGGAGGAAATGGCCTGGCCTGAGAACAAGGAGACTGCTTAGCTGTCATTCAAGTGACTTTAAGGAGAATGTCCAGTCTGGGAACCAAGTAGCCCCTGCCTCTAACAGCCATATCTAGCTAGCAGAGGATCTGGGGTAAGCAGGCCACCGAGGCTGGCTCCCAGTTAGGGACGGGGTGTCAGGGCTGATGGGGATATCCATGGTCTGTGTTAGTTGTAAATGCCCTGAGAAAGAGGAGGAATTTGCAGTCAGGGTGCAGATCTCATCCATGTAGCAAGCATGTAACTGAACAGCAGAAGGGACAGCCACTCAGGGAAGGAAGTCCCTCAGCATTCTAGACAGTGTTCATCTTCAACCGTTCTCTGCTTTCTTTTTCGGTGAATGTTTCATCTTTCTCTTTGTGCAAGCAGGACTCGATGTTGGGGACTCAGCTTCTGTGGCCACTTCATAGTTCCTAGGTCATGATCCAGAGGGCTACGGAGACCACCACTCTTCCATGTTTCCTGCTGGATTTGGAAGGGTGTGTGTGTGTGTGTGTGTAACATATGAGTGTGCGTGTACATACATGCATAGGTAGGTGTATCGCAGGCTGAAGGCCAGTGACTGGGAAAAGATGGGATTATTTTTCCATGACAACTATTCCAAAAATGTCTATAAAATGGATTACGTGTGTGTGTGTGTGTGTGTGTGTGTGTGTGTGTGTGTGTACGCGCTCTAAGAAAGTGGCACATCTGTGTGATAAAAGCCAAGAGCCTCTTCAAAATTACAATCACTAGTCGGTTACTGCAAAATTCTTCCAGGACCCCAACATGTCTTCCTGTTTCCCCACAGAGACTGCACACTGATGTGCAAATCTCATCCCTCCCCTGAAACAATCTGCAAGCAAAACTGACTTGAGGAATCTCGCTCATCTTTGTCAAAATGTCTTTCTCCAGTGAAAGTCAGTCTGTCCTTAAGTGGGTTGGGAGGACTGCTATTTTGAAGCGACTTGTGGTACTGGTTTTAATGCACAGAATCTTTAAAAATCATACATAGCTTTCCCAAAATGTTTGCAAAAAGGGGTTTAAAAAAACCCCACGAACCAAGAAATTTAGAAATCAGATAATTTCATCATCTAATATCCAAGCCTACCATTTTGGATGCGGGCAATGCTTAATTTTACTTTATGCAGTTTCTGCATTTTCAACACATTTCTTATGCATAAAGCTTCATTTTTGACAGCACTTTCTTTTTTTTAAAGATTTATTTATTTCATGTATCTGAGTACACTGTAGTTGTCCTCAGACACACCAGAAGAGGGCATCAGATCACATTGCAGATGGTTGTGAGCCACCATGTGGTTGAACTCAGGACCTTTGGAAGAGCAGTCAGTCAGTGCTCTTAACCACTGAGCCATCTCTCCAGTCCCCTGATAGCACTTTCATTTTTATTTTTACTTCTTTTTTTCTCTAGAAACACAGCCATCGTGTAAAGCTAAGCTCTTTTTAAGTTTCTACTTAGCATCATTTCTTTCTATATCAAAACTAATTTTTGATGGCTATAAAGCCTTTGGTTTTAATTCATATGGATTAAAAAATATTTAAAGTATTTTGGTTAATGTTTCCACAGGCACAGTAAAAGAGTTAGCTCCTTCCTTCCTCTTCCCTTCCTTCCTTCTTTCTACACAGCCTGTACTCCAGCTTCTGAGTGGATACAATCTTGCCACGTTAACCTCCCAAGTAGCTGTGGCTACAGGCAGATCCTGCATAACCTCCATTTGAGGCTAGTGCTGCCTCTGTGGTATAAATGAACCACTGCCCTGCTGAGGAGGGCTGATGACTGTGAAGGCTACAGAGCAGCTGCTGTCTCTCTGACTTCAGAGTCCTCATTAATGTCTTACTATATGAAACATAACAGGCAGATCACCTGTCATTTGGGGGACAGGGGATATTTGGTGGAAATACTAAGCAGATCAAGTTATATACACAAAGCAAAAAGCAAAGGAAACACGTGACCCTTAAGACAAAAGCTGGAAGGAGACTTGGAGCCTTCTGGACATGGGGGGTACGCCCACTCCTAGATTTGGGGCAGAGTCTCCCATCTCTTGCTCCTATAAGTTGCTGTTCCTTTCAATCTGACCGCTGACAAATGGGTCCATCTGGTTAGAATTCCACTTCCTCCTAACTGTTATAATCTCCTTTGCTTTTCTTGTGGTACTAGTCAGTGGCTCTTCTCTGGCTCGGCCTTCTGGTTTGTTTTATTGCATGTAATAATTTTTTGAGGTATTATTATCCTATTACTATAAGGAAGAATCTTCTGGAAGAATTAACCTCAAACCCTCATCACGCCATCTTTGAAGACAGCACCGCACAGAGCCAACAGCACAGCCTAAATGATGTCGGCTGACATTCTCAAAGCCGCAGCATCTGCGTTGGTTTAATGCACAGAAACAGAAGATGGCTACGGTCAGTGACGTGCCAGACTGCACATAAGCTTCTAGCTGGCTTCAATCACTAGACTGACAGTACTAACGTTTGCTTGTTAGCCAGAGAACAAGATAAATACCTATCCGAGGATACACTGCATGCTAAGAGTACCTGCTCCTATGGTTTTTAATCAAGATATAAGGTATAATGAAGTCAGCCTCATTTGATCTATCAGTTTGGTACTCTTGACTCTTTACAAGTTAACTCTGGATAATCAGAAGATAGTGAAGAGTCATTTTAATCCATGACAAATTATTACATTTATTTTTTCCTCCTTTTTAAAGACATATTCATGTATTTTATGTTTATGGGTGCTCTGTCTACACACACATACACACACACACACACACACACACACACACACACACAAAGAGGGAATGAGATCCCATGACAGATGGTTGTGAGCCAGCATGTGGTTGCTGAGAAGTGAATTCAGGATCTCTGGACGAAGAGTCGCGCCCTTTTTAACCGCAGAGCCATCTCTCCAACTCCCAGCTATCACATTTCTTCTTTCCTCTTTTGGCTGTCCTGTCACTCACTATGGAAACAAGGCTGAAATTCACAGAGATCCACCTGCCTCTGCCTCCCAGGTGCTGGGATTGCTTAAAGTTTTGAGCCATCACGCCTGGATCAGTTATTACATTTCTAAGAACTCATGAAATGAATCTTTTGTAATGGTTACAGTGGAAAATGAAAAGTACAGAGAATCTGGCTCTGAAGAGGAAGGAGGGAACGGGAAGGGGAGGGGGTAGAGTGCTGTCCCAACACTAGGTATCTTTGTAAAGCATCCTGGGACATTGTATCTCTGTAAAGCATCCTCGGACACTATGTATCTTTGTAAAGGATCCTCCAATACTATATATCTCATTATACAGTAGCAACTTAGTGCAGCACATTTCCCTATTACAGTATCCTGTACTTCTTGGACATATTAGCCTAAAATTCAAGTGACATCTGAACGTCACTCATAAGGTGATTCACACAAATGAACTATTGTTTGGGGAAAAAGAAAAGGCAAGTAAGTACCAGCGAAGCTGGAAATCTCTCCCGCAGTGCTAATCTTTATTGGTCTGGGCCTGAGTTATTACATTAGGATGCGGCATTGGCATCCACGGGACTGTGGGTAGAGGATTGCTTCACACACAGCCTTCCTTTAGAGCAGCAGTTCTCAACCTGTGGGTCGTGACCCCTCTGGAGGTCACTTGTTAGATATCCTGAGTATCAGATATTTACATTACCACTCGCAACAGTAGCAAATTTACGATTATGAAACAGCAACAAAATAGTTTTTTTGGTTGGGGGTCAGCACAACATGAGGAACTGTACTAAGGGGTCGCAGCATCAGCAAGGTTGAGAACTGCTGATTTAGAGCTTCGATAATCTGGGGAGAAACTTGCTTTAGGTGGAGCATTCAGGAAACATCCCAGAATTGCCTGGTTTTAAACACAGATGGGAAGAGAGGAATCAGAGCAATGAGAGGGAAGGGGAGGAGTCAGACAGAGCGGCAGCTTCCGTTTCTACTCCTACCCCCACCCCAAGACAGGGTTTCTCTGTGTAGCCCTGGCTGTCCTAGAACTCACTCTGTAGACCAGGCTGGCCTTGAACTCAGAAATCTGCCTGCCTCTGCCTCCCAAGTGCTGGGATTTAAGGCATGTGCCAGCTGTAGTCCTCTGTCCTATTTCTGTGGTAGAGGGGAGGTCTGGCCTTGGCTTGTGGTTCTCTCCCTGCCACTGACTGGCTAAAAGATCTCTGTCCTTTGGACTGTGTTCCTAATCCACAAAATGGTAGGTGTTTGCTTAGGTCTCCAGGCTGGGGCGTCCTGGAATTTTCTGAATTCTTTAAGAACCCTGGGAGTGCAGGGCAGCGGATACCAGGAGGATGCAGGAGATGGCTTAAGCCAATGTGCTGTTGTTAGGATCAGAGGACAGGTGGTGTGTGTGTGTATGTCTGTATGTCTCTGTGTGTGTATCTGTATGTCTGTGTGTGTGTGTGTGTGTGTGTGTGTGTGTGTGTGTGTGTGGTGGCCCAGCAGAGGGCAGGTATACATGCAGACGCTGGAGGGATGGAGGGCAAATGGAGAGGGTGGGGTGGGTGGAAAGACGGGGTGTCCGATCGGGAGCCGACGGAAGCTAACTGCCACACACAGGCTCCATTCACTCCCTTGGAGCACAGACTCCTGGTCCCGGTGTGGCCAGTGAAGGGCCCGCAGGCCTGAGCAGTGAGAGTTTCCAACTTCCAGGGAAGGTTCCATGGCATTTACCCTAAATTCTCCATCTCAGCTATAGCTTCTCCTTCTGGAATGGAAAATTCTATTTTGGGAGACTGTCTAGAGATGCATTTAGGCTCACACGAGGAAAAGCCGCACGCACCCTTAGACACAAATACCCAAAGAGCTGCTAGAAAGGGAGAAATGAAACCCTTAATTGAAAGCGGACTTCAGAATAAAGTTCTGGGAAACACCCGCACGAAGTGGGATGGTCCGGCAGGCAGTTGTGACCCTCCCGCATTCTCCTCACCCTCCATCCACGTTACAGTGTTTGCTGTCTGTGACTGCCGGGGTAGGAGGCTAACTCCAAGGACACGGTACCAGAGTGCCGTGCGTGGTGCCTGACGTCAACACTAGCTCGGAGCTTGAGCAGAACGGGCTTCAGACAAAGGTCTGTTGAATGGCTGAGTAATGAATGAGCCATTGGAGACTAAGATAGGACCCTTCTGACTGAAATACCACCTTGAAAAAGATTTACCGTTTGTTGTATCTCCACTTTCCTTTCTCCCAATGGCTTTTAACTAACAAGTCATCCACTCCATTAGCTGTAAAAGGTGATCGAGATAATTTTTTTTTACAGACGATTATATTTATATAGATATTATTACATCTAAATACACTGTAGCTGTCTTCAGACACTCCAGAAGAGGGTGTCAGATCTCATGGTTGTGAGCCACCACGTGGTTGCTGGGATTTGAACTCCACAGGACCTTCGTGAAAGCAGTCAGTGCTCCTAACCGCTGAGCCATCTCTCCAGCTCCCTGACTGAGATAATTTTAAAGCTGAAATCTCAACTTTTTCTTGGGTAAAAGAGAGCTGTAATTGGGTTTCATTTATATTCTCTTCTTGGCAATTTTTTTAAAAAAGAACTATAGATTGATTGCTGTAATGTGGGACTATTTTCCCAAAGACCTTCTTTGGAGTTGGGCGTTCTTAAAATAAGTCCCCACGCCTGTGCAGCGGGGCCTGGAATGCTATTACTTGCATGCCTTGGTCTGTAAAGTGCCCCAATAAAATGCGGCTGGACACAATGCCCCTGCTGGCTTATCTGAGGACTCTTCCCAGTTCAAAGGGTCATTTTCACACCAGGGTCCCGGGTCTTATCAGCTGCCTCCTCAGGTCTCACTATTGTAAAACAAAGGACTCCTCTACTTGACACCCAGGCTAGATCATCACACTTCAAAAGCAGCAGCCCAGCCTAGAGGACCTGGCTGCTCACCCCTTGCTGTGATGTTCCCGCATAGCTTCTAAGAGCTCATCCTGCCTGGAACAAAGACCAGTCAAGGGCACTGGATTCTGTTCTTCCTAGAGTATCTGTCGAACTTCCACATACTCCCAAGACTGTATTCTCCAAATTCTTGGTCCTTGCTTTTCTACCAAAGCCGGAGGTCATGGAGGAATGCAAGCTGGCTTTGGAAGAGACTGAATCTTGAGCACACAGTAGGGCTGGGTGGGCAGCAAGTTATGTCTATAAAAATCTAATCTTTAGGTATCCAGGTGACTTTTGCAGAGGAGGATGAAAATAAAGACTCTAAAGAACTGTCCTGGCCTGCAAGATGCAACAGAAAAGTCTAGAGGATGAGAGGAGACAGCGGCACCTACTGAATGCCTCGGATGCTCTGCCCTTCACTAGTGCTGGGCTGGGTCAGCCTTATTCAAATTCCTAGGAAATCAAAATCCAGCCAGGGAGGACGGTGGCGGCAAACACCTTAAATCCTAACACTGGGCAGATGCAGAATCTCTGTGAGTTTAGGGCCAGCCTAGTCTACATAGTGAGTACCAGGACAGCACAGTGAAACCCTGTTTCAAAAAGGCAAAACCAAAAACCAACCAACCAAATACATATCCAAACCTTATTTTGTCAAATCATAGTCCACAAGAGAAGAGATGTGGAGATTCAATACCCACTGGCAGGTTTACCCTTAGGGTTTCCCAGCACATGGAGAGCTCTACCTATCTCCTACACACACACACACACACACACACACACACACACACACACACACGGGATGCTCAGACAATGGTTCTGCAAGCAGGGGATGGGAGGGGGGAGAACTCCATTTGTTTAGGATCAAAGTTTACTTACAAGGTGTTTGTTTTCCCTTTAGAGGTGGAACCTGTCCATTCTTGGATGCCAAGGATTTCTAAAAGCAAGCAAACACACCCTCCTTTGTTGAGGAAAGGATGAGGTGTAGCCTCTGACCTGTGCTGATCCCTGTTCCTGCCTCCGCTCCATCCATTCCAGCGCTGGCTAACTAATCATGCCCCCGATTCCTCCTTCCCCCCTCCCTCCTCCCTCCCTCCTCCCTCCCTCCCTCCCTCCTTCCTTCCTTCCTTTCCTTCCTCCCTAAGTTCTGTGCTTGCAGGCCTGACAGGATGGCTCTATTGCTAAACCAAATAAAAGATTCAGAAAAACAAAACAAAGTAGAAGAACAACAACAAAAACCCAACCAACCAACCAACCAACCAAACCAAACCTCCCAGAGGAGGGACTGACAGATTTATTTTTTGTCAAGAAATAATTTTAGGGGTTTGGGGTGTAGTTGATTACAGAGCACGAGGCGAATGTGACAAAGCCTGTTTTTGATGCCCTGCACTAAAGCAAATGACAAGGCTGTTGCATGCATCTTCTGCCCCCTCCCATCGAGAATGGCTTCGTCGACTTTCTGTGACCTCTGTTCTGTACCTTTCTGGGGTTACAGGCCTACACAGTCCCTAACTGTATACGACACGGGAGGCGTGTTGAGTAGCCCTTCTGCTTAGCGTCTGCTCCCATGCTGGATGATAAGCTCGTGAGGCAAGACTGTCATCCGACTGGCTCCCTGACAGGATGAAGGACACCAAGGCAGTGTCCGCTAGCCGAAAGGCTGCAAAGGACTGCTGAGCTGGTAAGTGAGGGCGCCTCAGAGCCGTTCCTTGTCGGTGAATTTACTCTCCGCGGCTTTTATTTATCTTCGATGCTTTCTTCATTTCTAGGTTGTTGAAACTCCTCAAAGCTTCAGTGCGTCTCCCTCAAAAGATTATTTATAAAATATGACACGGATACAACCTCACGGTGCATCGGAAGCGACTCGCTGAAGCGGGCACGGCAGCCCCCAAACTGCAACACTGAAGATCCGTCTGGGGTTCTCGAGGTCCTTGGAGTCAGCATCACCACTCCAGAGCGGTTCACCAGCACGGCCTTTCCCCAAATCAGGACACAGTTATGATCTCATGAAAACAGTGAGTTCAGGTTCTTGGCAACTGAAACTGCGTTTTCTATTCTGGGGCATAAAATGTCTTCTATCTTCTTTATATTTTCCGGTGTGTATGCCTGTGTGCTGAGAAACTATTCAATCTCCCCCCCACCCCCCAGTTAGTGTTCCCATTCAGACTCATTGTCTCTCCCAGCCTCCTCTCCTTGATGTGCACGTGTGCAAGTGTGTGGCGTATGTGTGTGTCAGGTAGCTGTGTGTGCATGAAGGGCACGAATGCTCGCTCTTCCTTGGTGACTAAGCTCCGCTCTGGTTCTGAGGCAAGGTCTGTGAGTGACTGCGGAGCCGGCTGGCTCACCTAGGCTGACTGGCCAGTGATTCCAGGTGTCCGCCTGTGGCCCAGCCCCCACCGGACTCAGCGCTGGAGTTACAGGCTCGCAGCCCTGGGCCCGCCTCTTACGTGGGCCCTCTTGCTTAAAGGCCTGGCACTTTATATACACTGAGCGCTCGGCCCAGCCCTGCCTGTCACCTATATTACAGGTCTTTGGTGAAAGGAGAAACATTACCATTTTTGTAAACGTGTGACTCCCCGGTTAAAAAAAATCAGTTGTCCAAATATAGCTTTCACTACTGTTACAAAAGAAAGATTCCACTGTGGCATGTGAACCAACACAAACACCCGGGAAAACTCCAAGACCGATGAGCTAAGACCACATGTGGACCATTGATGGGTTATGCACCGCTGTCAGCAGACTCATCGTGAAGACAGACTCAGCTCACCCAGCGAAAAAGGAAAATCAAGGTTCATGCCTCCTTGATCTGGACTATACCGTTTCCTCTCCTTTCCAAATGTAATATGTTTTTTAAAAAGCAAAAATTATAGAAGTCTTCTTTTGAAAAACAGTGGTTCCCGACTTCCACCTTTTCCAAATGAAAGCCGTTTGCCTCTTAGCTAAGCCTTAGCATTGCCCTCTGGCTCTCTAGAATGTGCCGGCATCTCTGTCTCCTCCTCCGCGCCGTCCCATGTTCCCTTCCATGGAAAGAAAGAGAATGCTATGAAATCCTACATGTCTACGCATTGCTTTATCTTTTCAAAATTACATTTATTTACTTATTATTTGTACAGGTAGGTGTGTGTGAGTGTGTGTGTGTGTGTGTGTGTGTGTGATGGCACACATGTGGGGGTCAGAGGATGGTCTTCAGGTTCTTTCCTCCTGGGTCTTTAGCAGCAAGCACATTTCACCATCAGGCTGATCACCTTTCTCTTGAATTATATTTGGTGAGGTATTTGCCGCTATGCCCAAACTGATTTCTCCTTAGAATTCCGAAGGCGTCCGTCCCACTGTCTCCTAGAGCCCTGTGGTGTTATTCTGAACGTCAGTCCTCTCCAGGAAACCTCTTCCTCCAAGCGGTGAAAGTCTGTAGGATACTCCGTGTTCCCGGTGGTTTAGTCCTTTCTTGATGATACATGCCGAGTTGAGACTATTTTCTTGCACTGTGTATAACACTTTGTGGGCCTTTTAATCTGTGAGTTCATATCCCCTATCCCCCATTTACATGCTTCTGGATTTATTTCATTGATAATATCCATTCTTCCACTTTCTTTTACTTAGACACTGCATCTTGGGACCAGACTTCAGGTTTTTGTTGTTTTTTTTTTTTTTTTTTTTTTTTTTTTTCCGAGACAGGGTTTCTCTGTATAGCCCTGGCTGTCCTGGAACTCACTCTGTAGACCAGGCTGGCCTCGAACTCAGAAATCTGCCTGCCTCTGCCTCCCAGAGTACTGGGATTACAGGTGTGCACCACCACCGCCCGGCTCAGACTTCAGTTTTATCATTACAGTCTTAGCATACTTCTTTTGTCTTTACATTACTAAGAAATTTACTGTGCTGCACTTCTGTGAGATCTAGTGAAGCTTTCATTTCTTCTCATGAATTTCTTCTCAATTAAAAAAGTGCAATTTGTTAAATGAAATATAAAATTCCTAAGTTAAACCTTTGGATACCTTCCCCCAAAGATTTACTTATTTTACGTATGTGAGTACTATGTCGCTGTTTTCAGATGCACCAGAAGAGGGCATCTGATCCCATTACAGATGATTGACAGCTACCATGTGGTTGCTGGGAATCGAACTCAGAATCTCTGGAAGAGTATGTCTTCATGAGATGTTCTGAGCTATGTCCCCAGCTCCAACCTTTGGAGTTTTAATGGCAGAAAAATTCATACTTTTATCTTTGGAAGTTCTTTTGCTTTTAGGACGGATCTTCTTTTGTAATATCCTGTTCTGGTTTGCAGTTATTCTTTTCTCATATATATTATAGTATATATTATTAATTATAATTCCCACTGACTCTTTTCTAGTGCTTCTTGGCCATATCCTTAAAAGCTGATTAGAAGCTGTCTGCTTGGAAGGATGGGACAGGGTTGGAACCTTTCAATTGGGTGGTTCCTCAGGACCGAGGGTTGGATTTGATTCCACCCCAGAGAGCCTTTGTTTTAGCCTTGCAGAAAGGATAGTGCTCCTGTGTTAGAGACTCCCGCAGAGAAACTTAGCTGTGTCTCATCCAACCATCCAAGTAAGAATCTGCCTCCTGTGGTCTTCTAAGTCAATTGCCAACTTTCCAAATTCCAAAATTCATTTTTATTTTCTTTTATCCCATTCTACTCAGGTTATTTCTTTTTATTTGTTCATTTAGTGAATATATGAAAAGGTACAGAATTGGGCTGGAGAGATGGCTCAGCGGTTAGGAGCACTGACTGCTCTTTCCAGAGGTCCTGAGTTCAATTCCCAGCAACCACATGGTGGCTCACAACCATCCGTAACGAGATCTGATGCCCTCTTCTGGTATCTCTGAAGACAGCTACAATGTACTCATATACATTAAATAAATAAGTCTTTAAAAAAAGAAAAAGGAAAAGGAAAGGAACAGAGTTAAATGTGTAAATATTCCATTGGCCTTATCTAAGAAAAGGTCTAAGCTTCATTTTCTTTTTTGTTTGTTTGTTTTAAGATTAATTTTATTTGGTACATGTGAGCGTACTGTCTGTATGAATACCTGTACACCAAATGTGAGTCTGATGACCTTGGAGGTCAGAAGAGGGTGTCATGTCTCTGGGAATTAGTTGCAGATGGTTGTGAGCCACCATGGAGACGCTGGGGACCAACCCCGAGTCCTCTGCAAGGGCAACACGTGCTGTTAACCACGGAGCCATCCCTCCAGCCTCTGTGTGTCATGACTAGTCACAGGGTGGCTTTTAAGGTGACCCCCCCCCCCAGCGCCAGTTCCACCGCCTTCTTCTGGCTCAAGGTCATTGCTGCTCTTTAGATGGTGACTGCAAGAGACAGGAAGGAACCTCAGCTGGCAGAAGGCATACTCCATGACGGCCTCGAGAGGAGAGGGAGACCTCTCTGGGAGTCTGGAAGGTGATTTTCTCACCAGAGATGGGCTTCCTTTCTGCGCATCAGACAGGCATACATTTCAAAAGCTGGAAAGAGGAATTAGATTCAGAATGTCTTTGTAGACTTGAGTTTCTGTCTCTAAAAGTAACATAGTTTACTGGCAAGATGGATAAAGGTATAAGCCGCCAAGCCTGATGACTTGAGTTGGATCCTTAGAACCTACTTGGTAGAGAGAAAACTACAGTCCCCAGTTGTCCTCTGAACTCCTCATACACGCAGGACATCTGAGGACACACATACAATAATAAGATAAGATGGGTAAATGTAATTAAAACCTGGTCTCAAAACCGCTTTGCTCCATTAGCAAGGAGGCTACTGTTGATCAGTAAATTAAAAGCATCAGGAGAACAGACACCTTGATAATGCTGTCAGCAGTTGCCCGCTGACAGGGAAGACTGTTCACAGCCTAGAGAACGTCTTCACTTTTTGACCAACGTGCCTTTCCTTAATAAGCACCAACAATAAACATAGAATTTGCTGAAATCCATATGTTTTGGATTTATTTTTTTTTTAACACAGCAAAGCTATTTAAGTCCTGACAGTAACAACAGCTGCAAACTTACTTTGAGACTGTCAAGAATAGCTCAGAGGTCCTTAATTTCCTATATTTGTCCCTGCATCTGTTGGCCAATTTTACAACTCACCCCCACTCTCTCTCTCTCTCTCTCTCTCTCTCTCTCTCTCTCTCTCTCTCTCACACACACACACACACACACACACACACTCTCTCTCTCACACACACACACACATACACACACACTCTCACACACACACACTCTCTCACACACATATACACACAATTCACACATTCTCTCAAACACACACACACACACACACACACACACACACGAACTCACACATTCTCTCACCCTCACATACAACTCACATAACTATCACACACACAACCCTCACACACCTCACATACACATACACACATACTCTCATACACACAACTCACACACACTCACACATGCACATATACACACTAAAATGCACGACTCACACACTCAAACACATATACACAACAGGCACATATACACTTCACACACACTCTCACACATACACATATACACTAAAACATACAACTCACACACGCTCACACACATTAACGTCACCTAAATAGAAACGACAAGATGAAATCCAGCATCAATTTATTTAAAACAAAACTTGCTCAATTCATGCCATGACCTTGAGACGTTTATGGGGTGGGGGTGGAGTGTAGGGAGCTAGTCTTGAAGTCCTTATCTTCCATCCTCCTGCCTCGTCCTCTCCCCAGTGCTAGGGTTCTACTATTGAGCTGCACTACTCCTGGCAATTCAAAGGGTTTTTAGTTTTACAAAATTCACTTTATTTGGAAAGTTGAATAACTGAACTTGGCAGACAACAGTGATGTGCCAGATGCTAGGGTACATATAAGGTAGAGGTGTGGCAACGTAGGCTACTTTATGAAGGACAAATGAGCTAGATGTGACTGTAGTTTATCTAGATTAATGATACTGCATTAATATAAATTTGGCTATCTATTTGAAAATCCAAAGAATGAAGGAAAAAGAAAAACCTTTATAGTATTGTTTGGCTGAATGATCCAAACAATTATATATTTAATAAAAGAAAATAACTTTTTTTTTTTTTTTTGGTTTTTCGAGATAGGGTTTCTCTGTGTAGCCCTGGCTGGAACTCACTCTGTAGACCAGGCTGGCCTCGAACTCAGAAATCCGCCTGCCTCCGCCTCCCAAGTGCTGGGATTAAAGGCTTGTGCCACCACCGCCTGGCAAGAAAATAACTTTGAAATAAAAAATTAATTCATACTTGTAGTTTTTATTACTTATGTGATGGGTGTTCATTTGCATGTATGTCTGTGCACCACTAGTGTGTCTGAAGAAGCCAGAAAAGGGCATCGGATTCCGAGGTTGGAGTTACAGACAGTTGTGAACTGCTGCTGTTGGTGCTGAGAACTGAGCTAGGGTCCTCTACAAGAGTAGCCAGTGCTCCTAACTAATGGGCCGCCCCTCCAGTCTCCTGTGGCTGAGTTTTAAAGTCGTTATGAACAAAACACCTTTTAGAAGCCATAACAGTAGAACTCAACCAAGCAGCTAAGTCCCAGAGTCAGCACCTTTGGTTTTGTTTGCTTTGAGACGGTTTCTCTGTAGCCCTGGCTGTCCTGAATCTCACTCTGCACTCTGTAGACCAGGGTGGCCTCAGATCGGAGATCTGCCTGCCTCTGCCTCCCGCAGCATTGATACACTGACA
Source organism: Apodemus agrarius (assembly GCA_964023405.1). Classification (NCBI taxonomy): domain Eukaryota; kingdom Metazoa; phylum Chordata; class Mammalia; order Rodentia; family Muridae; genus Apodemus; species Apodemus agrarius. The sequence goes on along the minus strand of OZ030022.1, from coordinate 10,333,258 downwards.
CATGGTGTCTGTCTACACGAACTAGTGGTGAAGAACGGAGCCCCGACTCTCACAGCAACTTAACTTGCGTGCGTTATTCTGTTAATATTTCGCCCAAAGTCAGGGTTTCCCAGACTTCCATATTCATCTGCTCGGCACAGAGGTAAACAGGCGCACACATCCCTGGGCGAGGGACACAGGCATCCCTGGGCGAGGGACACAGGCAACCTGACAGCACCCATCAAAGAGCAGCACCTTTCCCGATGTTCTTTCCCTCCCACAATTCAAGGTGTATACACTTCTCCGTTGGACTTTGTGTTTAATATTATAAATTCTGTTTCCAAAGATTCAAAACACAGCCAATAGATTTACCACCTAATGTGCCAAGATAGAAGGCATATATATCTGAAAATGTAGCTTGTTTTAATAAATACAAGTTCTGAAAATTGGGAGGGGAGGTCTGCGTACGATAACTATGTTTGCATCTTGGTCAGGCTCATGCTTTTGACATCCTAGGTGCCCTTAGCTGCAGGTGCGTGCCTGTGCTTACACACATACGGTTACAGGCGCGCACCTGTGCTTACACACATACAGTTACAGGTGTGCACCTGTGCTTACACACATATTTCCCTGGTTGGCTTCATACTTGAATGGCAGGATTTACAGATGTGCACTACCACAGGCAGTTTTGGATATTTTTTTTGTTTGTTTGGTTTGGTTTTTTTGAGACAGGGTTTCTCTGTGTAGCCCCTGGCTGTCCTGGAACTCACTCTGTAGACCTCGAACTCAGAAATCCGCCTGCCTCTGCCTCCCAAAGGCTGGGATCAAAAGGTGTGCACCACCACAGCCCGGCTGGAAATTTTTTTTTTAATTAAGAAATTGGTAAAGTTATTCTAAAAGTAGATATTACCTAAACTCCATCAGAAGGGGACCCTGGACTTTTTGGTGGCCATTTTATTAATTTTTTATTTTTTATTTTAGATTTATTATATGTAAGTACACTGTAGCTGCCTTTAGACACACCAGAAGAGGGCATCTGATCTCATTACAGATGATTTGTGAGCCACCATGTGGTTGCTGGAATTTGAACTCAGGACCTTTGGAAGAGCAGTCAGTGCCCTTATCCGCTGAGCCATCTCTCCAGCCCTGGTGGCCATTTTTAAAAGGAGAGCAAGCTTTGCACCATTCTGTTTCATCATTAAGTCCCTTTCAGTGATAAAGCTACCCATTCCCACGGCTACCCACTCCAAAGGCAGTTTTAATTGAAAAGTGATCCTAGGAGACTTAAATAAAATATGTCCCTCAAAAAAAAAAATATTCAAAGCCCGACCAAGATGTTGCCTGGACTGTCTTCAGCTCAGTTTCCACAGGGCAACACTCCCATCCTGAACAAGGCATAGAGAACCAGTGTGCTCTTGACAGCTTTACGAAGCACATGGCTTCCTGAGTCTTGTTTCTGAAATGACTGCCTGATGTTAACCTCATGGATTGAGCCTTCTTACAACCCAGAATGGAGATTAGTGGGGGCAGTGAATTCCCGGCTGCCCGCCTGCTTGGTGCGGTCCCTATGGCTTAAGGGACGCTCAGGGCCAAACAGAACCCTACTGTTGCAATGAAGAGTAAATATCTAGGGAGACATTCGGTGGAGAAGATGGAAATCACCTAGAAACACGGTCATAACATGATTTAGATGCTTGCGATTTTTACCTATCTGCAAGCTCCTCTAATAAGACTCGCCTATCCCATACGTATGTGAAATCAAAACCGTCAGCTGATCTTAAAACAGGCATTTAAAAAAAAAACAGTAGTTATCTTCAAAGCACAGTGCACAGCACACAGTCCCAGGAAACCAGTGAGCGCTCAGAACAACTGTGTGAAATTAGTTCATGATCTCAAACATTCTTTTTTCTGAACTACGTTTTAACACTTTAATTGAATCGACCTTGTTAAGCTAATTTTATTTCCACTAAGATGTCCTGGGCAACACAGGTAATTTGAAACAGCACAAGCCTACGGAACCCGGTGAATTCAGGAGAAGTGGAGTCAGCTGGGATCCGAGGGCTCGGGGAGAGAGAACATAAGGCGATGTCCTACAGGTGACCTCTTTCCCTCCCTCCGTGGAAGCCACACCAAGGTCCACCTCTTATGCTACAGGAAGCTCTGGCACGGTCTTTCCAAGACAAGGGCAGGACTACTCCGGCTCTCCTGGTGGTCTATGAGGTCTACAAAGACTGGGGAGTGCCTGCCGTGCGCTCTGTGCTCCGCAAGTCCTCTTGGCCTGACTTTGTTTAGCAAAGCGTTCTGACTTCATCATTGACAAAATGGAGACGAACATAACAGAAATCAAAGGGAAGACATTCTTAGAGTAAGGCGTGATCAACAATTCCTGGGTGGAAAGGGTTAAGTAGGGACCGGAAACGTGGAGATGGGATGGGAGACATGGAGACAGGGGTGGGAGGCAAAAACCGAAACCATGGATGAGAATGTCATAGGGAAACTGACTTTGTAAGCTAATTTTTTAAAAAAGTATCAATAGAGCCGGTGTGGAGGCACATACCGTAGTTCCTGTATTTGGGAGGCTGGGCTATGAGGATCAGGAATACAATATTCTTTATTACATAGTGAGTTTGAGGATACATGAGACCCAGGATAAAAACTAAAAACTAAAAAAGTATTGCTAATTAGGAGAATAAGCAGCTACTTGAGATCTCTTTGTGGTTAGTGCGTATGTCTCGTAAGCAGTGCATCAAACACGGGATACTAGCAAGACATTACGTATCTACATACACATATATTTATTAAACATTTAGATATGAGTGTTTTGCTTACATGTATGTACGTATGTATGTATGTATGTATGTATGTGCACACGTGTGCTCCTGGTGCCCGCAGAGGTGGAAGGCTGTTCCAAACCCTTGGAACTGCAGTTATGAATGGCTGTGAGCCACCATGGAGGCGCTGGGAACCAAACCTGAGTTCCCTGCAAGGAAAAGTGTTCTTGAAAGATTTATTTATTTATTTTATAAGTTTGAATGCTCTGTGTCCATGACGCCAGAGGAGGGCATCAGGTTCCATTACAGATGGTTGTGAGCCACCAGAGGTCGCTGGGAAATGAACTCAGGACCTCTAGAAAAAACAGCCAGTGCTCTTAACCTCTGAGCCATCTCTACAGCCCCTATACAATTCTTTACACTACTTTACCCAAATTCCAAATTTTTATCTTCTGCTTTTTTTTTTTTTTTTGGTTTTGTTTTTAAAAAAGTCAGAGAAATAAAATGAAATGTAAATATTCTCAAATTCACACAGGACAGCTGAGTTTGTGTGGTTCAAAGAAGGCTTCTAGAAAATGATCTGTTGAGAAAAACAGATTATTTGCAAAGCAACAACAACAAACAACAACAACAGAAGTCTTTTCATGTACAGAGCTAAGCTCAGGAACAGAAACTGTTTCAATGGTAGACGGTGTTCCACACATACTGTAGCTAAGTTCTATTCCTGAGCACAAGAATCAACGGAAAGATCAACCCAGGAAACAGCCTTTGTATCTGTCTGAATGTCATCTCATAAGTCATTATTGTTTAAAAACCAAACCAAACCAAACCAAACCAAACCAAACCAAACCAAACCAAACCTTAACCTAGCAAGTTTTCTAAGCTAACAGAAGAGTTAAGCAGGCAAGACCCAGGTCTCTACAGCTGTAATCTGGGCGAGCAGAGAGAAGAGGACTCTTTTTTTACATTTGAGCCAACTGTCTACAGTTTCCTTGGCTGGCCAGGGCTGCATAGCAATAACCCTGTGGTCCCAGAAAGGTTTGCGGGGAGCTAGAGTGTAGAAATGGGGATGGCAACGATCAAATACATTGTGTACATGTATGAAAAGTTCAATTTATCTTGTAGAAAACAAAACAAATAACAGAAGATCAAATATTTCCATTAAATTTCTGAATCATCGGGGGAAAATAATTAGTTCAGGAGGAACCTGAACTGACTGCAAGTTTTCAAACATTCCAGGTAGTGAGAGTTCACTGGAGTGCTTAGGCTCAAAGAATAACCCCAATCAAAAAAATCATCTCACAGCCGATGGGCCGGGCAGGTGATCCCTGTGGTTGCTGTCTTTCTGAGGGATACATCTCCACTATCCTGATCACTAGAAAAGAGTTCTCCTGTAGAAAACCCGCCATGACTGTGCCTCAGAGCTCCAGTGAGAGGAAGCCTCCCTCCCCTCAACCCTTCCCCCTTTTCTAATGAATGCATTGGACTCCCTCTCTGGCCTTCCACATGGAAACATTTACAGACTCATACTAGAATAAACGACAGGCTTCCCAGCTCTCTTTTCCAATTAGGAAAAAATACCTAGTCCTTAAAACTAGATGCCTCACTCTGAATTTTATTTGTGTTCAAAATTCTGCTCTGGAAGCGTTTTCTGTAGACTTCATTCTTCAAATAAACATGGTCGTCTGGGCCTTTATGTCAACTGATGTGTGATGGACTTGGTGATGGCAAACGCTCCATACGGAGTTAGACTATTAATTACATACACAAGTTTTCGAAGGCGCCTAAATGAACAGCCTTTAGAAAAGTGTTTTTACATTTCTAACTAGCACAGAGGCTGCCACCTGCCCACTTACTGGAGAGAAATGGGCTGCGTTAGACCGGGAGTCGGGATGAAGGGCCTGCACTAGCTTCTCATGTGACCTACTGGCTCTCACCTTTCAAAGCCAGCAAAGGAGGCTGGGTTGTTATTTGGTGTAAAGCACTAATCTAGTGTGTGGGCGGGCCTTGAGTTCAATCTCAAGCACTGTGAAATTTAAAAATTATATATTTAAAATATATATTATATATTTAAAATTACATATATGTATATATGCATACACATACATACACATATGCACAGGCCTTTACTATGTAAAGCTGGCTGGACTGGAACTCACAGAGATCCTCCAGCTCCTGCCTCCTTAGTCCTCGGACTACCTCGGACTAAAGGCAGGTGCATTTTATTTCGTTTTTGTTGCTGTTAATTTTCAAATGCTGCTGACGCGGATAATGTGATTCCTAGAGAACACGGGCCATTTCAGATCTACTGTTACTGTATCTGATCTAACACTGAAAACACCATAGGCTAGTACGGCATGGTGCGTGTCTCTGTATATTATTGGAAAGGCATAGGTCTATCGTACAGGGAAGGTGTGACTCACGTAAGCTACATCTGTCAGCTGGGTAAAGCAGCACACGCCTGTAGTCCTAACAGACAGGAGGGGTGCTGCAAGTTTGAGGCCAGCTGGAACTACATAGCAAAAACCAAACCGTACCAGCAAAGCCCCAAACCGTAAGTTTTCAAATCAGTGAACCCGGAAACTCTCCTTTGCAGTCAGATGGGAAGATTTTCTACAGGGAGCCGAGGGCCAGGGCAGCGAGGGAGCAGGCTTATGTGAGCAGGTGTGCTCCGAGATCTCCAGCTCCACAGTGCCACACCAGAGCCCTTGGACACGCCTGTGAGTCTCAGTATTATTATTCTGGAATTAATCTCCCACTTTGAGAAAAAGAAAAGCTCAGATTTTGTGCTTCTTTAGGGCTGAGTTGATTCATCAAACTCTTTTTTTTTTTCCCTGAGACAGGGTTTCTCTGTGTAGCCCTGGCTGTCCTGGAACTCTGTAGACCAGGCTGGTCTCGAACTCAGAAATCCGCCTGCCTCTGCCTCCCAAGTGCTGGGATTATAGGCGTGTGCCACCACCTCCCGGCGATTCATCAAACTCTTTAAACCAAGAACGAGGGGCAAAGGGAGGCACTTGCCAAGTCGGATTCACATGGATTTTCATTTTTCTGTCCTCCACTATTAGACAGTGTAATTAATGATTTCAAATGGAACACAGGCAGTGAACCAGACGCTTCAGTCTGTGCTTCTGAAACACAACAAGCCTTTAAATTACATTCAACTTTCTGTTTGGTGCAATAAATCCTTCCTAACACTACGCCTCTGAGTCAAGCTAAGCCCCACTTCCTGAATCAGCAGTTCTTTAATACCACCCAGGGGGCGTGAACGAGACCAGCGACTCCCCGTAAAGAGAAGGACAAAGGCAAACCTGTAAGGAGCAAGGGCAGCCCTTTCACAGAGGCTCTGCGGGCCACGAGTACTGACAGCCCAGTGGATTTTATCCAGTTAATACTACAAGAAAAGCACGCACGAGCAGGGGGTGCTTGGTCTAAGCCTTTGACTTTTAAATTGCACAATACTAAACAAAGCTATGAGTGTTGGCTTGCAGCTTTTACACAGACAGACTGAACACTATAGGGTCTGATAAGTTATTGTTAAACACACATCCTATCATACACAGGAGAAAATTTGAAGCCATATGTTATTAGTATCTTCTACTTTTGATCAACTATGGCCAACCCACATAACCAATCCTTAATTTAGAAGACTCTGCGAGGTTCTGTCTCAGAACTTTTCAAGTCATATAAAGCAGGAAAACTTGTGTAACTTTACAGTAGCAACCTAGTGGTGGCTTTTGAATCAAAGTCAAATGAACAATGGATAATCACTGGGATTGTGATGTCTTTCTGAAAAAGGAAAAAGTGAACGAATGAAAGGGCAAAACATTTGATTTTTCTTTTATTTAACAGGGGTGCATGTGTAGAGGATGACGAGGGGCTCAGCTCTCTCCTCCTACCTACACAGGTTCTGAACAGAACTCATGTCATCGCGCGTGTGTGTGCCCACCCCCGCCCCCCACGACACACCAGACACACTCACAAACCAGATAATACACCAGACACATCAGACAACACACCCACCCCAAGCACACACACACATACAAACACATGCACATAAACACAGACACATACTCACTCACCAGACACACACACCAGACACACATGTCAGATAACACATCCACACCAGATAAACATACATTCCCCACACACACATCAGAAATACACACATGTCATACACACAAACACACAAACCAGACACATACTCACATACCAGACAACACACTAGATACACGTCAGATAACACACCCACACCAGACACACACATATATACTCACACACAAGACACACACACACCAGACACACACTCTCATACACCAGACACATCAGACAATATACCCACACCAGTCCACACACACACACACACACACCCCAGATAATACACACCAACCAGAAAACACACCAGACACACACATCAGACAACACACCCACACTAAAAACATACACACAAGACACACATACACCAGATATTCAAACACACATACACACAAGACACACATACCAGACACACACACACACAAGACATACACCCTCACACACCGGACAATAGACCAGACACATCAGACAACACACTCACACCAGGCACATACACACACACACACACACACATACACACACAAAAGACATATACACACCAGACACACACGTCATACACACAAACACACATACCAGATACATACACACCCACCAGAAAACACACCAGACACACACATCAGACAACATACCTGCACTAGACACATACACACACACAAGACACACATACACAAGACATGTAAACAGACACACAACACACCCACCAGACACACAAGCACATACACACACATATGCTCAATATTTTTAAAATTTAAGAACTGTTTATATGACACATATACAATATGATTTTAATGCCATGCTTTAAAAATTCATAATAGAAGATAACCTAAGGGGTATATTTCAAAATGTTTACAGCATTTTCTAATAAACCTGTAATAATTTGAAGTCAGTGAACAGACATGTTACTTAATAGTTCCCAATCAGCACAGGCTGGAATTATGATAACCAAAGCCTGATCCTTGAAAAACTGAGGTGTGTTTGTTCTGTATTTCACACTGGCGTTCACCGTAGAGAATAATTCACCACTGTGGACAAGACTTGTATTTTGAATGTTAGCCCTAACATTTGCCCCTAAATGTGTGTGTGTGTAATTATAGTATAAGAAACTGTGGATAAATTATTTCATTGCCCGTTAAATAGCCATTTGTTAAGTCTAGACAGCAATAATAAATAGCCATTATTTATAATGTGGCCATTCAGAGTACTTGGGGGAATTGTATAATAAACAGGTAATATGACCAATACCTTCTGGACCCCCTTATTCAGAGACAGGGCCGGCAGGGGGGAGGGAGGAGAGAGAAGAATGGGGAGAGAGGGAGGGAGGAGAGGCAGAGGGAGGAAGGAGAAGGAGAGGGAGAGGGAGAGGAGGGCATGGAGAAGAGAGAGGGGGCGAGAGGGACCACAAAAATGCTACCTGCAGACACGATCTACCGTGAATTCGAATGGTGTGATGGAACTGCATGAGCATCACGTGCCTGGCATCCGGTCATGTGATACGTGCCTGGCATCCAGTCATGTGACAGGCACAGTACTCCCTCCCCTCTGAGCACAAGGCCCTTAGGCCAAGGCCCCCCTGCCTTTGCTTTTCAACCCTCTTTAGATATCTCTCACCCCTAGCGCACGAACTACCGAGACGCCAGTCTTCAGAGCAGCTTCAACAAAGTTCCCAGCGCCCTTAAACAGGCCCCGAAAATAGCTGACATTACGGTAATCTGTCCTGCTAAGAGGCATCTGCTTAAGTCCCACTGAAAATATCGGGCGGGGGTGGGGTATGGTTAGGAGGTTTCTGTGGAAGAAAAACCAGAGGTCAAGTGAGGTCTGGGAAGTCTCTTTCACTGGGGGACCTGGTCGGGTCAGGACAGACAGACTGGAATGAAAAGCTGCTCGGGGTGTTTGGGAAAGCTGGGCGGAGAAGGAAAGCCACACAGGCTGTGAGAGTCCCGCAGAGGAGCCAGCAGTGCGCATGATCAAGCGCTCAGCATGCCGGGCGAGCCAGACACACATTAAGGGCTTCCCACATGATAGTGGGTTTGTTCCCCCTCGGAACAGTGGAGCTAGCATTAACTAATCACCTGTGGAGCTGCTGTCTCGTCTAAGGGGGCAGCGATCGGCCTGACGCCGGAGTCAGAACTCGGCCCTGACTGGTGGATTGCCTCTCCCAATTTATTTTACCCTGATGTCTATGGTTCCCGGAACTACTGAAATGGACAGTTCTTTTTTTCTTTTAAAGCAGTTACCGGGGGGAAACAAACTAATAAATATGAAGTAGAATAGGGCGCCATAGCAGATACCTGCCTATGATCTTTGTTTTTCTAATACCATTTTCCTTAATCTTTTTTTTTTTTTTTTCTTCTCGAGACAGGGTTTCTCTGTGTAGCCCTGGCTATCCTGGAACTCACTCTGTAGATCAGGCTGGCCCCAAACTCAGAAATCTGCCTGCCTCTGCCTCCCAAGTGCTGGGATTATGGGCATGCGCCACCACTGCCCAGCTTATTTTCCTTGATCTTGTGTGAAGATAATTTGTCTTTGGAAAGTTGTGCCAGATAGGTTTCTTTTTTATCAGCTTGATACAAACCAGAGTCATTTAGAAGGAGGAGACGTCAATTGAAACAAAAACAAAACCAAAGCAAAACAAACAAACAAACAAACAAAGTAACAACAACACAAACAAACATCTGTTTCCGTAAGATTAGCCTGTAGGTAACCCTATGGGGCATTTGCGCTCTGAATGATTGGTGCAGAAGTGCCCAGCCCCATTGTGGGTATTGCCACTTCTAGGCTGGTAGTCTTCAGGTAAACAAAAATGCCAACTGAACAAGCCAGGAAGAGCAAGCTAAGAAGAAGTATTCCTCTGTGGCCTCTGCTTCAGTTCCTACCTCCAAGTTCCTGCCCTGCTTGGCCGCCTACACGCTCTCAGTCAGTGATGAGGATTCCTAAGCCAAGTAAACCCTCTCCTCTCAAACTGCTTTGCATCATGGTCTTTATCACAGTAATAACAAAGTAACCAAGACAGAAACCACCTCTTCTACCCTCTGGTGGCCTGTTTTTGAGGTTGATCGCAGCAACTCTTCAGATGTAAGCAATTAGAATCCCATGCCCCTGACCAGAAATTAGCTTGGAGATGGCACAGGGCTGATGGCATCTGACCCTGGAACTTTCCCGAATTACTGAAAAGATATAAATGTCCACTGCCCCCATGACGGGTGGTCCACCGAGAAAGAGGCCCACGCGACAGGAGGAAGTCTTGGAGATGGAGGCCATCATCAAGTAGATGGTGCCTGGATGAACCAGCAGGTTCTTTTTCTTCTTAGAAGGGGCGCTTGAGAGACCTGATTTGCATCAGAGCCAGGGCAGAGTGGCTATCGGTGAGCAGACAGGTCATCAGAACGACCTTCGTTGTATGATCACTGAGGGTTCACAGGACTAAGAAGATGATGTTCATCTCTTCCTGTGGGACGGGCAGCCAACAGAGGGGAGGACACAGCTGCGCATGTAGGTGCAAATAGGTAGCAGGCAGTAGCTACTGGCCGCCTCGTGTGAGCCAGGCTGTAAAGTACAGAAAATGATAGCCAACATGACAAGGTCCTTCCTGCCCTGGAGTTCACTGGCTACTATAGTAGGCCAAGAAATAAAACGTGTCCACCGTGATATGAGAGCACAGTTAATCTAATTTAATAGCTGAGGAAAAAAGTACAGATGCGTGATAGCCGCCGGTTCCTGCAGCACATACAGCTAAATTGTGCTTTAGCGTTAGGAAATGCTTATATACTGTCTAAAAGAAAGGTACCTTAGAAACTCTCTGTCTTTGTCTTCCTAACCCATACACACTGTCCTGGAAATTGAGAGATTTTTTTTCTGACGCTGGCAGAAGTCTTGACGTGAGCAGACACCCCTCCAATCCTCTCAGGAGGGGCCCCGCCAGCGAGGCCTTATTTCTCTGTAAATCACAGCGCCGGTTGTTTAGTCAGTTGTGAGTGAAGAGTTTGTAATTAAGTTTAGGAAGCCAGTTGTTTTTTATATCTTCAAGAGGTACATGTCTATATACTAAGCTAAAAAACAAAAACAAAAACACCTAGTGCTTTGTGCCGTCTTAAATGTTCCTTACGAAGCGGCGAGAAGCAAGTTTCATGGCTGCAGGGACTGAACGAAATGCTAAGTATGCTCTGGCTCTGGTTTTGATCTTGGGCTCCAGAGGAAGTTGAAGCGACGGGCGGGCAGAGCCCTTTAATTACAATCCAGTGTCCCCGAGAAGACTTGATAGCTCTTCCAGTGGGCATTCCAGTTGGGGTGAGAAGAAAATCAACCGGCACCCCACACCGCCAGCAAAGCTGGGGTTACGCTCTGCACATACGTGAACCTCTCTGGTTTCACTGAAGATGGTGTCTGGCACATTAAAACATGGGAGCATTTCAAAAGCTAAAGCCGTAGCTGTGTTTATTCTACAAGTGAAAGTCTGTGCTAAGATTCTACAAGTCCCTGCTTCACCTTAGGGAGTAGTGATAGTGGACATAATCTCACCCCAGACAGACAGACAGACAGACAGACAGACAGACAGACACACACACACACACACACACACACACACACAGAGAGAGAGAGAGAGAGAGAGAGAGAGAGAGAGAAACAGAAACAAACAGAGACAGCTGAGAGCCTAGACTGCAGTCCCCTCCTGAATACAAATTCTCTACTCCATCATCTCAGCCTTAGGTGAATTCACTGTCTGTAAGACACAGTTTCCATCTGTGAAATGGGAACAAGAACAGGGCCTCTGGGGGGGAGCACTCAGTACTATGCTGCCCGTACATTGCATACCCGAAGTAAGGAAGCAGTTAGGCATGCTAACTTTGAAGCAAATGCTGTTATTGTTTGTTTTTCTTTTCTTTTTTTAAAAAGATTTATTCATCTTATGTATGTAAGTACACAGTTGCTCTCTTCAGATACAACAGAAGGAGGCATCAGATTCCACTACAGATGGTTGTGAGCCACCATGTGGTTGCTGGGAATTGAACTCAGGGCCTCTAGAAGAATCAGTGCCCTTAACCATGGAGCCATCTCTGTGGCCCTGGATGTCCTTGGACTTGCTCTGTAGCCCAGGCTAGCCTCAGAGATCCACGCATCTCTGGTGGGATGAAAGGCTATATCCCAGCAGCAAATGCTATATTTTAAGATCAGACAAGAAATTGATCACGGCTCAGTATGCACGGAACATTCTTTGACACCTTTCCTTTAAGCCCTCTTTTGTACTCATGCTTAGAATTTTTTTTTTTAAGTCAAACAAAATATTTAGGAGCAAAGTAAGATATCTAGATTTCTGATTTTAAAAAAAGACTGTGGGTCGAGGGTGGAGCCGCACAGCTTTAATTCCAGCCCTCTGGAGGCAGAGGCTGTCTGAACTCTGTAGGTGTAAGGCTAGCCTGGTCTACACAGCAAGTACCAGCTAGTGAGACCTGTCAATCAATCAATCAATCAATCAATCAACCAACCAACCAACAATGAATCAATCAATCAATCAATCATCAATCAACCAATCAATGAATCGGTCAAATCAATTTTAAAAAGAAAGAAAAGGAAAAATAAGATACGTTGTGTGCTGCCTCAGTGCTTCACCACTATGATAAATATTTGAGGTAGACTAGAATGTTTGCTTCAGCTCAGGATTTAGTCTGTTAGTGGGAGAGGACATCTTTTGTTTGGGGCTCCTGATGAAGGTGCCACGTGGCAGTGGAGAAGAAAAACTGCTCACGTCACGTCTACAAACTACAGGAGAGTGAGGAGGAGGACAGGCCCCCCTGTAGGGCACACCCCAACAAACCCTGTGGAACTGACTCTTAACAAGTGGGTAGCAGGGGGCACCTGCGACTCAAACTACAGTTGGGTGGTGGTTTCTCATGCCTTTAACCCCAGCACTTGGGAGGCAGACAGGAGGAGCTCTGAATTCCGGGCAAGCCTGGTCTACAGAGCCAGTTCTAGGACAGCCAGGGCTACACAGAGAATCTCTGTCTCAAAACAAAATGAAAAACAACAAAAGACTCAATCGACAGCATCTGCTCACCAGAAAGTGCCCTACTTTCTAAATCGCCTACTTTCAAAAACAAAATTATTCAAAAGATATTGTAGCAAAATGTCAAGAAATGTAGGTGTGCAAATAAGAGTCTATGATACAAAGTGCAGACCTCAGCAGGGACCGTCAGTCATAGGATGGTTGAAACGGAGCTTTGGCTAGCTCCTTCCAACAGAGATGGGTAATGAGAATTTATGTTGTAGAGAAAAAGAATTATGCAAGCCTCGAAGGGGATTCTTTTTTATCCTTAATTATCTAATTCAAGAATGTGTTGATGTGAGTTTTCTCCGGTGGAGGAGCACAGAACTGGCCCTGGGACAGAGAACCATTCATCTCCTCGTGGCCAGTGAAAGAGCAGTCACAGCGACAATCTTGAGAGCCGGCAAGCAGCACGGTGTATGTGTGTTGGCGGCACAGGCAGGTGAAAAGGGCCAACCGTGTCCATCCCTGCGTGAGGCTGCCCTTCAGCAGCTCTGCTTCCAGTCCCCCTGCCTCAGGTCCCCAGACGCTGTGTTTACAGGTATGAGCTGTTGGACATGGCTCTAACAATGTTTTAATAGAGGCGTTTACTCCCCTTCGAGGTTCTGCGTGTGCATTTGGCCAGTACATCTCAGTCTTTATAATCGAGCATAGTGTTTTCGTTTTCCTTCTAATGCTTCCGACCATTGGAAAGATCTAGATTTGTCCTACATTCTGGATGCCGTGGTTTATGCTGTCTATAACCTACTCAGTCAGCCTCTCACCACGGTCAGTGTTTCACGCTAAAACCTTGTCAGTGAAAGCGAAGGTATTAGGAAGTGGATGATGATTAGGTTACGTGGCTAATGCTTTCATGGCTGGAATTAGTGTCTTCAGAGAATATCTGAGAATTGTATCTCAGGGAGCTGTTTTTGCCCTTTCTCTATCTGAGGCCTTAGGATGATGAAGAAAGTCAATGAACCAAAAAAAAAAAAAAAAAAAAAAAAAAAAAAGCTACATCTGGGCTAGTGAGATGGTTCAGCAGCTAAGAGCACTGGCTGCTCTTCCATAGGTCATGAGTTCAATTCCCAGCAACCACATGGTGGCTCACAACCATCTGTAATGGGATCTGGCGCCCTCTTCAGGCAGGCAGAGGTATATACAGCAGAGCACTCATACATTAAATAAATATAATTTTAAAAAAAAAGAAAACAAAAAGAGATAGATCCTCATCAGTAACAGAATCTTCTAGCACCTTGATCTTCTCAAAACAAACAAAATTAATTGATGCTTTTAACTAGCCACTCGCCTATGGTATTTTATTATAGCAGTCCAAACATACCAATATCCTCCCAACTTTCCCATAAACTGTGTAATGGTCTTTGAGATGTGGGCAGATGTTTCTAGAATGGTCGCACTGGAGTCCTTGTGCATCCCACATTGTATCACACCCATAAGCATACCTTATTGCGTCATTGGTACTGAATCTGACTGGGGGTGTGGCTAAAGCTTAATGATACATTATACATGGTACACATGATACATGATACACATGAGGCCCTGGGAATGAACCTAAGCCACTGACCATAAGGGGGAAAAGTTTACCTGACAATATTGGTGACCACCAGCTTTCTTCATGGTAGAGGAAAAAGGAAAAGGCATGTGGTGAGCATGGAGTTACACTGTGCATATAATTTGGGGGTATTCTTTTATATTCTAATCCACAACCTTTCCATAGCCTGCTCTGCAACGATTCAGGACTGAACTTTGATTTGTGTAGCTAATCGTTTGTTATCTAATATCAGTACCAACTAAAATGCCCCTGCACCATTCAGAAGCTGACCTGAGGATCTGGTGGGGACAAGTTTTTTGCACTTGAATCCCTAGAAGTTTCATTAAAGCTTCCGGCCCAGGGCAATGAGGTACTAAGAGGTATTGCAGGGGGCGGTGTGTGTGTGTGTGTGTGTGTGTGTGTGTGTGTGTCCCTCAGAGGGTAGCAGCGGGTGCTAGCCATCTATCTGCAGAGATTAGTTTATGCTCTGATCTCTTTATCAGAGTCATACACAGACACACGTGCTTAAGGGCTAAACAGCCGGTGATGGAGGCTTCTGAAGCAGCAGCCACTCGTAAGTCTTGTACCTACTTCTGATACGAGAAGCAACTAGTTCCCTTCCCCCTTGGGAAGACACACGTTACTGAGTTCTGTCAGCAACTAGCAACTAGTCCCGGACAGCAGTTTTGTCATCAGACACTTGCTGAACATCACTGGATGGTCCAAATGCACAAATCCAGCTATATTCTGAAGGTCTCTATGACAGAGGTGCATACAATCCTAAAGGCCATATGCGTTGAGTTGGTTATTTGTATCTGACTTTAATACGTTTCTGGAAAACATTAACACTTAACACATTAATGATTTTAAAGGTACGATTATCCTGAAATGACTTGAATGTTTCAGGAAACAACAACAAAACCAAAAACCTGCTATCAAACTTTCCAAGTTATTTCGTATCCGGCTGTTGGCAACTGAACCCAGCAGAGGCTAAGCACCTGCTCTACCACTGAGCCACCCTACCTGCCGCTGCCTTCCTGCTGCCCTTACCTCTGTCTTTCCCTCTATCCCTCATTCCTGATAGGATGGAACCACATGCAGCTTCATTGAGACGGGATCTTTCTTTGACCTACAACTCCTCCATGAGTTTGGATAGTCTGGTCATCGAGCCTAGGAATCCCCCTGCTTCAGTGTCTCCAGTGTTGGGATAAAAGCCATGTTTGGTTTTGTATGGTTTTGCTTTAGATGCATATTCATATGCTTCTGAGGATAAATTTCAGGTCTCTGTGTTTGCAAAGCAAGCCCTTTATCCACTGACCTCAGCCCAGCCTCTTCAAGTAGAACACGGAGAATGAACCTTCCCTTTGAGCTCACTCTCACGGCCATGAAACCAGCTTCACTGGCTGACCGCCATTTTGGGGAGTTTGCTGAGGACTCCCTTCCTCTGTCTCAGTGTGGTCTGCCTTCTGCTTTCTTCATGTTTCAACTACGATCCAAGAGAGGAAAAGCAAAAGGGAATTCATTTTTACTTTGATCACTTCTTAACATAGCTCTGACAAGATACACCCCATTTTGCTTTGAATTAGCTCCAACTTCGAAGAACTCTTGTATGCTTACTAAATCAGAAACCGGAAGAGTCATGAAGTTCTCTTTCAGCGGCTAGAATAGGTTCTACAAGCACTTCCATGATAAAGTTTGGTCTTTTCCTATAATGACAGGTTCCTAGAGTAGAAGGGTCTTGGCAGTGAACTACAACAGAATTTCTAGCCAAGGCATCATGGCGTGTAGTGGTTCACAGAGGGGAGAGGAAAGCGTTGGGATGCAGTTAGTAACCTAGAGGTGTGTTACACCCAGTTTTGCAATTTCAGCTTATTCCTGTGCAAAGGACACGGACAACAGGTGCTCATAAGATCCTTGGGCAGATGTGTAAAATAACAGAGGCATTGCACCAGCTGCATTGTGCGGGGCTAAACCCCTCAATTTAGAGGTGTAGCTGAACCTTGCTGGGTTCATATTCCAGCCTGCCTCCTCCCTCTAGGACCCTCTTGATAGGCTACTCAGTTTCTTCAAGGCCCAGCTTTATCTTTGAAGCTGGTGAAAATAACACCTGGTAAATTTATTTTTATTTATTTTTCAGTTGTTAATCTTTTGGGAGGGCTGGGGAAGTAAGTGCCTTACCACTGAGCCACGCCCACGGTCCTGATGTTATTTTAAAACACCACATGGGATAATATACATTGCGTTCAAATAGTATGAACTGCCATTATAGGATCCGCTTCTATTAAAAGCTAGGAATTAGCCCCACACTCTTAAGTTCTCAGATGAAAAATATATATAGGATAGAGGCAGCTATCTGCCTATAACTTACAATGTTTATTTATGAGAAGATCAAGGTTATAATACACGTATAGCAGGTGGAGTAGAAGAATTCGTACCTCAGGTCACCCTAGATTGGTTAACACAAAATCATTATGTGCTTCTAGGCACAAAACAATGCAGAGAATAGAATGGGGGACTCGGTGGGGATGTCCACCTGGAGGAACGATAGGTATTCGCATCCAGCAGAACCAACCACAGAGGCAGGGCTGCTCAGCAGCAAATAAGAGACATTAAATGATAACCTCTCCCAGGGCTTCTGAGGAGCAGAGGCTGGCTGGCTTGTGGGAGGTAAGTTCAAAGGAAAGGGTGGATTCCGAGCTGGTCCTTAGAGGGCTGGACTGGGAGGGAAGCAGGCTGGAAGTCATCATTACGGAGGGTAAGGAGGCTCTGCCCTGTCTACCCCACCTGGCAGCAAAGACGCATACTGGGTGTCTGAAGGCTCTACCTTTGCTTTTGGCAAGCAAGTGGCTCGGAGATTTCTAGATTCAAGACCTCACAGGAAGCCGGAAGAAGAGCTTCCCCCAGCAACAGCAATTAGTCATATATATGTTTTTTTCTCCATCTCAGTGGCGGAAAAAAAAAAAAACTTATTTTTTTGGGCATGTGTGGTACAAAGCCGTGTCGTTTGCTCCAAACAAGGTCCAGGAGAATGCACACCGGTGGGAAACCAAGTCAATCGTACAGAGGAGAGCAGCCGAGGCTGTCTCCTGCACCACGTGCTGAGTTCTCAGGACAAGAATACTTGGGACGCCAGGCCCCGTCTCTCCTTTCTGCGCCAGGTCCATATGACTGTCATGGTGTACAGACATCTCCACCTGGGTGACTCAAGGGTACTGAGTCACGGGGCTCCTTCCTCCCAGTCCCGTCTTGTGGGATGTGTAATCTGTAGGAGACTGGTCATTTGTTTCCCAGTCTGGTCTTACCTCCTCTAATCTCACCATCCTTCAGACTGCCACCACAAAGAAAATCCCCGGCAGATAAAATCTGAAACTCCTTTCCCCGAGCACCAAAGGGCATTATTACCCTGCCCCAGCCCTCCGGTCTACCTGAGCTGCTATTACTTTGCCTTGAGATGCGCATTTGGTAACATCTAATTTCCGGAGCAGTCCTTACGCTCCTGCCCTGCTCTGGGGCCACCAAGCCAAGTGTCACATCTTCTAGTGTAAGCGCAAGAGAGTATCTCCAAGCCCATTGTTCATACCGTCCCGTGAGCTGAGAGACTCTCTCGTCTCTGAGCCTCAGATGTTGCTAACAAGTCGAAGTGCTTAATTTGGTGTCTTCATGGTGACACAGAGGTCACATGCAGTAGCCTTTTATCACGTATGTATGCAGACGACATACACTTTGTTAAGTATGACTATACGTCAAGATGAAAGCAGTATCATTTGGTTGAAGACAGCACACTTGGAGAAGTCTCCTGCAAGCATCAGTGTAAGGGGTATGGAGCACACGTGTGTGTGTGTGTGCGTGCGTGCGTGCGTGCATGTGTGCATGTGCACATGTGTGTGTGTGTGTGTGTGTGTGACCTCCATCTCTCCATCCACACTTTGACTCTGCTGAAACATCTGTTCTCGCACACGTTATGCATGTTGTAATTGGACAAGGAAGAAATGTATTGTGTGCTGCTGTTTCATTTCGTTTTGTTTCTGTGACAGGTTCTTACTTTATAGCCCAGGCTATTAAACTCACATGTAACCTGGGCTGGCTTTGAAACCATTATATAGCCCAGGCCTCAAATCCATGGTGATCTTTCTGTCTTAGACTCCGGAGGCATGGGACAGGTCTTTGCTTATCTCCTCTGCCATTTCCTGAATTTACAGGTTTTGAACTCTTTAGTTGGTACTCAACTTTATCTAGACTATTTCCCCTTGAGCTCCCAGAGCAAGAAGCAAAGAAACTGACAAATAGTTAGAGCCAGCAACGGCAACAGGGATTCATCTAACTGAACTCGGAGGACACCAAGCCGTGAAGTGACTACCGGAAGCCGTGAAGTGACTACCGGAAGCCGTGAAGTGACGTAGCTACCGGAAGCTGTGACGTGATACCGGAAGTGGCTCTCTTTTTAGGCATTCTTTGAGAGGGTGACGCTCGGACTCGTGCCTGAAATAATGAAACGGAGCCCCAGAATCCTCAAAGTTTGACTATTTGACTAGTCGTAATCATTCACTTGCCCCCAGAATTAACAGGAACCCTCTGCTCAATGATAAAGCTGACCTCTGCAGTCATTTGAGGAAAAGAAAAAAAATGTGCCACCGTCAGCATAAAAAAGTCAGATGGAGGAAGCCTGTGAGACATGGATTTTTTTTTTAAATAATTAAACCCAATCACGTTCATTAATTTAAAAATGCTGTGTGATCGCCTCTCTATTTCTTTACTTATCGGCCCCTCCCTGCTAATACGCACGTATCTAACCTTCAATTTTAACTCACAGTGCCTTAAATAGCTATAATTGTACAGCAGCTCTGATCACACACCAGGATGCTGAGGTGATCGTGAGAAAAAAAAAAGATAGAAAAATGAATGTCCACTCCGAATGACATGGCTACCTCAGGGTCTGATGCCTCCGTGCAACAGAGTTATTCTCCGTTCTTAGCCCACAGGACGATGGTTATAACACTGCACACAGACTTCCTCTGAACCGGCCTTGTCTCAGGCTCCGGGTGATGCTAACCACGGCTCTGCTGGCAGAGGGGAGAGGCCCAGGGCAAACAGGAGGCCTTTGTTACACAGCAGCCTGAAGACCAAGGAGCTAACAACGCCTCCAGACAGTTGTAAATATTGATCCACCTGCAAAGAATGAAGGTCTCATCTCTGTATGACGGCAAATAATGAGAGGTTGGGGAGACCCTAGCAGAGAGTAGCACACACGTGTGAGCCGGTGGCTGGAGCGGGCTCTCCTCTGTGTGTGGCCCAAGGGAGGAGCAGATGTTCATCTGGCCATCTCCCTTCTGAGAAGGAGCCAGTGGACTGTCTGCTTTCAAATGGGCCCTGTGCTACAGCCAGCTAATTTCATAAGCAGAGACCACGTACTTACCAACCAACAGCAAGAGGAAGTTTGAATTCATAAACCAACTGGCTAACCGAGCCGTCTCCCTCTCCCTTTCTGTCCTCCGATGTCATATACACATAGAAACTACGGCAAAACAAGACTCCCCAAACTAAAAAATCCTTCAACCAACCAACCAACCAACCAACCAACCAACCAACCAACCAACCAATCAACCAAAACAAACAGACAAACCCACGGCTGGGCTCTCCATTAGCTGTTCACTTACAATTTGTACTGTCAAGAAAGCAACTTTAAAGCTATTATGTTACTGTCTGCTTCTGTAACGTGGGGAAAAATCAAGAGAGTCTATAGGAGTACTGAGCACTCAGTACTGAGGGCAGAGTACTGAGGACAGAACCTGCCTCAGAGCAAGCCAGAAAAGTGAGTGTGCTGCCTTCTTCTTCTTCTTTTTTTTTTACTCTCTTCCTGCCAGTCAGTTCCAATAATCACCAATAGGGTACCCCCACCTAGCAGAAGGCATCATTTCCTTAAATTCTTTTTTTTTTTTTAAACAACACATTGGTCTTTTGCCTTCAGGTATGTCTGTATGAGGGTGTCAGGTCCTCTGGAAATTAAAGTTACAGATTGTTATGAGCTGCTCGTATGGGTGCTGGAAATTGAACCTAGGTCCTCTGAAAGAGCAGTAGTACTTTTTATTTTATTTTTATATATTATTTATTTATTATGTATACAGTGTTCTGCCTGCATGTGTGCCTGCACACCAGAAGGGGGCAGAGAACCTCATTATAGCTGGTTGTGAGCCACCATGTGGTTGTCGGGATTTGAACTCAGGACCTCTGGAAGAGCAGTCAGTGCTCTCAACCACTGAGCCATCTCTCCAGCCCCTTCATCTCTCTTCTTTTGGGAAGGACTGGGGGGAGGGGCGGGGGTGGTGGTGGTTAGGAGTCAGTCTCAGGAGGCTGTGAGCAGCCGGAGCACAAGTATTTTTATCTCACCTCGGTCTTTTTTAAACATTTGTTTATTTTATGTGTGTATGTGTGTGCGTATGCGGTTGCATGGGTGCAGGGGCCAGAGAATAACTTACAGGAGCTGCTCTTCTACCATGTGGGGCCCGAGCATCCATCAGGCCTGGAGGCAAGCACTTCTGCCTGTGGAGCCATCTGACTGGCCCCGAGTGCTGGCTGGTTCAGTGTGTCAACCTGACACAGGCTGGAGTTATCACAGAGAAAGGAGCTTCAGTTGGGGGAAGTGCCTCCATGGGATCCAGCTGTGGGGCATTTTCTCAATTAGTGATCAAGGTGAGGAGGGCCCCTTGTGGGTGGTGCCATCCCTGGACTGGTAGTCTTGGGTTCTATAAGAGAGCAAACTGAGCAAGCCAGGGGAAGCAAGCCAGTAAGGAACATCCCTCCATGGCCTCTGCATCAGCTCCTGCTTCCTGACCTGCTTGAGTTCCAGTCCTGACTTCCTTGGGTGAGGAAGTTTAAGTTGAATAAACCCTTTCCTCCCCAATTTGCTTCTTGGTCATGATGTTTGTGCAGGAATAGAAACCCTGACTAGGTCACCCAGGAGAGGGAAATACGCTGTCCTTTACTTTAAGGTGGTCATGCCCACAAGCCTGAGCAGTCAAGGGCTCAGGATGGCGGCACACCGTTCTCACGGGTTATATGAGCACAAAAGGGCAGCAAGAAAAAATAAGCTGAAATTTCAAAGTGGAAACTTTCAGAATGTAGGGAAGGCCTACAACAAAATAACAACAACAACAACAGCAGCAACAACAAAAATATCCAAAATAGTAACGAGACTATTTTCAAGAGAACTAAGAAAATTTCCCTAATTCTCTTTAAAAGAGAATCTAGAATAGGAGAGAATAGAATAGAATAGAATAGAATAGAATAGAATAGAATAGAATAGAATAGAATAGAATAGAATAGAATAGAATAGAAGGCTCCTAAGTCCTGAAGGTGGGAAATGACTCCACCCACACCACGCCCAATTCTAACAGTTCATGAGGCACACAAAATAAGAACCAGACAACCTCCGTTCGGATGCAAAAGCTTCAGTGACGAGAGGAGGCAGGTTCGAATGAGGAGGAGGTTTTGCACTCGAGAGACTCATCACTAAGGCAAAAGAATAAAGGGGGTTGATGTGTTAACAGGTTAAAGTCTTCACCAAAGACTGGTAAAGACGTCTATGGGAGAATTTGCTTACCTTCAGTCCAGCAGGGTATGCTGGGAGGGAGGACCATTCTGGAAAGGGAGGCGAAAGAGGCTGCCTAGCGCCCGCCCGCATCAGCCGTGTGACCAATGGGGTGAAAGGGGGGCATGCCAGACTGTCCTAACATTGTTTATTATCCTTTCGCATCCCTGATGGCCTGGAAATCACGATATAGACCAGGCTGGTTTTGAACTCACAGAGCTCTGCCTGCCTCTGCTTTCGGAGTGCAGGGATGATAGGTGAGCCACCAAAGCACATCATTATGTTTCTTATTCCTATCGTAAAAGTTTAAAATCTGGGGACTGGAGAGATGGCTCAGAGGTGAAGAGAGCTGACTGCTCTTCTGAAGGTCCTGAGTTCAAATCCCAGCAATCACATGGTGGCTCACAACCATCTGTAACGAGATCTGATGCCCTCTTCTGGAGTGTCTGAAGACAGCTACAGTGTACTTACATATAATAAATACATAAATCTTTTTTTAAAAAAATGAAAATCTTTCTTATGTCCGTGTCCCACACGGAATTTTCTTGTAAGTGGTACAGAGGTCATCATTCTGCTGTTTCTTAATGTTTCAAAAGAGAAAAGAGCGCAGGGTTCCCTCTGACAAGGTCAGCATTACAACTTTTCACGGCCTACTACAGAAATTTAAAATGTAACAAATGGGTATTTGTAAGCTCTAACACATTCTAAACATCCTGGCAATAAGAAATAAAGGTAGCATTAAGGAACAGCTTTTAAGAGCTGCCCTCCACATCCCCCCTGGAATGGTAATTATTTCTGTGCAGCATTTTCTTCCTGTGCTACCTGGTTGCTTAGCAGTAGCCGTAGCCTCCCTCCTAACGGCGGCGCATAGAAACCTTCTATTATTCCAAGGGCCCGGAGAGTAAGAAGAATTACACCTTTCAGTATTTAATCACCAAATCTGATTTCTTTATAAACAGCCTGGGGTTAGGTCTGCAATATTACAGTGTCTCTAAATTCCACTTGAAGGTAAGCAAACATTAACCACCCCGCTCAGTGGCTGAATACAATAATATTCCTTTCTGTGGTTTGCACATAAAGCGCTATTGATTATGTTCAAGTGGCCACTTACAAGGTTGCCTTAAGCAATCGCTTGCAGAAATCACCAAACTGAGGTCTCCTAACCCAGGCAAAGATGAAAAAGCTACAGGTCTCATGACATCCTGTCCCAGGCTTGGTTCAGGACGAAGTCTTGTCTAGCAGTAAAGACCCTGGAAAGATCTGGTTCCTTCCCTCTCCCCAGATACATCAGTTATGCTTGGCTTTGCTCTTTCTGAAAACAAAACAAAACAAAGAAAAAACGACAATAACAAAAAACCCCAACAAACAAAAACAATTCCCACAGCTGCTATATCAAAAATTACTAATACCCCTATGGGGCTTGGACACCACACACATGATGGTTCTTATCACCTTCATAGCACCCCTGTAGGAAGTTACTGTTACTATTCCCACCTTAAAGGAGCAGTCCCCGTGGTCTTCTGTCCTGTGATCACTTAGCTAGCTAGAGTATCATGGCCACGATCATACCAGCTCTGTGCTCTGACTCAGAGAGGGAACCCAGTGTGGAGGAAGGCCTTAGGGAACCGTCATCGTGCGACTGAAGTGCTCCAGCTGGCTAAGATATAATCTTCATTTTCCAGTATAAATAGATCTGACTTCCAGGCTTCAAAGGAAGGTTACAATGCACAACACAGAAAGCTGCATTTTGTCAGCTTGAATGTTCTTCACAAATGCCCTGTCGCTAAGGTCACAGATCCAGGAATCTACTCCATGCCAGATGTCCTGTCTAGAATGTGACACCGCCTTGCCCTCAGAGAGCTTATTACGGTTTGCTGTTCTGTTTCTACTACAGCGACTGGCCAGGGGCTGCCCAACAACAGGAAGACAGAGCCCTCTGCCAAGCTTTGGGGAGGCTTTGAGATAAACCCTAACTGAAGGCAGCTGCTTTTAAAATGTAGTTTATTTGACAGCTACATGTTTTGGGTTGACCTTTCTGTAGCTCTGGTGAGGAGGAGTAGGGAGGGTTATTGATTATATGGATGAATGACGGACAATATGAAGAAGTCAGGCTAACTGAACTGCTCGCATCGATCGGGAGGATCCACTGAAAATTCTACACGATTTTATGTAATTCAGACAGTCCGTGCTTCTGCTCTGTGCTGGAGCAGCGGGTAGCTCTGGACTGCCCGTTCCCCTCCCCCTTCCTTCCGCCAGTGCTCTACGGTAAGGCGTCTGCTCAAAAGATGGTTTTGGAGGTAGGCGAGCCAGACACACCTTCTGTTCACCTGCCGGTGCACAACGCAGGGAGCCATGAATTATTACGATACCAGGGGTTCTGTGGGAGTCATCGGAAATCAAAATTTTAGGTTTCATGGTTTCATGTAACCACGCCAAATCTCTCTCTATGGGGAAGTTTCTCAAGCACACAACTAAGCTCCTCGCTCCAAAACGCCACCGGTTTTTCTTTTCGATCAAAAAATGAACAGCTTTGACACTTTAAAATAATAAAGATGTCACATTCAGGATTTGATTAGCCTGTTCTAAGAGCAGGCTGGAGTTACTGAAGGCAGCTTTTCAAGAGAAACTGCACACGCTCGGTAAGAGGCATTTTGGAGTATGACAGCTTCCAAAGGAGGTTTCCATGCACAGGGCGGTGTCTCTGAAGCCTGGGGAAAGGAATACCGTATGCGAGCAGCCTGTACCAATGCGAGTGAGCAGAGGTGAAGACCACAAACTGCACATCTTCACATGGACACATGCTAAGTCACGTCAATCACCCAGTTGCATCTTAGATGAATTATGCATACTTTTATGGAAAAAAAAGAGCCCACAAGATACTCTGTGGCACATTTACATCACCATAATTTGTAATATGTGGAAAGCATTTTGTAATTATGATTTTTTTTTTTTTTGGTGCAGTATCCCATTAAGGGAGAAGAGGGAGAAAACGTCCAATAATTTGTTAATGGTTTAGAACAAAAATGCCAGGTTAATTAAAACAACAACAGCAAAAAAAAAAGGCCCAATGTTTCCTAAGATTTACTGCCATTTTATTGAAGGACAAACCTTTAAAATTCCAGCTGTGAAACCGCCTTAGGAAAATTCCGAGGTACTAGTGGAAAGAGCAGTTAAGGTCTCCAACAGGACTCGGCTTGCCTGGGTCCCTGGCTGCCTTTACCCTGGGCCGGCAGATGCCAGCCCTAAGTGGATGCTGGACAGACCACAGACTCACCAGGACTGGCCTGCGTGTAGCCTTCGGGTAACTAAACTACAAAGCCACACCGCTGTAAAAGTCTGCTCACAGAAAGTAATAAAGTGCTCCTCGGCTTTTATGGTCTTATTTTCTTTTAAATGGCTTCATGCTCCTCCAAAGAGCTGAACTATATGGCGGATAACAGTAAAAACGTCAGTCCAGGGTTGCTTTACCGAGAAAGCAAGAGACATTGTTGGGACGGTGAATATATTGAATTAGTTGCTTTTTAGTCAATCAGATAGCTAGCAAATGGACATTTTTGTAAAAGGGCACTTAACCCAATGTAGCTATTACATCATGATTGGCTATTGACTATTTTCATCAAGACGTCTTAGCTTTTAGCTTGCAGTTTTGAGTGGAAATTTCTGTAGAAAAATAAGAATTTGGGAGTACTAAAGAATTTGCAAAAGGCCTGGGGCAACCCCCCCCCCCAAATATCCCTAAAACCAACCTCCTCCCAAACAGACAAGCTTAAAAAAAAAAAAAAACCCAAAGGACAAAAAGCGTGGGCCCTGTGTTGTGCTAGCTACACATTAATCCCCATAAGGACATCTATCTCTCTTCGCTCTCCTTACTACTGCTTACTACCGACTGTTCTTTCTTTCAAACTATTTCCTGGTGGGTTTTAGGAAGCAGCAACATATCCATTTGAACTGTGAGAGGTCGTGAGATCTGAAGAGTGTCTTATCGTGAACCTGATTTAACTACACTTTTGTAATTAACATGGACCAAATAAAACTCACCTTAGCCTTTCTAAGCGGAGGGAGCCATTCTGGTCTCATCATTAAACACAGGTAACTGACTTGTTGGTTCTGGTGTGGATTCTACCCAACACGACTGGTTTCACAGTAAGGGACATCACGGTAGGTGGCTGGGTGAATCGTCGTGTTGCCTGTGTTGAATGGTTCTCTTTCTTTATGCCATACACAATCACAGGCAACAGCGGCTCGTAAAATTAAGCGTCTAACCAACAATTTTTTATTTTTTGTGTATTGGTATCGTGCGTGCATTTCATTCATGTCTATATGAAAGTGTCAGATCCTTTGGAGCTGGAATCACACACAGTTGTGAGCTGCTGACATGTGGGTGCTGAAAATTGAACAGAGTCCTCTGGAAGAGCAGCCAGTACTCTTAACTCCTGAGCCATCTCTCTAATGTCCCCCAAGCCCCTCACCAATTCTCAACATACCAGAAAAGATAGAACCGGAGACCAGCTGTTCAAAATCAAAGTGGGGAATTAGAATCCCAAATCCAGCTAAATGGACTATCTTTCAACTTTTGGGTATGCACAGTCTCTGAAATGTGCATTCTTTCTGTTGTTCAAGACTTTGTTAGCATTAGAGGGAAAAAGGGAAGAGGAGGCTCAAACGGGGAAAGAGGCGGGGAGGGGCGGGGCCAATTTCTATTAAAGGCCAGTGTCCAGAACTTCTGCAAGTTGCTTGGACTAGGCAACGGTGGGTACCTTCACACCTTCTCATGGCTGAAGCCAGTATCTCCAGCCCTGAAGGTCATCTCACACGTGGGTACCACTCTTCGTAAGGAAGCCCATACAAGTACAGATGTATATCTGAGTCAAGAAAAACACCCCCGTTGTGGCAGGTCAGCCCTATCTCCACAGAGCAGGAGGCTCTGATAACGGTAACGAAACTGCTAGCGTTGACTAGTAATATAAAAATAGTAGTAGAACTCTGTCCCGAAAAAGAACAAAGAAGTGGCCCAGGGTTTGTGATGCCTAAAATCATAAATCTCTGAAGACGGGCTATATCCGTCCTACTTCCCGGAGGCGTTTGTCACCTCGCTGACAAGATCAAAATGAGATAAGCCCCAGAAACTCTCTGAAGCTATTAGAAAGACGATGTCAGGGAAGGGCCTAGAGTTAGACTATCAAACACCCTTCCGAAGCTCGTTAATAACCAACTGTCACCTGCCTCAGTAGATGGGTAAAGCCACGAATCCGAATCCAGCAGTAAGTCCCCTTTGCTTGTGCTGTACGTATTGTTTGGAAAAGACCCATTTAAAGTACCCACAATAGAAGTAACAGTGGCCAGGCATTTCCCTTAAGAACGTGACATTTCCACCCCAGTCCCTTCCCTGACCTTTGTCCCACCAAGCGTTCCCATTGCTCCACCCAAGTTTTTCTCCTGAATACTTTTTTTTTCCTACTCCATTTGACTTATGACTTTTGTAGCACTCAGAGAACGGCCAGTCTGTCGGAAGTTAACTCTGCTCTGCCTAAGAATTAATGAAGTATTCTGTTCTAAACTTCCAAGCCATAGGTCTATAAGGCAACACGTTTTCTAATTACAGGGTAAAAGACATGCTGCAAATTCTCAAGTGAAATTTATCAAAGTATAAATGAGATTTGTGCTACTTTTCATTTCGAATGTTTTCGGTATTCATGACCCAGTATCTTAAGTGTGATATCTACGATGCCCTTGTATACGGTACTGATGAAAAGTCATGTCAATAAAAAGTAATGATATTATTTAGTTATAAGGCATTTCTTAATCACAAACCACCTACCCATAATCCCACACGTCAGAACCTGAAGCAGGGAAATCTCTAGTTTTAGGCCTACTTGGGGCTACTGAACGATAACCCGTCTTAACAAAACAACAACAACAACAACAACAACAACAACAAAATCAGACCACAGTGAATCACAGCCAACGTAGCTTTTAAAGGTATATAAGTATAACTCATTTGCAAATAAAAAGGTTAAGAAAAAATTAAGGTACATGCATATGTGCGTATGTTAATATGATGGTATTAAAGCGGGAAAGACTAAAACGGGGTGGAAAAGCTTACGAGAGTCCATGTGAAGAGATAAAAAGATTCAATTTGAGGTCAATAAAATGTTAATGCTTAAAAACAGTATCTCTCTCTCTCTCTCCCTCTCTCTCTCTTTCTGTGTGTGTATGTGTACACTACAGAAAGTTTTTAAAAGATTTTAATGTACTTGAAACTGACTGATAAAGCATTAAGAATGGTGAATTCTGAAAGATCTTATAAACAAGAATTAGGGAATGTAGCCTGGTGGTCTGCATCTCTAATGCCGCATTCAGGAGGCAAGAAGCAGGTATTTCTCTGTGGGTCCAAGGCCAGCCTGGGCTATCCAGTGAGACCCTGTCTCAAAAGTAAAACAAACCAACAACAAAAGCAAATGAAGATTCAGGGGCTGGATGGTCCAGTGGTTAAAAGCACTGGCTGCTCTTCCAGAGGACCTGGGTTTGGTTCCCAGCACCCACACAACAGCTCACAACCATCTGTAATTCCAGTCCCATGCCCTCTGATGACCTCAACGGACACCAGACACACTTGTGATGACTATGCATCTGGACAAACACTCACACACCTAAAAACAGACAAATCTGCAAGATAAAATAAGACTTAGAACTAGCCATTCATGAGAAGTAGATCCAGGAATGAGTCAGTGTAAGAAAACAAGGTTCCGGGCTGGAGAGATGGCTCAGCGGGTAAGAGCACTGACTGCTCTTCCAGAGATCCTGAGTTCAATTCCCAGCAACCACATGGTGGCTCACAACCATCTGTAATGGGATCTGACGCCCTCTTCTGGTGTGTCTGAAGACAGCTACAGTGTACTCACTTACATAAAACAAGTAAATCTTAAAAATAAAAAGTAAAGAGGAAAAAGATGTGGGGCTTCCAGGAGCACATACAGAGGGAACTGCCCGAGCAGAGGGAAGACTTGTAGGTATAAGTAAAATGTCAATATTATTACTTTCTAATATGGAGAAGACGTTATGAAGACTGGCTTTAATATCTTAATTACCGAAAGAAAAGAGAAAATTATACGCAGGTGGAGGAAACTTGGCCACATGTTCTTTGAGAGACATCGCTGGCTAGAACCACCGCACGGCTGACAGAGGCAGCTCGTACTAAGTCTTAGCAGGTTTAACAAAAATATTTAAACTGTAACCAGGACAATTCCACGATTTTGGAAACTGCAGCTAACTGGCAGCCGCGACAGAAGCTTGCCTCAGACAAGCGAGGCAAGACAAGCAGGAGGGACAGTTCCTCTCCATCTGTGTAAGTGCTGCAGGTGGATGTGGATTTGGGTTTGTTGTGTTTTTGTTTTGTTGTTTTGATTTTTTGTTTTGTTTTTTGAAAGTCCAATTTGTTTTCACATTTATTTGCAAGATAAATGGGACACAGAGAAAGCTGGTAAACCGCTTGATATCTAAGCAGAATGAGAACTTAAATGCTGTTATGTGAGCCAGGATATTGTTAGGATTTGAGAGGTGCTATTAATGATTATTAATTAGGGTGACACAAATGTTTGATGTTGGTCACCCCAAACAAGTAGCAATGCCCTGTTCCTCCCTCTCCTTCTCTCTCTCTGTCTCTCTCTGTCTCTCTGTCTCTGTCTCTCTCTGTCTCTCTCTGTCTCTCTCTCTCTCTCTCTCTCTCTCTCTCTCTCTCTCTCTCTCTCTCTCTCTTTTGATAGATAGGCTCTCCCTATGTAATCCTGGCTGTCCAGGAATTCCATAGATAGACCAGGCTGGCCTCACATTCACAGAGACCCACCTGCCTCTGTCTCCTGAATGCTGAGATGAAAGTCACGTACCACTCAATACGGTCTACCCATGTCTAAAGCAAAATAATATTAAGAAAAGTTGGCTTATACCTCATATCTTTTCCATGATTAAATCTCTCTTTTTAAACAGTATTTAGATCTTTCTTGGAGTCATATTTTAAAATCTATAAATACTTCCACTTCCCAAGCTTCAAGAAGACTTTACCATTATACTAATGTATTTTTGGAAGACTTGTAGAAGGATTTAGGTTTAGGGATTTTTTTGAGGAACGGTGGGGGTGGGGGGGTGGGGGAGAATGGTGTCTCAATTATTTGTATCCCAAAGTTTCTAGTGGAACATAAAATGAAAAGGATACATTTACTATTGTGCAACAATGTGTAGGGTTCAACTGCGCTCCTAATAGGCAGCAATAATTCAATTCTCACACAGAGGATTAACTTATATTTAACTTTCATATTAACATTCACAATTGGGCAAAAAAACCACTAAAAATAGACATTCGGAAGTACACAAAGACTCTAAAATAGTTAACAGAGATCTACATTTAAAACCATTATTCACCACTGGGTGGTGGTGGTGCATGCCTTGAATCCTAGCCCTCAGAAGGCAGAGGCAGAAAGATCTCTGAGTTCCAGTCCAGTGTGGTCTACAGAGTAAGTTCCAGGACAACCAGGACTACACTGAGAACCCTGTCTCAAAAACTAACTAACTAACTAACTAACTAACCAACCAACCAACTAACTAACCTTTATTCACAAACACCAAGTCAATACAGACAGCAATACAGATATTATATGATTTTTGGTTTTTTTTGTTTTTTGTTTTTTGTTTTTTTTTGTTTTTTTTCCGAGACAGGGTTTCTCTGTGTAGTCCTGGCTGTCCTGGAACTCACTCTGTAGACCAGGCTGGCCTCGAACTCAGAAATCCGCCTGCCTCTGCCTCCCAAGTGCTGGGGTTAAAGGCATGCGCCACCCCGCCCGGCCCAGACATTATATGTTATTTGGGGATCCCCTATTCACAGAACACAGCTATTGCTTCCTGAGGAGCGGTTCCCTAGTGGGGGAGCCCTGAGCCTGGGCTCAGGTTTGTGGCCCTTGAAGCACAGACCTTCCTTAAGCTAGTTAATCCCACCTTGGAGCAAAGCAAGGGCGGGACTGTAGGAAAGGCAAGGTCACATGACCCCAGAGGCTGATCTAAGTGCTTCTCTAGAGGGGGTAGTCTTGGGGATGGGGCAGTGAGGAAGGATCATGGGAAGCAACTTCAGTCCTCTGTCCCAAGCTGGCGTATTTTCAAAGGCCACAAAGGAGAAGGAACAAGCATTCACAAAAGTATGTGTGCACAGGACATAGGGCCAGGAAAGCTAAGCAGCCTGCATGTACGAGTGTCCGTGTGTTTGTGTGCACAAGTGTGTCTATGTATGTGTGTTTGAGAGTGTGTTTGTGTATGTGTATCTATGTGTGTGTATGCATGTGTGTGAATGTGTCTGTGTGTGTATACATGTATATGTGTGTGTATGCATGTATGCGTGTGTGTATGCATATGGTGCAAGTAAGTGTTAGAAAGTGTGTCTGGAGCCGGGCGTGGTGGCGCACGCCTGTAATCCCAGCACTTGGGAGGCAGAGGCAGGCGGATTTCTGAGTTCGAGGCCAGCCTGGTCTACAGAGTGAGTTCCAGGACAGCCAGGACTATACAGAGAAACCCTGTCTCGAAAAACAAAACAAAACAAAACAAAAAAAAAAAAAAAAAAAAAAGTGTGTCTGTATGTGTGTATGAGTCTGTGAGTGTGTGTGTGCATGTGTGTGTGTATGTATCTGTGTGTAAGCAGGTGTGTGTACATCTGGTATACAGATGTGTGTGTCTGTGTGTACAAGTGTGTATCTATGTGTGTGTATATGCATGTGTGTGCATATGTGTCTCTGTGTGTATATGCATTTGTATGTGTGTGTATACATATGGTACAAGTGTGTGTGAGAGTATGTGAGTGTGTGTACATGCATGTGCTCTGTAAGAGTGTGTGTGTGTACATCTGTGTGCAAGTGCCTGTATGTGGTGTACATGTGTGTGTGTGCATGTGAGACTATGTGTGTATGTGTGCTTTTGTGTACCTGTGTATGCGCTTGTGTGTGTTTGTGTGCATAGGCCTGAGTGTTCCTCCTCAGGGACCAGCCCTCTTGTCTTCTGACAGTGTCTTTTACTGCCCGGGACCTTTCCGGGTAGCAGAGCCCAGCTAGTCCACGCGTCCCAGAGATTCTGCCTGTCTCCACTTCCCCAGCTTGGACTACAAGTTTTTTGTCACCAGCTCAATTGTTTTTTTAAAGCATGGGTTTGGGGGACCAAATCGGGTGAACTCTCTCCTCAGCCATGCTTTTTGTTTTGTATAGCCCAGGCTAGCTTAAAACTTGCTGTGTAGCTTAGGATGACATTCAACTCCTCACTCCAAACTCCCAAGCATGTAATTATATGTCCAGCATCCACTCCCCCCTCCAGTATATTATTATTATTATTATTATTATTATTACTATTATTATTATTATTTTTGAGACAGGGTTTCTCTGTGTAGCCCTGGCTGTCCTGGAACTCACTTTGTAGACCAGGCTGGCCTCGAACTCAGAAATCCGCCTGCCTCTGCCTCCCAAGTGCTGGGATTAAAGGCATGCGCCACCACCGCCCGGCCAGTATATTATTTTTAAAAGTAGATAAAACAAGAAAGAAAACCACAATAGTATCTATTCACGCACTCTTTCCCCTAAAGCACAACCACATTCAGACCTTCCTCTTCCACTTGAGTGTATCCTGTGTATTTTCACACTACATCCCCTCTGCATTTTTGCTTCTTGGGAGGTGCATACTTTTTCCACCTTGTGGACATACCACCATTTTGTCTCAGCTTTCTTTTAATATCTAGAAGAGCTATCTGCTAACCTTTTTCAAAAGTAACATTCAATGAGACATTAAAACATTGAGGTACAGAGTGAGCTCAGAAAGAGGCCAGATATAGTGTTCATAAGGGCTCAACTGTAATTTTAAAAACAAAATCCCAAACCTCATATTGCTCCTAGATTGCAATTTTTTAAAGCTAAGGTCCTTCGTTTGGAAAAGGTCATTTCTAGCTCAACAGTGCCCCCTAGTGCTTCTTTTCCTCCTGTTGGCTGAGGAAGGAGTTCTGCAAAGCAGTCACTTTAAGGACAATATATCTGTCGCTGGACTCATTAGCTCAGGTTTTAGATCACAGTATATAGCACGCTTATGGCCCAGCTGTGCTGATTAAGGAAATTGATTGTACTGTTCTGCGGTCGTGGAGAAAAAGCAAGGCAAAGACTAAAAATCAAAAGCAGGCATTTAACTCTTTTTTTTTTTTCTCCTTCTAAATCTGACCTGTGCAATCAAACCTGACCCTTCAAACAAGACAAATCAATTCCCTTGTGGTGACATGGTCCCTGGGATAGATGGATCAATCGCGGGGATACGAGCTCTTCATGCCAAAGTTGAGTGATAGGGTATTTGCCAAGTCTGTTGGCCGGTATGCCTGGAAGCTACAGCGCAGGCTCTGACACCAGGGCTCTGCAGAAGGCATCGCAAGCATTGTGCGTCTCAGGGCATTCCTTCCTTGAATCAATTGCAATCGATGTCCCAGCGTGGTGTTCAGTGGCGCCGTACTAATGGGAAGTGCAGCAAAGCTGGTCTCGGCCTCACGAGCTCATTAGACAGTCGCACTGGCCCGGTGCGGAGACACCCGGGTGGCTGTGTTCACCTCCCCGACTAACCCTGCTGGCTCCCACAGTCCAGCCGCTTTCCGTGAGTCATACCTGACCTACGCTTTACTATGCACGGTTAAACAGCTGCCTGATGCTTAAATGACTGCCTTCCAAATGGGTCATGGAGTGACTTTGTGATATGCTTCATGGGAGTCCTAAAGGAGTTAAGGAACTTTGGTTTTAAATAAATCCCACACGGCAGCTCAGCAGACAAGCCACGTCTCCGACTCCCACAGCCCGTGGACTGCGACCTGCTGACCGTGGGCAGCTCTGTTGTCTCTCTAAAGCATCCGGCTTACTCGTACTTATGTTAATCCTCAAGAAAGTTCCTTTAGGTGTACTCGGTGTTCAAATTATTACATTTTATCTAGATTGTTTTTGTGAGTGTTTACATGTCGATATCAATAGTAATGAAGCTTAATTTTTAAAAAAAGATTTATTTATTTATTTAATGTACGTGAGTACACTGTAGCTGTCTTTAGACACACCAGAAGAGGGCATCGGGTCTCATTACAGATGGTTGTGAGCCACCGTGTGGTTGCTGGGAATTGAACTCAGGACGTCTGGTAGATCAGTCAGTACTCTTATCCACTGAGCCATCTCTCCAGCCCCTATCTGCAGTTTAATTTAATATGAAATAGTTGGGTGGATTTCATTTTGACCCTAAAAGTCTGAGATCTTCTAGGGTCCTAGGATTTATCACGCAGACTCCCCTCTCCCAAATTGCCGCCCCCACCCCCATTCTACTCTCGTCTAGTCACTGGCAGAGCGACAGTGGTGCCCTTCTGTCGCGTTCCTATGTAATATCGGGGTGAGAAGAAAGTTCACGTTTTGGCCTTCTCCATATTGTATTATAGACTGGGACGATTCTCAAGCTAAAGCAAACCCAGGAAACACTCTCCCACTGAGTGGCACTCCAAGCACGATAAAAGCTGCTTTCTGAAGGAGGTATCTGAAGAATAAAATTACAGGTTATGTTCTCCTCTAAGAGAATACATAAAAGCTAAAAGACAACAGAAGGAGGAAAAAGAAGAATGCCCATGTCGCTTATATTATATAGTTGATTAAAAATAAATTCCTTGAAACTAGAAGGGAAGCCACTGCACACTTGTTAAACAGTTGTCACGATCTGTGCTCGATCGTACAAAACCAAGCGCTGGCCAGGCACTGGCTCCAGACTGCAGCCGGTCCTGGCACTGGCCTCCTTGGAAGCAGGAGTGACTTCACTGGTTAAAGGCTTCGGGTTCAACGGCTTCGAGATCCACACCCCTAGCTGGGAGTCTGTGTTTGCTTTTTACAGTACCATCAGTATCATGGTATGAATCCTACCAGGATCTCATGTGTCCTGGGTCCTTAAGTACTGATGGGAGCATCCAGTCGATCCACTAGATCACAGTCCTCCGTGGACATCAGAACACTCGCATGCTAAGGGAGGGCCATCATTCCCCTCCCCAGCGTGTCTGGGAGGTAAGCGCCGTCCCACCACACAGCCAAGCCCTGAAGGAAGGATATCACCTTCCCTTTCCTGTTCCTCCTGCCCACGACCTGGTCAGATGACAAGATGGACTATCTCAACGTTGCACTTTGTGGTGGGTCAATCAAGAACAAGATACAGGTTTTAACTTCGAAAAACTTGAGCAGGTTTCACATAAAAACCAAGTCAGGAAGATACATAAACATTTACAAACTGAAAAACGAAATTATCTCACAGGGTGTGGTGGTGCACCCGCCTTTAATCCCAGCTTTCGGGAGGCAGAGGCAGGAGGATTTCTGTGAGTTTGAGGCCAGATTGTTCTACTTAGTAAGTTCCAGGCCAGCCAGGGCTACACAGTGAGACCCTGTCTCCAAAACAACAAAAGCTTGCCTCCCTCGAAGATCTCTACCTATAACACTGATATCTACAACAGCTGAAGACATATCTCTGGGGTATACGGCTCTGGGTGGGAAAGCCCCTGCACAGCAAGCACAAAGCCCTGTATTTGATTCCTAGCACTGCAAGTAAAAAATACACTGAAGGCAGATAAAAATAAGTCTCAAATATTTCCTTTACATGTTTTACAGTAACACGACTATAGTACTTAAAAAAAAAAAACCTAAAAAATTAAATCACATCCTATCAATGTATCCATCAAAGATTAAACCACAACTAATGTTTTACAAATACAAAATCTTTTCCAGCTGCCTAGCCATCCGTGCAGAGCAGCAAACCTGAAGCACCTAGGTCGACTTCATCCCAGGAGGAGGACCCAAGTTTCTTCTATATAAATCAGCTAATCAGGGAGTCCCCTTGGTGCTATGGAGTTATTTCCCCCCAAACAAACATCTGACTGATAATCACTCCGCACTCACGTACACTGAGGAACTGAATGGCTGAATAAATAAAAATACTCCCTGGAGAAGCTGGCTAGAAAGAAGGAGAATGGCTTTCCCAGGTCTGCTTTTAGATGAGGCAGCAGGAAAACAGGCACGCTTCGCTGAGCATCGAGAGCATCGAGAGCAAGCCGGGGCCTCTGAAGGCCTTTGCCTTCTAGAGCAAAGGACAACGGTGACTCCATGGCCACCCACGGGTGACTCCACCTCCCACCCCGGTCATGGTCACAGGAGGACCATCCCCATAGCGCCTATTCACGTCTCTCTTCATTTGTTTGGGGCAAGGGACTCCCACTCCTGGGTACACCACCAGCTGGGCTTCCTCTGAGGAGGCGGCTTCATGTTAGCTTCCACATGGGGCACTGCTGCCGAAGGCAGGGGGCTGACGGGTTTGATCAGAGAAGAGAGGAAGGAAGGGAATGCGATCAGCCTAAAAGTATTATGTGCAGTTATGTGCGGTGACAGGAGCATTGCCAGGAAGAGGCTCGGGAACCAGCAGGGCAGGGCTCACTCTTTCTCAGTATCTGTCCAGACAGATGCTGTCTGTGGCCTTCGGATATGTTTAAGGAGCCAGGAACCTCCACTGTCTGGGAGACACAGGAGCTGGGAGAGGGGCTGTAACCCCCCAGCTTGGGGTTGCCATGTGAAATGCAGACCGTCTAAGTAAACTTGACATAAACAGTGAGTGACTGTTAGGCAACATCTGACGATGAGGGCACCCTCGTACTAAAAACGTATTGTTATCCGAAATGCAAATTCGACTAGCATCCCACGAGAGGGTTTCTTTTGGGTTAACAGGACAACGCTCCACGTTGGGCTCCAGGTAGTCTGGTGTTTGCAGCAAGTGGCTGGCTCCCCCTACCGTTGAAAACGTCTTTCCTAGATGAATTCAAGCAGCGAGTGAGTCTGAGCCTCACTCTCTGTGGATTTCCCATCTATAAACCAAGAGCATCTGGATGTCGAGAAAATTAATTGGAGCTTGTAAAGCTCTTTGAAATTGGCATGTTCAGCCACATATGCTACAAAATATTTATCACACGCCAGACTGCCTGGAAACACCATCAGTAGCCACTAGAAGACAGGAGATTCTAGAACGTTAAATCGAAAATTACAATCTTTCCACCTTAAAGGACCATAGCTTTAAGAAGAGAGTTTGCCTTTCCAATCAGGACAAATGAATATGACTTACTTTCAAACAAAAATATAGTAGTTTATGTTGTTATTCTAAAAGCTGAATTATAGGTTCTTTTTTTTTTTTAAATAAAATGTTTCATTTTGCTAAATTGCAAATTTTTTTTTTTGAAAATGAGTTCAAGAAATATTAACAAATGAAGCCGTGGGCATGGCGGTGTACCCCTTTGCTCCCTGTTCTCAGGAAG
Organism: Apodemus agrarius; assembly: GCA_964023405.1. Classification (NCBI taxonomy): domain Eukaryota; kingdom Metazoa; phylum Chordata; class Mammalia; order Rodentia; family Muridae; genus Apodemus; species Apodemus agrarius. Next base: position 10,295,905 of record OZ030022.1, on the reverse strand, counting down.
CAGAGGCAGGCGGATCTCTGCAAGTCTGAAGCTAGCCTGGTCTACTTAGTGAGTTCCAGGCCAGACAGGGCTGCATTGTGAGACCCTGCCTCAAAAAGGAGGGAAAGGAGGAAGAGAAGCAGAAAGCCCTGAGTCTGCCAGTCTCCTCTGAGGCTCCTCTCTTCTATTTACACTCTGTAAGTTTTTATTTTATCATTAAAAAAGGTTTCATGAAATAGGACAGAAGAAGCAACGGAGTAAGTCACAATCCGAGGCTACTCGAGGACACTCGGGCTTCTTCTGTCACAGAATCTCTACCAGAAACGAACATAAGCATCCCAGAAGCACAACCTGCATCTCTCGGTGCTGTCCAGGTGGACATTTGAGTCTTGTCAGTGAGCCTGAAGGGTCTGGCGTGTCCTGATGCGATGAAGAAAGGACACGCGTGTGCATACCTGGCGGCAGGGCCAGCTGTTCTCAGCCTGTACGAGGACTCTCCTATTCCAACGCTTAAGGCCACCACATGTGAGAAAAACAAGCCCAGAGGGAAGGCTGTCAGACACATCTCTTAGTGCTGGCCGGAACTGAGCGTTTGTAAAGGGGCAACAAGCCCCCAGTGAACAGCAAAGTCAATGCTTGAGCCGCGAACACTTGCAACTCGGGGACTTCACGCTTTCTCCTGCCTTCTGCACACTCAGCCTTGTGTCTGTAATGACTCAGTCTCCAATCCTAATGGCTTGGCCAATTCTTCATTCTTTAGGCCCAGAACTACCTTCTTTTACTTCCTGATGCTATTCATCACAACCCACACGGGACAAACAACCTGTGTCTCCACCTTTGTGCCAGTATAATATATATCATACTATATATATATATATATATATATATATATATATATATATATTCCTGGTAACAGGAATAAACCTGCAGGGCCGCATTAGTGTCGCCTATATGACGTCATAGGTCTCAGGACCAACATATACCATATAATATATAAATGCATATACATTTATATATTGTATATAATGTATAATATACACTTATTATATATCATATAATATATATTATACATATATACATATACATTTCATTTCTAGTGCCTTTTTTCTCTACCAACGGTTAATTCTTTCACAATTGGACTATTCTTGGGTATGTGTTCTTGGAGCCTTACCCCATGCCTGGCCCAATGCAATCACTCAATAAAGGCACCTTGCAAGGAAGCCATGTCCCCAAATTGAAATAAGCACGACAACGTTGCATATGAAAGGCTAACACGCGTACGTGAGCATGGTGTCTCTCTCCTTTTTCAGGAAAAGGACAAGAGACTATGGGAAATACCATCAGTCCTCTGAGGCGATCACATGGTCAGGAGAAGATGAAAGGGCCTGGGTATCCGCTTAAGAAGCCAGATCAGCAGAAGCTGCTGTGACTTCCCTCAAGAGTCGCCACGAAAGTGTGCCAGCTGTACCCTGAAGGGCCAGCTCCAGACCAAGGGCTGGACGGCTTGATTTCCTTTCTGCCCTCACCAGCGCTGGAGAGGCATAAAGGTGTCATTAGGAATCACAGGGTGTCTCTGCTGTACTTTCTCACACTCCCATTACCATTGGGTGGCGTTTGATCTTTGAGTCACGGTGCTGAGGTGACCCAGATTCAAACTGGTGATTATTAATGTCACATTATGGAGTCCTTCCTATGGCGCAGCTCCGAGTGTGTGTGTGTGTGTGTGTGTGTGTGTGTGTGTGTGTGTGTTGCTATGCTGACTGGTGCATGGAATATGCTGCCCCTGATGACCCAGTGCTTCCCACCATGGGCTCCTGATTGAGTCTGGCCTCATTAGAAGGTGACGGACATTTGAGGTCCCAGGATCTGCTGGGAAGTAAATGGTTTGGCTAATTATGGTGCACTAGAAGGTACTTTCAGCTGGGTCTGGGCACACGTGCAACCTGTACCAGCCAGGACTAACACAACACACAAGGGGCTTTCCTGTGGAGCATACAGCTGCCTGGTTTATCTGCGAAAGACATGAGAATGTTATCACGGATCTTTACAATATTAGGAAACCAACTCAAGTGGCCCTGTCTTCCAGCAAACCCTGTCACGGCACGGGCACTTGGAACACAGTGGTTATTATTACCATGTGACTTTACACATCTAAGTGAGCCCAGCACTCTGAGGGCCATGCTTCAATCCCTTGATGTCCCCCACAATAAACACACTGCTCACCACTTCTTACCAGAGACAAGGCAGCCATTGTCGTACGTGTAGCAACACTGGTAGCTTTCTGTTTAATAACCCTTGATTTACTGTTGATTTTATTTTAGGTTTTTCAAGGCAGGGTTTCTCTGCATAGCCCTGCCTGTCCTGGAATTCACTCTGCAGACCAGGCTGGCCTCGAACTCATAGAAGTCCACCTGCCTCTGTCTCCAGAGTGCTGGGATTAAATGCATGCACCACCACCTCCCAGCTTTATTTTATGTTCATTTTACCTTTCGCTAGCATGCGGTACTGTAAATAACCTATTTAAACCAATGGTTGGGTCTGGGAAGTATAGACTTTCTGAGCTCTTCAAATGTAGCAACTTCTGCGTTTTGAACTGGCCACAGGGAAGAATGGATAAAACTGTAAGTTGGGCCTGGCTAATAGGAGTAGTTTTGAGTGGACTCAATTAATTAATTCCCAAAGGATATAGCCTCTAACTCTTGTATTTTAGAATTAAAGTATGGACTTAAAAAAAAATGTCACCATGACCTTCACATTCTAACTGACCAGACTAAGGCAGAGTAGAAAGAGACTAGAGATGTAATCAGTGACGCGTCCAACCCCTCAAGGCAGTGAGGGTCGAAGGTCATTTCAAAGTATTTGCTCTTCAGAACATGTATCGGTAAGAACAGCCCCGCGTAGGAGACCGTGGGCATCAACCATGCGAGGCAGGCCGCACAGATGTGCAGTCCACTTTCCTGCCTCTCTTTCCTTTGAAACCCTCGACTGCAGACACGCTCTATTCAGGAGCTGCCAGGCCACAGCTGCCTAGCAACCAGAGTCTCGAACTAAAGTGGATTCCTCATCAGTACACTGGATTAACCTTGGGTAGGCTGCTCCACAAAGCCCAGAATAAAGACCCACGAAGTATATCAAAAGGCATTTTGCACTTGGGAGGCGTTTGTCTTACTATAGGTTTTTTTTTTTTTTTTTTTTTTTTTTTTAAGGCACCAAATTAAAACATGATCATTTCTGGACAAATCGGTTGGCTGGGCTTCTTAGAAAGTTGATCCCCTGCCAATTAGTTCCCTGGAACTTGAGACATTAATATAATAACTCAAGCGACTAGAGTTCCTAAGCAAGCTGGTTGAAATCACTTAGAGGATTAGACTGTACCCCTGGCATTTAGTTCAAGAGTAAATGACAGTCTGTGGTCAGGAGGCGACCCCGAAGCTTGACTGAAGATGCTTCCCCTACCTGTCTTCTAAGTAGGCCGTGTGGCTCATGATGAAGAGGAAGGCCACAGAGCTTCCCTGCAGAGGTCCGTCTATTCTGACCGAATCCCTCTCTGCTGGGCAGTCCTGGTTCATCTATCACCATGGGCTGGAGGAGAGGAAGAAAGGAGGCGTGGCCAGGCCTGTCCTCGACTCTCACCATTCTCCAGCTTTATTCAAATGAGACGGAATTTTCTCAGAAAACAAGCTAGCCAGGTTGTGGTGGCACACGTCTTTAGTCCCAGTATTTGGGAGGTAGAGGCAGGCAGATCTCTGAGATCAAGGACAGCCTCATCAATAGAGTGAGTTCCAGGATAGTAAGGGTTACAGAGAAACTAAATCACCACCATGACCACCAACAAAAAGAAAGACAGACCCCTAAGTACCAAACAAGAAAGACTCAGAGGGGTAAAAAAAAAAAAAAAAAAAAAAAATCCTGGTTTCTTTTGTCTTAGTATTATCTACAAAATGGTCCCTAAAGCAGCAGCTCTGTAGGGACAGGAAGCCATTTGCTAACTTTATGGCCTTAGCATCAGAATACCACTATAGTAAGCCTTTTTGTTTTCCCTGAGTGCTAGATGCTACTGTGCTACAGTGAAGATTCTGTCTGTCCACAGCTGTTAAGCACCCATCCTGTTCCCTGAGGGGCTCTAGAGCTGAGTACAGGCTGCATAGGAGAAAGCAGAGAGATGGGTGGGTCTACAGGCCTCTGGGGAAGAGTGTGTGGGGTGGGGGAGGTGGGGCTGCTGCTGTGAGCCACCGAAGCCAGATCAGGGATTCCTTTCTGATCCCAGGCGCCTTGCGCAGAGGCGTGGATGGTACCTGCGCCCTTGTATAAGGAGTCTGGAATCCAGCACAAACACGGGATTAGCTGTGAAACTTGAGGAGAGTTAAATCCTCAGATACAAATGGGAGGCCGCCCTCTCTTGATCTCCCACGATCCTTTAACTCTGATAGCTATGGCTTAACTCCCCCTGAGTACAGTGCCCTGCAGTGTTCATGGAATACTGAAAGTGAGAGTTTTCAGCTACACTGGACCAAACTATGAAGCAGATAATTCAGGTAGAAATGTCCACTTTGAGGCCCGGGATACCTGACTTAGCAGTGTGCATTTGATAGGGGAAGACACACAGAATTGGTTTTTGTGACTGGTTATATCTACACGGCAAGAAGTTAGTCAGTTATTGGAATAGCGAATTTAAAAGCCTTTTAAAAAATTAAATTGAACTAAAAACACAATAGCAGGGTCGGGTAGTGGAGGCACACACTTCTGATCCCAGCACTTGGGAGGCAGAGGCAGGAGGATCTATGAGTTCCAGGCCAGCCTGGTTTCTAGAAGGAGTTCCAGGACTGACAAGGTTACTTAGAGAAATCCTGTTTTGAAAAGGCAACAACAAAACAAAACAACAAAGTAGCAAACAAAAATCCAGAAAGCTAAAGAAACATCCACTGTCCTCGTCATCTCTGCTAAGCAGACACACACTAGTGTTGCTATTTATTCATTCCATCACCATGTTGGGGAAGGGACCCGGGGCCTTACACTTGCTAGACACATGCTCTGCCACAGCCTGAGTGGATTCTTAAAGTTCTACGTAGCCTGCAACAGTGGCCATACTAGATAATGCCAGGCAGCAGGCAAGGTTTCAAAGACTTCTAAAAGAGGCAAAGAAATCAGATGGGCATCAAATCCTCTAATCAATTTCTACAAAACTATATAATCACCCATTTTCCTATGCCTGATAGGAAACATTTCAGATATGGTATCCTAACTAGGAGAAAATACCGTGTGTTTGTAACATTGTATGGAGATTCTTTGATATGAACCTCTAGGCACAGCATGGATACAGTTTAATGGAGAACTTCATGTCACTGAAGACAGGCTGACTCTAGAAACAGCTATGATTAGCTAAAGACCGCTTCACTTGTCCGAAGAGCGGGGAACTGGGCTAGAGCAGCAGTTCTCCACCTTTTTGACGCTAAGACCCTTTAATACAGCTCCTCGAGTTGTGGTGACCCCCCCCCCGCCCCCGAACTGTGAGATTATTTTATTGCTACTTCATAACTGTAATTTTGCTATGGTTATGAATTGTAATGTAAATATCTGATATGCAGGATATCTGATCTGTGACCCCTGTGAAAGGGGTTGGTCAGCCCCATAGGAGTAGCAGCTCACGGGCTGAGAACTGCTAGGCTAGAGGGATAGAACGTTCAGAGAGGAACCAGTCTCCCAGAGGACTTGCGTTTGGTTCCCATCATCCTCGTCATGGCCGTCAACCACCTGTAGCAGTAGCCCCATGGGGATCCGATTCCTTCTTCCTGCTTCGGTGACTCTTTATGTGCACGGATGTTCCTCCTGCCTTTCCCCTTCTCCCAATTAAAAAGAAAATAAATTAAAAAAAACAAACAAACAAACCAACAACCCTAGAAATGGTAACCAGTATTCCCACTGTTGAAAGAACAGACCTGTATCTATGCACACACAGAGTTAACTAAGAACTCATACTAATAAAATTCTATTTAAAAATGTCTGATCTTATGATTCAAAGTTCTTAAAAGTAGGATGTTCAATGGTAAACAAAACTGTAATAAAATAATTTGTCAGTAAGTTTTAAAATTTTTATTGTGCCATTGTTGGGTAATAGTTCAACAGACACAATTTTCATGATCATGAAAACATGAAATTTATTTATTAAACAGCCATAGGAACTCAACATGTAAGAGGATGTAAGATAAAGTCATTTTTCAACTGTATGCAAATTGCACTTTCTGAAAAACTTTCACTTTGGAATAAGCTGCAATTTCCCCCTAGTCTGTCAATACCTTTTCAAGTAGAGAGTACTTCCAAGCTTTAAACAATGGACCGATTGTTAATCTGGAAGAAATTACAGTAAATATGCTTAAGAGTATGGTAAATGTACAGGAATTTAATGTGTTCAGTATGTTCTCTTTCAGATTAGTGAAAGATAATGTTAATTGTGACAGTGACAAGAATATGAGTTACGTTTTCAAATAATATTTTCACAAAGCTCTTTGACTTCAGACATCTGCATTTGCTGGGGGCCAGCGGGTGTCAGGCAGAGGTAGGCGTCTGGTTCCTCGATGACAGGAATCGCCAGGAATCATGAACACAGCAGAGGTCCTGGTAGTTCTAGGCTCTGGGACATTACAATAGTTTGTCAGCTATGGAATCAAAGTAGCCATTCAGAACGGATGAACTAAAGGGAAAGGAGGGAGAGAGGAGGCGGAGAGGGACCGTGAAGGAGTGAGTGGGAAGGGAAGAGGAGAGTCAGGCAGCATTAAGGGCAGTCTTCCTGGGGTCTCCATGGGGTGGAGAACCTCTGACACCATCTAATTCAGTGGCTCTACCACAGCTGCGTGCTGGAGTCACCTGAATGGCTGATTCAGATCATGTGTGTGTGAGAGTCTGCCCAAGGGCTGGGGGCATGGCTCAGAGGCAGAGTAAGGGTTCAACTCACACAGGGTCTTTCTTGGGTTCAATACCCTGTACTGAGAAATAGCCCCTAAGACCTTAAAATCTCTGTACATTATTTGTCCTTTGATAAAATTCTACAGTATTTATGACTAATTTTTTTGTTTTTTGTTTTTCAAGATAGGGTTTCTCTGCATAGCCCTGACTATCCTGGAACTCACTCTGTAGACCAGGCTGGCCTCGAACTCAGAAATCCGCCTGCCTCTGCCTCCCAAGTGCTGGGATTAATGGCGTGCACCACCATTACCTGACTGACTAAATTCATTAATAACTACATATCGATCTAATTTTTTTCATTCTCTATATAAGAAAACTGAAGCCCAGAGACACGGAGAAACTGGCTGAAAACCACACAGCTACTACTGTAGGTCTACAGTCTCACTTGTATGAGTTCTCAGGAAGAACCAAACTGTTTTCCTGTGTACGGTGGTTCCTTACGCGCTCACCGATCCCTGTCTTAGAATCTCTGTTCAAGAGCAAAGAGCAGAATGGTCAACATAAATTCTGTCAAAAATGACTGCAGTGTCTCCGGGTGACACAGACACAAAAACCAAGCAGTAGGCTCCTCACACACACCCCAATGACCTGGTTACCTCCTCTTGACACAGGCAAGTCCTGTGCCAGGCACTGGCTTTGCAAAGCACTGCTGCTTGGTTTCCATGGGTCAGGAAGAAGAGGGGAAAAAATGGATTTTTCTTGGCTTACTCCTTAGCATTCAAAAGAAGGTTAAGAAAGTACATTTTCCAATCCCTCAACACGGAGAAAGCTGGCCCGCTTTTCTCACACTTGGCAGGACCAAAGGCCGAGTTTTTGGCTATTAGCCCACTTAGCTGGTTACGTTCGTAGACAGCCCACCACAGGAACATACATGGTTAAGTTAGTTAAACGTCTGTGTGTATCTTCTTCTCTCCCCCCCCCCCACATTCACAAAAGCACAGAAGGCTAAGGCGTTTCAGAACAATGTGAGGGTCGGGCCATCGCTTCGGCCCCTTGCTCAAGACGTGTGTGGGAGTGGGGGCCGAGGCCGCTCAGTGGAATCACTCACAGATCCTGGAAATGAGCAAGGCTAGGTGCAGACTGCGGTGCAGAATTCCCACAACACATCTGCACTTTCTATAAGAAACATCTGCAGCTCCACTGGCTTCAGAGCTCACTTTATCTTTTTCAAAAAAAAAAAAAAATTATGTAACACGTATAAACTCCGAGCACCGCTCGGACTTGTTAATTACATAGGCTCAGAAGAATTGGAAATGTCATTTCTCTTGACAGAGGCTGCACAAGTGCTCCAGCATCTGGGCGACCTTACGGGAAGCCTAACATGGTCTGGCACAGATCCGTTAAAGCGAACCGGGGGGAGGGGTGGGGGGGAGTGGGAGTGGGGGGGGGCGTACAATTAGTCTCTTCTCAGCTCTGAAATGAGGAACTTAAGATGGTTCAAGCGTGTACATCGCCTAATTGGAAATATCAGTTACACCTAAGGACTTAGGGACTTGTGACTTGGCTTGTGTGGACTGGGATCAGACAGGGGCGGGGGTGGGGGGGGTGGGCAGGGGTTAGGGGGTGGTTTTTGTGATGGAGTTCTCCAGATTACCACGCTATTTGCTTGTCATCGAAATAATAATAATAGCCCAAATGCATCTACTGAAGGTATAATATAGCTCCAATCAGTGAACTTTTGCTAAAGTGAAACAGTCTAATATTACTACGATTAGGCTACTGTGTATGCATAGATGCCCGTGTGTCTATACATATATGTCTCTCTGTGTATATATGTCTCTCTCTCTGTATGCATATATGTCTCTTTTTGTGTGTGATTGTATATGCATCTCTCTCTCTCTCTCTCTCTCTCTCTCTCTCTCTCTCTCTCTCTGTGTGTGTGTGTGTGTGTGTGTAGACAGAGAACTGGCCAATATAGAAAAAGCTTCTAACAGATGTTCTATTTTAATGGTAGCTACTGAGGACTGGGTCCTTGTAGCAAAGGGCCCATATGCAGTGGGTGTGTCTATCATCCCGGGAGCTCAGCTATGCAGTAGCACAGACCCCAATTTACCCGTCGTTGAACCAAGGACCTCGGAGGAGGGTTAATTGATAGGCAGTGCCCATGGGTAAAGGGGGATGGGAAGAGAAGGGCTCTATGCAGGAGCCACTGGATGCTTTTCACAGCCTTGTTCTACCCAGACTAAGCTAACGCCTTCTAATTTGATGAAAGGTCCCCCTAGACCTGGTTACTGGTTGCATTTGCGATTTAGTCAGTAACCTAACCTCCAGGGTTCAATGACCCCAGGGTGAATTTGTGCTGTTTCTGCAGGGGCTCCATGAAATATGGCATTTACAAATTTGGACTAAAACAGCACTATTTACTGTGTGGTGGAAATTTTCCAAAAGTGCCAGGAGAGATGTTGGCATTTATGCAAGTCAACTACTGTTGAACCCAAAGAAGCATTCTGTTCTCCAGGATGCTCTTGAGGCACTGAAAGAGCCTGTGTGGAAAGTCTTCCTGGGGGTCATCTCAGCGCCTCACCCATCGGGTCCCCTCTGGCTATGGGTGTTGTGTTTCAGGGGGAAGGGAGCAGAACACCTTTCTGGAAACAGAGCTCCCCCAGTCCAATCCTAGTCCATACAAGCCAAGTCCCAAGACTGTATCCTTTCTTATTTTCCAGTTTAGTGTATCAAGTATATCTGCTGGGTATTAGAGGGTTAGAGATACCACTGTGTTAAACAAGTTGGAGGCCCACAGAGGAAGTAGATTAGGGAGATTTGGTGCCTGTAGAATAGATGAAATGATTTGCTGTCTCCTGTTTTGTCTTAAGTATGTTTTAAACGTCTGTCTCTACTGTGTTAGTATTTTTGTTTTAGACCATTCTTCACGGTCCTTCAAAAGGTTAAATGGAATAACCTGAATAAAAGACATGTCAGATGATATCCAAGGGCCTAGATGTATAATTATGATAGGTCTCTAAAGAAAAAAAGGAAGAAAACGTGAAAACATTCGCTACTTACAGTGCCTTACCAGACAACCTTTCCCCCTTCCTTGGGGAAACCCAAGGGCACACAGTGTTTCTTTAAGATTCTTTTATTAAATTCAGAGTGTTTGCTCAAGGCAAATAGTATCCTAGAAAACTGGTGGCTACTCCATATTGGCCTCTTTTTGTTTTTATTTTTTAAGGCAACACAAACGGCGGAAAAGGTGGTTATAAAAAAACATCACAGGAAACCAAATAGCCTTTATTTAAATTAAAAGCAATCACAGCCTGATTCTTGGAGCACACTAGGAAATGCTTTTGGCATGCAGCTGCTTCGTGGGGCCAATCTTATGTGTAATTGGAAACATTTCAAACAGAATTGTTACTAAAGTCACAGACCATAATCGTGAGCCCTAGGCTCAGTACCTCTATAAGAGAAGGGTAGTGGGGTCTATAGGAGAGGACTCAAGGCACTGGGGGACATCTCAGTGTAGAACGGCAGCCTTCACGGACCGCATGTCTCTTTCCAAAGGCCTGCTGAGAAAAGCGGAGCAAAGCTGGCAGGAGCTGTAAACCCACAAGCAGCACCGGGCACCAAGACATATGAAATAACACAGCCCAAACTTGTTTTCTGAAGAGTAGAGTATGTATGTAACGTGCTGGCAATGAACGGGGCTCACTCCAATCTCCCAGGGAGAAAAATGCAACGTCAGCCTAACTAGCCAGTTGGTTTAAAAACTTTTTAGAACGAAACTTGGGGAGAGGTGTCACGTAAAAGTGAGTGACAGCTGTTGGTTCACTCGCCAACTTTCTATTGTTTTCAAATGTTTACACCGGCGGCTTCTGGTGTTTTTATTCATAGCCAAATGACCACGGAAGGTGGTACTGTCTTTGTGTTCTCAAAGAAGTCCCTTCAGATGTGACCATGAGCTTGTAGTTTAAACAGACAGACACAGGAAGAATTATCGAACTGTCTGAGAGGCCTGTCTACCCCGCCTCTCCCCCCCACCCCGCCCCCCCTCCGCCCCTCCGCACCCCCTCCCGCACCCCATAACTAGAAACAGCCCGTGCCCGTGGACCAGCGGCTCAGGAACAGCTCGTGGAAAAATCGTGTCATTTTGGCACAGAGAGAGGGATCTGATTATTCTGTTGTATCTTCGTGCCAGAATCGTCATGACATCCGCATGCTCCAAGCTGTAAAGTAAGTCTCTTTCCACCGCCTTCTTCAGGAGAGAGGGTCAAGGGAACCGGTTCCTTGTTGCTATTGGCCAGCCCATTCCGCTGGTCCTGGAGGCGCACTCACCATGCCACAGCAGGGGCCAACCCCTCACCAGCCAACAGCAGGGCCCAGTCCCTGCTTCTGCTCAGCATCACTATAAACAAGGAGGTTTGCTGGTTACCTGGGTGATGTGGGATGACTTATGCTTCTATCCAAAGGGAGGAGTCCAGAAGGACGGAGCGGCTGTGATGCCCTCAGGCAATCCTGGTCCCTGACACAGTCACTGTTGGAGGCGCTGGCTCCCTTTGCGGCTGAGGCTTGGAGGCACAGCACGGTGGCACTGCACGGCTTGACCTCCAGATAACTCTGCTTTCCTCCACCAACCCGGTTGTTCATACCCACTTTCTAAAAGCATCAGTGTGCAACTCTACAAATCTTTACCCAATAATCAGGAGAGGAAACACCTCCTTCCTTTCCCTCGTTCCTTGTCGCTGTAGAACATTGTATACCTGGATTTACACAGCTTTAACATTCTCACAGTAGTAAGAGGAGAATGAAGAACACTGATTTATATAACATGGAGGGAACAGAACTGTTTTCCTGGAGGGGGGAGGAGCCTATGTTGGACAGACGACGTAAACATTTCTATGCTCACACGAGAATCACTTTGCGTGTGTGTGTGTGTGTGTGTGTGTGTGTGTGTGTGTAGGTCTTTGCATGGAGGTCAGAGGTTGAAGCCCAGCATTCTCCTCCATGTCTCTCCTCCTTACACAATTTCTGTTTAGACAAAGTCTCTCACTGAACCTAGAACTTGCTGATGGTTTAGGCTGGCTGGCCTGAGAGCAAGCTTTTGCCCTGCTCCCTTGGTGCTGATTATAAGCACCACGTGGGTGACCACGCCCAACTTTGCACACAGGTCCTGGGAATCTGAACGGAGGACTCCATACTTGCAGAACAGATACTTTATCGACAACTGAGCCATCATCTCTCCAGAACCCCATTTTGCCGTTTGAGATTCTACTTCTTTAAAATGGAAGATTTGTCCATTATAAACTACTTGGTTCAGAGGATTGAACACTGTCATTAAAATACCAGCAAACATAACCCTGATCAGAGAGTTCAAACACACGGGGTAGGGTGTTCTAAGAGTTACTCGGTGGCAAATAAGTTTTAAAGGGTCTCATTCTATTTCTGCAGCGTCAGGAATGTCACTGGGGCGTGGCTCATCCATGGAGACTACCACGTGCCCAGGTTAGCTCACTGGCACTGCAAAGATATCACTTTATAGAACTTAACCCTTTTGTGCTCGAACTGACGTTACTATAGACTTCAAAGAGATCATCTAATCATGATATTTCAAAAACGTATCTCCCGGCTTACTTGTGAAAATCCCCGAGGAAACTGTAAAATTTAACTCCATTTTTAGGGCCAATTCTATCATATTCCAGCTGTTAACGACAAACTTTTTTTTTTCCTTCTAGCTTGAATTAGGTGTTCCTTTCATAACCCAAGCTGACTCATTACAACGAAGAGCAGACTCATGGTCCTTGGTCATTAAAAAAAGAAAACCCTAGTCAACCTTTTAAAGCTTCCTTGGGCGTTACCAGCAGGACTGATTGAATCTGTCAATTTAGTGACATCGTTTCCTCTTAAAGGGAGTCTGTGGATCAACAGGCTTACTTAGTGGTAACTCTCTAACTAGTACCAAATTAAGAATGAAAAAAAAATTAAATTACTAAACTCATCCACTCATATCAGCCTGTCCATCTTTCGACATCATTTTGTCCCCCCCTCCCTTCCTTTGTAGGGCTTATGTAGAGGCATGAGAATTCATTCCACGAGTCATAATGATTATTTCGAATTATCGGTAAGTATGCTAACGCTTAACTGAGGGCAGCATTCATTTATTTCCGGTGCCTTTTGTGTATAGCCCTTGCATTGTTAACCTTTAAATCTTTAGGATAAACATTTCTGGAAGCGCTTATAAAATATCTCCTCCTGTGTTTCCCGACTCCCCGGCTGATGGCATTTAGGACGCTCTGGTACCAGCCGGTGTTGTATTTTCCTTTCTTCAGGCTCCAGCTGGCTACAATGATAGATTCTTGTCCAGCCACCTAGGCTAGGACCACATTGGAGGCAAAATGAACCCAGCTCCACCAGACAGCAAGATAAATGGCTGCTGGTTAAGTTTTAAATCCCCCGGTGGGAGTAAATATTGTTCTAGGGGAAAAGGCTTGACAAACATTGCGTCATCCTTACCGAGCTGTCTTGATTAAAACAGAATTTTTAGATTAGGTTGGTCCTAATCTAAAAGTGTATCTATCTTGCTGTCAGGGTTTTTTAGTGCCCCCCCCACCCCCTCTCTACTCTAAAAAACAGACATATTGTTGGGGATGGTCAAACACGGCTGACACCTCCCAAGGGGCACGGTCCCACTCCTGGTAATAGAAGGCCTCCGAACACTGACACTTTACTGAGGATAATGGCGACAGCAAAGGCTTAGTCAGAAAAAGGCCAGTTGTCACCTAAGTGAGAGGCAACAGCTGAGCTCACACATCTGGAGCTAGAGGAGGGCAAACCTTAGCAGCCCTCACTCTGTCTACACCTTGGGCCTGTCTGAAGAGACAGATGAAGTTTCTTCAGTCCAAAAGTACATTAAAAATATCTGATGGTGAACCATTTCAATTATATAACATCAGCGCAGACACTGCCTTCCCAAAGCGCTGATTAAAACCAGGCGGCAGACAGAACTGTTCAGGGGCAGATAGGAGATACAATTTCATCAAGTATAATTTGTCATTCATAAAACCTACCCTAAAAGCCACAAATGCAGCATTTTTTTTTTTTTTTTTTTTTAAACAGCACAAGTGCACTTGGGCTCCGCCAGCGATTTTTACATATGCTCCCTTTAGGCCGGTTCGCAGTGCAGTTCTTTTCCTTGGTCCTGGTTGCAGTTCTACCTCTGACACGTTTTAAAACCAGGAACCATGTACATCTCAAGCTTAAGAATCTGAGTCCTCCAGGGGCGGGCTGGGTCTCAAAGCGGTGCCAGTCGTCCCCGCGACCTCCCGGGTACAGCCCCCCACCCCCAACCCCGTCTTCAGTCTCCCGAACGCAATCTGTGGACAATTTTCCCAAAGTCCCAAAAATAACACGGCCCTGCCAATAGTCGTTGGCGATGCTGTTTGTTTTTCTTAGAGGGCAATGAAAACTCAACAGCTTTCTGCTGCATCCCGAGTCCCGCTCCTGCTAATTATTAACAGACCTAGTTTCTTCAACTTTTCCTGCCAGAAGGGAGGACGCCGCGGCTCCCCTTCTCTCCCAGCGGCGAGCAGCGTGCGGAGCAGGGGTCTCCGCCGAAGGCAGGCTGCGGCTGCTGCCTCTCCAGGGCAGGCGGCCCTTCCCGGACGCGCTAGGCGCCGAGCCTCCCCGCCGACGCCAGTAGGTGACAGGCGATCCTCAGCCATTCACCCTCGCCTCCCCGATCTCGCGTGGCCGGGCTCCGGGCCATGCAGCTGGCCTCGGCGTAGCGGGGAGACCTCACGACCTGGCTGCCACGCAGCACGAGGGGGCCGTGCGCCCAGCCTCTACGCAGCCACAGCCCAGCAGCCCTTCCCGTGCGGTCCCCCGCGCTCCCAAACCGCCGGACGTCCCACCCCGCGCCGTGACAACGCGGCCCGAGCCGCGGCGCCCCTCGCCACTCACCCCACGCGCGAGCGGCGGCCGCTGATAGCTGCTGCGGTCCTCCGCGTCAGGCGCGCTCCCGCGTGCGCAGCCCCGGGAGCGTCCGCAGCCCGGCCCGTAGCGCTGCGGCCGCGCGGTCCAGGTCAGCGCAGGCGGCGCGGGGCTAGCATGGTGGTGGCGGCTCCCGGGCCGCTGCTCGGCTGCAGGCTGAGTGCGCGCTCCAGTCCCGGCCGCTGCAGAGCACCCGCCCCCGGCCGCCGCGCGGGCGCCAGCGAAATCCCGGAGCGCGGACGCCGGGGATCCAGGAGGCTCTGCGCGCCCACGCGCACAGTGCGGGGCCGCGATCCCTCCCGCGAGGCAGCACCCGCCGGACTGCGGGCTGCAAGCCCGCGAGTCTCCGCCCCGCCCCGCCCCGCCCCGCCCCCGATTCTGTGCCCTTTTTAATGCTGTGGCTCAGGTTCAGCCAATAGTCCAGATGGATTGATTGCGAGATAGAAGGGTGAAGGCGAACCCAATTTCCTCTGATCAAACAGTTCGACGGGGTCCTATTAGGGTTCCCTTTCCTTTGGGGGCGTGTACAGAGGGCACGAGTTAATTAACTCTGAATTCCTTCCGGAACTCTCCCCGGGTAAACCCACCTGGACTCGATCGTATGTTGTGTAATCCCCTAGACTGGCCTTACTTAGTCAGCTCCACAGCCAAAAGGGTGAGATTTCAGATCGGGAAGGCCAAACTGATCCTCTCAGGGAAAAAGCCTGAGGGATACAGCCGAGGACCCTCGGGGACCGCGGTGTCTGGGCCCGGAACTGAGTTAGTAGGGTGCACTAGATGCAGGGTCCAAAGCCTTCATTCCACCATGAAGATAATTTTTCATTGACCAAGCCACTCTCCGTGTTTTCCCTGTGCCGGGTTCCCAGGGCTGGGCTGGGCTGTCGGGCTCAGTCGCCCACGTTCAACAGGGACTCTGCCTGTTTGAAAGTTCTGCCCTGACATTTGCGGGCCCCTTAAACCTCAGAGCCTCTTACCTTCCCTACTCCCGGATCTGTGGAATCACACTATGGGTACTATGAGCCCATATCTCAGAGGGCAGAGCCCACTGCAGCTGGCAATGCCAACCTGACATGTATCCCCCACAAAGCTGGACCTTTGTGGACCTCTCCATGTCTTCTAAACCTTCCAAGATGCTGAAAGTAGCATCCTCCAGGACGAGAAGGCTTTGAGTGTTGCAAGCGGGTAGGATGACATTGATTGATGGATTTATATCTCTTTGAGGACAACCAAAGCTGACCTACCGTTGTAGGACTTTCTCTGGTAGCAAGCATGTTCCTTTTCTTTGGTGGCGACGCAAAGGGAGCCTCGCTAAAAATGGAGCCAATGATTACGAAGATGTAAAGTGATAATAATAACTAGAGACAAACGAGGGGTGGGGGGAGTAGCTTCAAAGCCGGGGTCTGTTTGCCTCATCTCTTACTGGGGTTCAGAACTCCTCAGTCGGTTAACATCCTGGATGCTACTGACAGGCTGCTGCTATTGAAATCCTCACCCTCGTGACGCAAGCCTTCTTGCTCCTCAGCGTTTCATTGGCTGCGGCCTTTAACGTTGTGTCTCTGCATCTTGTCCGTACAAATACTTCTTTTAAGCTATAAGCATGGAGCTACTAACTAACCTTTCTGCCCAAGAAAACCCGCAAAAAAAAAAATGACTCATTTCATGTCTAGACATAGTGGAAAATTAGTACTTTTTAGGGGTAAATCTCCTGTCTTTATTAATGTCTTGGATTTCTAACTTTTTCCCCCTTAAAGCCTCAAAGTAAATTGGGTTTCCAAAAATTAAAAATTGAGCATGTAGTGGATGTATCAGGGGAGGAGGATGGGTCAGAGGATGGTCAGTTACTTCCCACAGTCTCCTCCCTTCCGAGGCTGGAGTGGGAGCAGCTAGAGAAAAGGCTATACTGCATAGCCTGCACTTGAACCTCCCTATTCAAAGGAGAAAGTGTCTGAGTTCGAGGCTAGCTACAGAGTGAGTTCCAGGACAGCCAGGGCTACACAGAGAAACCCTTTGTAGCCCTGGCTGTCCTGGAACAGCAGGACAAAACAAAACAAAACAAAACAAAACGAAACAAAACAAAAAGGAGGGGGAAAAAAAGGAGAAAGTGTTAGTATGTTATAGCATGACGTGAGTATGTCATAGTATGATGAGAGTATGTTATAGCACGACCTGAGCGTGGTTGTGGAGGGCCTGCAGTTGTTATATCACAGAAGCTTTCCTTAAAACTGAGCATCTATCATATGTGGTGCAAATACATTATGTACTATCCTCTCAAGAAGCAGAGACCTCTGTGCTAGAAATAAATGTACTAGAAACAATGTGCCAGAAACCAACATCTTTGTAGCAAACACTTGTTTTAATTTACTCGGGCAGTTCAAGGGATGGTCCAAGATTAGAGTAAACTGATTTTATAACCCAAGCTCCATCATTTACCAAATGGAGCCTAAAGGGGTGTCATTAGCTTTGCTGGCCCTCAGTTCCTCCTTGGTAAAGAGGATGATACCCAGGTCAGAGAACTATTGGATTCCTGGGCTACTAGTCTGAAGGTTTGATGGATGACATCTCTAGATCACATCTTTTCTCACCCACCTTCCCTTACTCCTGCCTCCATGCAAAACCACACAAATTAGAAAAAAGACACCCTCCTGTCAGTATTAGGGATAGAATACAGGGCCTCTTGCTTTCTAGGTAAGAGCAACACCACTGAGCAACACTTTCCTATCAGAGTCTGAAAGGTTTTGCAGGCTGGCTTTGAAGAACTTGAGATCATCTCTCAGCCTCCCGAGTTACTACGGGCACAGGCGCACGCCACCATGCCTGGCATAGGAGAAGTAGGAGGCCATTCTGAAGTTTAGTGTGTTAGGACGGTATAGATGGCTCTGCAGTCAAGCCACTTATTGTTCTTTCAGAGGACTGGAGTTTGGTACCCAGCACCTACATCAGGCGACTCACAACCGCCTCTGTCTTCAACTGCAGGGGATCCGATGTCTGACCTCTTCTGGCCTTCATGGGCACCCATACACTCAAAATAGTCACCTATACAGACATAGAAATACACATGAATGAATGAATGAATGAATGAATGAATAAATAAATAATAAAAATATATCTTAGAAGATAAAGTTTAATGGCGCACATGCAGTCTCCATTGTGAACTACCTGGCTGTTCCTGGTCTCCCTTTAGTGGGACTCTCTCTCTTTTGTCTTGCCGCATAAATAGGCTATCACACCTTTTCTATGCAAATCAGTTCAGAATCGCTGCAAAGCAATGGTACTACTTTTTGTAAAAGTTATACCCCCGTGTATTGAGCTGTAGCCGCAAGTTTCATATGTTGAAGTCATTATCTCTAGTGCTTCAGAGGGTAACCTTATTCGGGAACAGGTTTTTACAGATGTAATCAAACGAAACCAAAGTCTAGACTGAGCCCTAATCCTCTATGGTTGAGTTTTTCTTTTCTTCGCTTCTTTGAGACTAGGGTCTTGTGTAGTCTAAGCTATCCTTGAATGTAGTTGAGGAGGACCTCCAATTTCTAATTCTCTGCCTTCATCCCCCATATCCTATCTTGCCAGGACTGATCTATGAGAAGGGAACTTGGAGACAGACCCGCGCTCAGGGAGGATGCCACAGACGTGAATGTGGAGATGGTAGCAATGATTTATTTGCCAAGGAACAGAACAGAGTGTAGTGAATTACCTGGAGCCAGCTGAGTGAGGGGCAGCCCTCCTAAGGAACAAGCTCCAGCTCTAACTTGGTCTCACACCTCTCCATTCCTTACCCGTGAGGCCATGTCTTTGTGTTGTCTCTGCTAGCCCACATACGATGTTTTCTATGGCGGTGCCAGTCACCAAATGTGGTACCCAATGACTCATACTAATGAATGCTCTTAGCTTACTCAAGATGAAGAATTAGCAGCAGTGCAGACAAAACAGAGACTTAAGCAAGAGCCCAGGAGTGCTGACAAGCCTGACTTGACATCTGGGTCTGATGGGTTCCTACCTTTTGTTTGATTTTTGTGCCTCTTGATCCCAGATCTCTGTTGTGTAGATTCAGTTTGTCATGGAGATTTCAAGGTGCATGACCTTGAGCTTGCAGAGAGCAGCCAGCTTGGAAGACCTGCTCCTGTCTTACCAGTCCACGGTGGACTGCCTATGCTTTTTGGGACAAAATCCACTGTCCTCAGAGTAAGGAGAAGGCTCTCATATTTGCACCTTTCTGCACTCACCTGTGTTTGCACTAATCATACCAAGCTATTTATAGTTCTTCAAAAGCATCACACTATTTGAGACCTCTGTGCTTTGTTGGTACCTAGAAAGTTACCCATTTATCACTGCCTTCTTTATTATAAAGTTCTTTCTGTCCTTAAAACCTTTGCTTAAACGCCCAATTCCTGGTAGTCTACTAATGTGCATGTGTATAAGGTAAGCACTTGACTGATGATACCATCTCCCTAGCCCCAAATTCTAGCTCTTTACTACCAAAATGGAGATGCTGAGACTGGAGAATTTATTGTTTTGTATATTATTATTATTATTCATTGTCATTTTGAGACAGCGTCTCTCTGCATAGCCCAAGCTGTCCTGGCACTCAGAATATAGACCATGTTCACCTCAATCTCAGAGACCCACCTACTTCTGCCCTGGAGTGTTGGGATTGAAGGCATGTACCAATATCTTGTATATTTATTTTGTTTCCTGATTCTGGTTTTTCTTTTTTATACTCTAGAGGAGTCACCTTCACACACCTGCAGGTTTGAGAACACAAGGAATGAGAAAAGTGAAAGTCCCTTTTGTGCATAGCTATTGTAGTCCTATCTGTTGAGCCTCATGTTTTCCCTGTCCAGTTTAGACAGACAAGACTTCTTAGCTCACATTGGTAAGGACTGAAAATGTAAGAGAGTAAGATGGTGGCTTCAAGCATCCTTGCTGGAGATAACCCTGGGCTAAAGGTGACACTTCTGGTCTTTTTCACCTAAGGGGAACTCTGGAATGTAGAGTGGGCTCACTGAGGGAAGGGTGGAAAATTAAATCTCTTCTTGACCTCAGAAAGGTTAGATCTTAGGTGTTCTGTGTGTATTTGCCCTTGTGGGAAAGAAGGAAACAAAGCGACCAAAACAAACCACAGCAATTCTTGCTACAGACTCCTGCCGCTTCTCCTACGTTTGACTCCAGGCTTGTAGATCTCTACTACATAGCACAGGCTATTCTGTAAATATCCTCCAGCATAAACTTGTGGTGTTGCTACGTCCCCCTCCCCACACCCCAGAGTGCTGTTGTGTAACTTGGGTCCAAGGCCCCCAGACTGATCCTACTTCCTCTTCCTACACCAACTTCTGCCTGAGTGCAGAATTTGTGGGGCTCTAAAATTTAAAGTGTAAGAAGAAAAGATTATTATGTGCTCAATAGTATTATGGGTTGTGAGTATAAGTGGGGATGGCTTTTAAGTGGGGACTGCCATCTTTGTGCTGCATTTCCCCCTTGAACATTGCCTCAAAGAGGACATAGGTTTGGGGTTCCACTTCAGGGCTTTGCAAAACAACAGTGAGGGAGAATTCAGATAAGGCAGTGGTGGCAAGGGGCTGGGAGGAACCTGGGAATTGGCTCCCACACGCCCCATCCGGGCAGGATGTGATTTCCTCATAGGGAAGAGGCACTGATGGCCTGGAAATCACTGTTTTATGCTGGGG
The DNA here is from genome assembly GCA_964023405.1 of Apodemus agrarius. Taxonomy (NCBI): domain Eukaryota; kingdom Metazoa; phylum Chordata; class Mammalia; order Rodentia; family Muridae; genus Apodemus; species Apodemus agrarius. The sequence continues at coordinate 10,275,365 of OZ030022.1, read as the reverse complement.
TGCTAGCCATGTGACCCTGTGTGACATTCGCAAAGTGATCTGTCACTCATGATGCGGTCGAGTAAAATGCACAAAGGAAATCAGTTAACTAACTTAACTCTATTAGCTTAAAAGGCAAATGGAGATCGAAACAATAATCAGAGGGTAATATTTAATTCATGGAGTCAGTTCTCTGACAGCCGCCTTCTCTTTTAATCTACTTTCTATGTGGCAAAGTAATGAACTTTGAGAAAGCTTAAAGAAAAAAAAATGGAGGAAACCCTTGTGTCATACCACTCAACACAATCCTTTCTATAGAACTCCCACTCTTTTCTTGCTTAAAAAAAAAATCCTATTTTGTTTAAAAGCAGAATAATTCAATATGAGGAAGAAAAGAAACAAAAAGTTCCCAAAGACACTAACAGTGACTCAGAGTAATATATTTTCTTTAAGTGAGTGGCTTGGGTGGGGGAAATGGCCGGCCGGATCCTGCCTGCTGATTGGTTGCATGCCTTTTTAAGTTGCATGACGTCTTGTTTCATCAGAAAGTGGGATTTGTCCATTGATGGTTACAGACTAGTCTCTTCCTAATTTGTCAAACAGGAGGGAGTGAACCAATAGGCGATCCTGCTGGCTGGGGGGGGAGAAATGGGGATATGGTGGTATGCTTGTGTCTTTGCTCATTGATTTGGGAATCAGGAGAGGGGCAGGGGTGAGGAGGGCTGGGAGGACCAGAAAAGGGGGTGCTTTTCAAAATACAGCCAAAGAAAAGGACTAGACTGGGAAGGTGCTGATGCTATGTTAGCCTGACAATTGAGAGGGGTGTGGCTGTCAGAGGGCGTTTGCCAGTGGAGCAGAGTTGTGGGAAACAGATGTAAGTGATGGAGTTTCCCATAATGCACTTGCCCATCCATGAAGTGAAATGAAGGTTGTCTCATTATCTTATTATCATTATTATTATTATTATTTTTTTTTGGTTTTTCGAGACAGGGTTTCTCTGTGTAGTCCTGGCTGTCCTGGAGCTCACTCTGAAGACCAGGCTGGCCTCGAACTCAGAAATCCGCCTGCCTCTGCCTCCCAAGTGCTGGGATTAAAGGCGTGCGCCACCAACGCCCGGCCTATTATCATTATTTTTATTAGAGCCTCAGGGGTTAATAGCTGAACAAACGCTGCATTTTCTTCTCTTGTTTTAAATTAAAGGCACACATTGGTATACAACATCTAAGCAGAAAGCTGCAGGTGATTTTCTTTGCTGATTTATGAGTATGATGCAGATATGGAAGCTGGTGGTATTACTGCCTCTTAGTGACACATTCTCTCCTTGTCCCGAGGGAGTTTTGTTTGCAATTCTCCAGGTGGTGTCTCCATTTTGTTATCTTGGCCCCTCACCTGCCCCCATGCATATCTGTTTATAAGGTCTGCTATACTTTCCAAGGTGCTTTTAGGTGCTGATTAGCTTCTTAGCTCTTGAAGGGCACAGACCATTTCTTAGATGTTGGAGCCGTCTCATAGCTTGGTGTTATACCTGCAGATAGCCTGAATTCAGCAAATAATGAATTGTTGCTGTTGTCTCTATTCACTGTGTAATCTCACATGCTGAATTATGTTCTCATACAGAATCATAGTTTGCCTGCCTTTTTAGTTTGAGACAGAATCCAGTGTAGCCTGGGTTAGCCTTGAACTCTCTGTGTAGCTAAGGATGATCCTGAAGACCTGCTCCTCTTCTTCCGCCTCCGAAGTGCTAGGAGTCCTGGCATCTTCCTCTACTTCTGGTGAGCTCAGAATTTTATTAGAGAGATAAGAATAAATTTTACTCCTTGTAATGAGAGACAGCTCCACAATATGAATGGGCCAGCAAAGAAAAGGTTAACTAAGGATTTTGAGAGGGTGAAACAACCTGTTTGAGGGAGGGGGTTCAGTGGAAGAGGGCTGTGATGGAGGGGAGACAGTCTGAGGAATGCCTTGGAACCCAGAAGTGGTTTATTGTGGGAGGAATCAAGGAAGGTGGAAACCTCAAGACGGTAGGCAAAAGGGTTCATGTCATCTTATCTTCCATGAAGGTGGGGAGGAAGGTATTGTCAGAGCACAGACTACACAAATGACGGATTCCTCAGGGCAAGCCTGTTCTGACTAGAAATAGTACCACTCTCTTTACTTTCCGGTAAGACGGGTTGCTGTCCTTAGGTTTGTACAAGGAGTATGTGATTGTGCTTTTGGAATGTAACAACACAGCTGGCTGACTTGCGTGTCTCTTCAAAGTGAACAGAAAGAGCAAACGACTAAAAATTGCAGAGACCTGGTTCTTGGTCCAGGCGCCACATTGACAGGTCATGTGGGATGATGATGGGAATTTTCTAGGAAAATTTCAGTGCAAAGATTGGATATTTGACCTTCTGTGTTAGAGGGAGTGTGTGTTTGCATGTACATCTATTTGAGTATTTAGATCTAGATGAGTTCCAGTGAGAATAGACAATCTGTAGTAAGGAGATTATAAACAGGACAAAGCCAAATAATCCAGTAATTCTCACTTCAATCCGGGAAGGGATTGGTGGTGAACTTAGTCTTCTTTCTGAATTGTCACCACGAGTAAATTTCTACAGATGAACTAGGAAGGACCATGAAAGTTTCCGCTTTACTCCTGGCCTCTCATCTTTCCCCCTTAGAATGTACTTTGTAGCTGGCAAGTTAAGGCAGGAAAAATGACAGGCTCAAATCTTTCAATAATTAAGGTGCATCGAAAAAGACTGTAAACTTAAAAGGGCGGACTCTTAAGTTCCCAAGAGATTTGTCAAGTGATACCTACGTAGCAGCTGCTGAGTAAAGGAATGGACAGCCAACGCAGGAGTATCTGTGGACAGTGTAGAAGATTTTATTATTTCTGAGTGCTTCGTCTATTTAAGAATTTAAAGAGGAAATGAATTGTAAATATAGAATATATCCAATAAAAAATGCAAAAAAAAGAAGTTAAAGAAATATTTAGCTCAATATTCCCAAATTTGCTAAGCATAAAACAGACTCCAGTTGAAAGCATTTTTCAGGAAGATATTCCTCAAATCCTTGTTTACTTTTTGCTCAATAGGATTCTTAGTTTAACCTCTGAATTCTGTTCGACTTTGGATAACACTGCCATCTGATTTGTCTTCCGAGATAGTTTATTTGGGCTCAGAAAGAGGTCATGTGTTACTGAATGGGGAAGTATTTTAGATAAATTTGTCAGTGTCGAACCATGACTCCAGGGAGGGACCTGACCAGAGAGGTGAGGAAATAAGAAACATACAGACACAGAGACACACAGACCAAAGGAAAAGCTGGAATCAGGCCAACTGGGCTCTCTGATGGAGAAACTCCAGCACCACAGGAACTCAGCATTGCTTATTCTATAGTTTTGAACAGAGAGGTGGGGTTATTGCATACAGCTGAATTAGGAGGGGGCTTATTACATATAGATAAAGAGGCAGGGTTTATGGTATACAGTTGGGTCAAGGAGACGTACTTGGCTAATCTTGGTATAGGAGTCGTCTCTACAGGGCAGCAGTCTCCAGGCTGTAAATATCTGGAGGAGGGGAGATAAGTGGACAGTTTTGGCATATGCTTTCCACATCTCCACTCCTGAGAAAAGCTTTGGTATTGTTCTGAGCCTCACTCTGTGGGGGATAGTTTTGGCTTTCCTCCATGACTTTGAGGCTACAGAGTCCTTGACATGGTTGTACTGGTGTCAAACAGTGTATGTTAGCTCAAGACTTTCTATAGTCTTACCCCTGTGTATTTCAAACATATCCAACACAGGATAGAGCTAAGCTTGACAGAATGACTATGTAGCTGTTGTTGTAGACAGTAATTGGTCAACAGGTCCAACTGCTTTTAGAAGCCACTCCCGGAAGATATAACCTGCTGTATAATTGTACAGGAAGGACCTTCTGTTTCCCCGGCCAAACTTGGCACCTTGGACTTGGGGTCGGTACCAAATGGTCCAGGTACAAGTTAAGACCAAAAGGAGGCCGTGGTTGACTTCCCTGAATTGTAAAAAGTGATGTTGTGGCAGACAGTCTGCCCCTCCGGCTGCGAGGCTCAGCCTAGCAGAAAGACAATCTAGGAGAAGTATTAAAAGGCTTGGATCAATGGACAACATGCAATCTGGCCATAAATCATCACCCGTGAAATGAAGAACTGATGCTGGATCAATAATCGCCAGAAAAATTAAAAATTTCACTTAGTAGCTAAAGGCAATGTTGAGCAATTAAACTGAAAATCAGTGTGCTCTTCAGGGAGGGCAGCAGACCAGGACACACCCCCAATACATCTCGAAGTGAACGAGAGACATTAAATTTAGTAGGTCTTTTCTCTTTCTTTTCTTCTTTCTTTCTTCTTTCTTTCTTCTTTCTCTTTCTTTCTTTCTTTCTTTCTTTCTTTCTCTTTCTTCCTTTTCTTCCTTCCTTCCTTTTTTTCTTCCTCCCTTCTTCCCTTCCCTCCTTCCTTCTTTTCTTCCTTTCTTTCCTTCTGATGCTAGAGATTAAACACAGACTTTGTGGGTTCTAACTCTAAACCTCCTGCCCTTGGCGTCTTCTTATTGTTTTTAATAGTCTTTGGGTCCATCCCAAAGATATTTCTACAAAAAAAAAAAAAAAAAAAAAGACTTATTAATGATGGAGGTTAAAGAGACCCAGGCTTCCTTGGAATCTTCCACTTTAAGACACCTCTTAAGGAGTATTCTGGAGTCTGTATACAAGGGCCCATGTCTGCAGTTGTAACAGCAGAGACAAACCTGACGAGGTCCCGTCTGCTGCCTTCCGGGGAACATCAGAGTTCAGCGCTGTTATGTCTAAGGGACAGGTATCCCACAATGCCCTTCGTTTCTTTCCTGCACACGATCCCATTGTGCTTTCTTAGAAGTACAGGAAGACTCCCTTCTTGCTCATTCATCCGTGTGTTCTTGCTGATGGCGTGGTGGTAGATACCAGGCAGAAAAGAAGACGGGATGCTGTGCCAGAAACTGTCTTCATGCGCGCTTGATCTCTAGTGCACAGTGGCATGGCTCCCTGGCCCACTCTTCTCTCAGCCACACAGCTAATCACCTGTGGACAAATTAGTCTGCCTGGGCCTGCTTCTCTGACACGGGAAGGGAAGGTTTCTCTTTGGTGTGATGGAGAGGCACTGTTATGTGTTTACTAAGCCAGTGTGCCGTGGGGCAGTTTGTGGCTAGAGTCATGCAGAATGCTGATGGGATTCCCAGTTAAGTTCAAATGAAATGGGCTCGAGTTTCCTCCCTGTGTCAGGGCAGCCATTAAGCTGTAGCATGCCATTCTAAGCATTCCTACCTCTTGCCTCTGTTCCCACTAGACTGGGCTCTTCTATGCTTTAGGTAGCAAGGAGCCGAGTGTTCTCCTGTCTGCCAGGGAAGCAAACATTTGGCCTTCTCTTTTGTGACTCTGTTGAGATGAGCCGAAGGTTCTGCGGGAGCTGGGCACGGGGTCCTTAGCAGCCAGGAAAGAAGGTGAAACATGTTAGGTATGGCTGCACTATATGGCTGAGAGCTTTGCTATAGAAGTATTATATCACAAGAAAAAAATTATCTCAGAGATAAATGAAGAGAATAGACCACTCTTAAAGGAGCAGGGTGTTGATGACAACCATTCCCGTTGAACTTTTCTTATGTAAGAAAAGTTATTTATTTACTTACATGTGTGAATGTGCTCATGACTCTAGCTGCTATGGAGGCCAGAAGCCTCGAATCTCCCTGGAGCTTGAGTGGTGGACAGCTGAGAACTGAAACCTGATCCCCAGAAAGAGCTGCTGATTCTTCTCTGCAACCCCAAGAGTTCAAATGTTTTTACTTTACTGTCTCTCTCTCTCTCTCTCTCTTTCTCTCTCTCTCTCTCTCTCTCTCTCTCTCTGTGTGTGTGTATGTGTAGGTCAGAGGGCAGTTTCCAGGGGTTGGTTCTTGCCTTCCACTTTGAGGCAATGTCTCTCTTGTTTCTAGGAAGCCTGCGCCAGGCCGGCTGGCCCAGAAGCTTGTGACTAATTATATGTCCATCTCCCATCTCACCGTAGGGGTGCTGGGATTACAGAAGAAGGACCCCCCCCCCACATCCAACTTTTTACTTAGGTTCCAGGGATTGAACTTGGGATGTCAGGCTTGCTCAGAAATCACTTTTTACTTACCGTGAGCCCCCTCCTGGGCCTTTATTATGAGAATCTTGAAGATAAATTTAAAAAGCACAAAGAAATTGTGTTTTAGACTTTTCACACAATGATCATAGCGGGCAAATGAAATTTACTCTATGCTTGATCTAAAAACATGTCTTCTCACTTGGGAGGCAGAGGCAGGCAGATTTCTGAGTTCAAGGCCAGCCTGGTCTACAGAGTGAGTTCCAGGACAGCCAGGGCTAAACAGAGAAATCCTGTCTCGAAAAAAACCAAAAACCAAAAAAAAAAAAAAAAAAAAAAAATTAAAAACATGTCTTCTCTCATTCGATGTTCAATTTTGTTTGCAATAAACTTGCACAGTGATGAGCACTGTTTATCTAATTCTTGATGCTTTTCCACTGTTTTCTCAGAGTATTATTGCAAAAAGATTTTAGGATCTGAAGCTGTTTTCTTTTTTTCCCCAGGGAAGGAACTGTGACTGAGCCCTGCTTGTGTGTATTCAATGTAGCTCTGGGTGTCAAAACCCCAAGGCAGGAGGTACAGCGGACATTGCTAGTCTGAGGTCATGAAATTCAAGTGTGCTCTCTATCTGAAAGCTGCCATTCTCCTTTCCTTCAGTCTGTCAATCATTTATCAAATACTTCTGGATGGTCTATGTCTTAGTTAGGGTTTTACTGCTACGAGCAGATACCATGACTAAGGCAACTCTTAGTTGGGACATTTAGTTGGGACTGGCTTACAGGTTGAGGATCAGTCCATTATATTGAAGGTGGGAGAGGCAGCATCCAGTCAGGCATGGTGCAGGAGGAGCTGAGAGCTCTACATCTTCATCGGAAGGCTGATAGCAGAACACTGACTGCCAGGCAGTTAGGATAAGGGTCTTATAGCCCACACCCACAGTGACACACCCACTCCAACAAGGCTACACCCACCCCAACAAGGCCACACCCACTCCAACAAGGCTACACCTACTCCAACAAGGCCACACCCACTCCAAGGCCACACCCACTCCAACAAGCCACACCCACTCCAACAAGGCCACACCCACTCCAACAAGGCCATACCTCCTAATAGTGCCACTCCCTGGGCCAAGCATAGTCAAACCACCATGCAAGTATCTGCTCTCTTACCATATTTTCTTCCTTTAATTCCACCAGCCACTCAGAAATGACAAGTAACTTAGCTACATAGCAACTGCGGTCAGGTGCCTGGTGGGCGCCAACTCCTTTGTTCTCTGCCAAGCTACCATTATTCAATTCCTCCGTGGGGACACTCAGGTGTTCAGCTTAGAGGTAAACTGCTTCAGTCTTCCTTTGGCCTCGGTACTCTTCTCCAAGAGGAGTGGCCTTTCCCTGTGGGGGCATCCTGACCTTTAACACTGTCTGCACTCACACACCATGTATTGTCTGTCTTCCCCACTATACTGCAAGACTCCACAGGGAAGGGATACGTTGGGTCATGTTGGCTTGATGGCTCCATGGGATAGAGGAACTCGGAAGACTTTCCTTGAGTAAAGAAATGTCATCATTGGCTTATGTAAGTGGTGTAAGTTACCAGACTATCACCAAATTGCTTATTTTTTACTTGTGTCAAAAATATTATCAATGTGAATGAAATTATCTAGGTAATTGCCAATCTTTTTGTTTTTTCACTGAAAGTCATTTGATGTGTGTGTAATATATATATATGTACACACACACACACACACACACACATATATATATATATATATATATTTGTTTTTTTTTTTTTTCCGAGACAGGGTTTCTCTGTATAACCCTGGCTGTCCTGATTCTGTAGATCAGGCTGGCCTTGAACTCAGAAACTCACCTGCCTCTGCCTCCCAAGTGCTGGGATCAAAGGTGTGCACCACCGCTGCCTGACAATATTTTTTTTATAGATTAAAAACAACCACATAATGAATTCACTGATAGGTATATAACACAATCTTAAGCTACGCTATTATATAAGACTCGGGATTGTGAATCTTAGCGGTTTCTACAGTGCTGGGGACCTAAATGAACCCCCAAAAGTATTGATAAATCAATGAGAGGATGGAAGGATGGACGAATGATTCTTAAAGAGCACTCTTAAATTTCATGGCCATAAACTCTACCAAGGAGGATGAGGATGACAACCGCTAAGAGCTCAAAGGTTAGGAGATAAATGGTCTTCAGAAAATTCTTTGGCAAGAATTCCAGTCAACTCATGAGGTTCATCTTCCTCCACAGGGAGTGTCCACACTAAATGTGTGTTTTGCATTACCGAATGACCTAGCTTGTCTTTTGTATGCTTCTGCTCTCCTGTTGAAGTCAGCAAATCCCCACTCCCCACCCCCCACCCCCCAACCCCCGCCCCCATGCGTTCAGTGAGCTCACGCTTGCCCCACTCCCACAATCCCTCTCTCTTCTCTCTGGTTGCCTGTAAGTGGAGGCTGGAGGCGGTGAAGAGAGGGAGGGATTGTGTTGCTATTGCCCTGTTTTCATAGAGGACGAGTGTTCTGGGACAGATGGGGACAAAGTGACACATCCGTGTTCCAGAGTCCCGGGAGTGGGCTGTGGTTTATGTGGGAGACCTGGCAAACTCGTTCAGAGCTAAATCCAATGTTGCTTGCTGGCTGCTGACTTTTTGTTCGGCGCTCTAATTTTAGGCATGAATATTCTAGGACGGAACTATGTTTCATGTATGTTAAATGCATGCTCAGAGCCTTTATGTTGGTGCCTAGAGACGCCCCAGGCCTCTCATTCTTCAAAACAGCGTTCTACTCCGGTTTCACGGCTTTCCAGCTGAGCTCTGGCCCTTGGGCCCGAGCCTGGGATGCTCCCCCAGCCCTGCTAATAAGGGCTTCCTGCTTTGAGCGGTTCATCATGCTCGCTTCACTTGGGCAACGACGCTTCATTTTCTCAACATACCGTTTATATTTAGGAGACACGGTGGCTGTGGTGATATGTAACAGACACACAGGAACTTTACAACACCCAGGGCGCTGGACTCCGAGTCTGGGAGATGTTAAGGAGAGGATCTGTCTTTCCCCCTGAGAGCCTGGTTTTTAAACCGTTCCTTGCTTTAGGCAGAAGGAACTACAGCCAAAGAAGCAGATTGCGGTGACGCTGATTCCGCTGATGACACAGGCTTTCCTGCAGCCCGGTCAGCCAAGCCTTCTCTTCCCACTACCCGAACCAAACCCCCAGAAAGTTTGTGAAGAAAATGATCAGGGAGCGAGAGCTTAAGAGCTGTAATCCAGCAGGGTCAGCTTCCCAAACAGGTAGAAGGAGTCGTTTCCAAGGCCATCCACACTCTGGAGACCTGCTCTGTGTGTTTTTTTTTTTTTTTTTTAAATAGGCCTGAATTCTGCATTTTCAATTATTCAGGCTTTGTCTCTCACAAATACCTTGAAAGATTTTTATTTATTACTATAATAAAGAATTTATTATTCTTTAGGCACTTTCTTATCTTCTATATTTTTCTCCCCCTTCCCTTCCATACAACGCTTTTTCTGCTTTTGTGTTGAATGTATTCCACTACTGTTCTTTTGCTCAGATTCCCTTTTTAGATCCCTACCTGACGTTCATCGTTCCCCTTTAAACATCCGCGTTGCCCTCTCTCCCCTGCCTCCCCCTGTCTCTCTCATGGCTAACAGGATGCTTGTGATCCTACCTACTCCCACTTAGAGTTTCTGGCTCAGTCACAGAGGAGTCACTGTGATCCCGTCTTCCGGTGGGTCACCAGATACTCATCACCCAGAATGCTTTGCCCGCCGTGGTTGGCTCCCAGCAGCTGAGAAGGAACAGGATCCTACACTTCCTGTGCATTAAGGATATGCATCTGGGCCCATTAGAATTCTCTCCTTGGGTTTGAAATCGGGATTCTGTATCTCTTTAAAAAAAAAAAGTAGTATTTGAACATGGGGGCCCTGGGCAGCCGTTTTGTGCTCATGAATGGATAAAGCGGCACCACGCTAAGGAGGTGGGCGAGCTGTAATGAGCGTGGACAGATCCTCGCCCTCTCTGTTCCCGCATTTGGGCTTTGTGATAAAGTCGTCCCTCCTCCCCTTTGTGACCGCAGCAAGTCAGTGGCTTTTCATGGGAAGACCACTTCCAGCGTCCTTGTCTCCAGACCCGGCCGCAAGGAGCTGGGCCAAACATTCAGATGAAGGGACAGAGGTGTATGCAGACAGTCCATCGTGCTGAGAAACCGGAGCGTTCCTTTCCTGTCTCCATTTCTGGGAAGTTTACGGTGTAAGAGACAAGCAGAATCCTGAGCTGAGACTAATGGATGAGGAACATGTTGTGGCCACAGTAGGAAAAGCCACGAGCCCTCCTATGGGAGTGTTTTGAGACGGGGTCTCTAGCAGTCCAGTGCTAGTCGTGGACTTGCTGTGCAGCTGAGGATGGCCTTCTGTTTCTGATCCTCCTGCTGACTGATGCCGACTGCCGTGACCACAGGTGCTGTCACTGTGCCCTAGACTCGGCTTTTAAGAGACGAGGAGTCACACTAGGAAGTTTCACAGAGAGCCTGGTCCTCTCCGGTTGACGAAACCTGGAATCAGATCCTTTCCCAGGACATGGACTCTTGGTGGGAGCCAGAGATCATTTATCTCTGAAATACGACTCGGGGTGTTTTGAAGTGTGTATATCACCATTGTTTTGCATAGCAAAGACAGAAGGGAGGTCTTTGAAAGTTGCTTCAAAATTCAGCATTTCCCTCCCCTCTTCTGACACAGATAATTTATATGCCACTTATGGTGTGACTTACTCAGACACCATTATGTTTCGAACACAAATATTCTTGTATTTTCATTATTACAAAATAACTTGCTGCTCGTCGGAGCCAAGTTTGGGGGGAGCCAGCCCTGTCTGCTTCTCATAAAGCACATTCCTGCTCTGCCTCGTGCCAACATTCTGTCTCAGCTGAAATGAACTGGGAGGATCTTCATTGCGGTTGATGTAGAGCTTTTTATGAGGAGGGTTCTGAGACAAATGCAGCTCCATCCTTGAATCTGTATCGGATGCCAGGTTGCACGAGGAGAATACTTCTTGGGCACGCAAGTGTTAACAGGAGAGAATTTTCCTATTTACTTTTATCACAAGGTGCTTTTTTTTTTTGATGGCTCCTTTTTTATTTATTTATTTATTATTTATTTTATTTTTATGTGCATTGGTGTTTCGCTTGCATGCATGTCTGCATGAAGCTGTCGGATGCTATGAAACTGGAGTTGCAGATGGTTGTGAGCTGCCCTGTGGGTACCGGGAATTGAACCAGGGTCCTCTGGAAGAGCGGCCAGTGCGCTTAACCTCTGTGCCATCTCTCCAGCCCCCATCTTGTGGTGTTTTGTGCATGGGTGTGAAACAAGTGCTATACAAGTGAACTGTATCCTTATTCCTGACTTGAACATCTTCCTAAGTAGAACATCTTCCTACTTAGGAAGAACAAGGTAGTTACATCTTATTCATACTTATTCATCAGGCATGTACAAATTGTACCCTCATTGAATATTGTTAAAAACTTTTCCTTGGCACTGTTTTGTTTTCTCCAGACCTGTACTCTCAGAGTTCTGCACACAGCCTGGATACGGGTTTCTTTCCCCAGTCTCAGCTGCTCCATTTCACATACATTCTGAGTTAACCGGCCACAGGCTTAAACAGATCCTTTCCTGGTTTTCATCTTCTTTCTCTACCTGAAACTAGTGAAGGTCTCATGGGCTTTCCTTTCCTGCATTGGTTTCCCCTTGTTACACATTTTGCCAGATGGCTAGGTTTTACATGGAAAATGTTCTATAATAACATATCGCTTGTTTTCCATGATCCCACCCACTCTGTCATCTGCAGAAATCAGGGAAAAGAGCGAAGTGTCAAATGAGTCACACCTAGCAGCAGGGCTTAGGAAAGGAGGAGAAAGAGGAGGAGGAAGAGGAGGAGGGAGAGGATGAGAATGAAGTGGAGGAGGTGGAGGAGGGAGAGGAGAAGAGGGGGGAGGAAGAGGAGGAAGAGGAGGAGGGAGAGGAGGAGGAGGAATAGGAGGAGGAAGAGGAGGAGCAAAAAGAGGAAGAGGAGGAAGAGGAGGAGGAATACCAAGTGAATAACTTGGATTGCCAAGACTTCATGGAAAATCCTATTGCAGGGTAGGGGAGCTACACACACACACACACACACACACACACACACACACACTCAGAGCTGTGTAAGTACTTGGAGCCTATGGCTGCAGGGTTTTTTGACAGAGAACATGTGGAGCACAACCAATGTAGAGGAGGGAGGAGTAGAGATGGGGTTGGGGGAGGGGAAGAAAGCACTGAACTTCAGGAAGAGATTTGGAGGCTAACATTGAAGAACTTGGGGCAGGCGTGGGTAGAGAAGGCAGGAAAGACGTACCGTGCCAAGGTTTATTTATTAGAACGGAACAGTAGGAAGCAGAATTCCTCACCAAGGGATGATGATTTGTAATAGGCAAGACACTCCATTCACCCGGAGTCTGGAGGCGGGTCCACGCAGACAAAGCTCTTACTTGTAGAAGCAGAAGCTTCATTCTGGCCCGTACCTGACAGGTAACATGCAAACATGGCGTTCATGTGGGGTGGCGCTCACGGGAGAGCATTTTTTTGGACAGTGAGTTGGGAGAAATTCTGAAACCCCGCTAGGCTTCCATTTCCTCGATTGAAAAATGGAGCGGGTCAGGCTAGAGATGTGGTCTCCAAACATTCTTCCTAGAAAGCTGCCCCTCCCCTGTTTACTCCCAGTGTCTGAGCAGAGCTGGTCAGACTCTTGGTGCATATCCCTCTCTGTGGATGTGTCTGCATTCTGCTAGTTAGAGAGGAAAGACCATCGTGGCAGCCACCACACTGCACCCTTAAGTTCCTCGCTGGTTCTAATACCTGCAATGTGTGTACATTGGGGTTAACGTGAACACACTCTGTATAGTCAGTCGAATGTTTACTGAGCATCTACTGCATACTGGGCCTAGTCATACATGTATAGAATAAGGCAGTAAGAGACAAAGCCCTTCTCACAGAGAATTTGGCTGGGCGAGATATAGAAGCCTGTCATAATTCAGGTCTCTATTACTGTGATACAACTCCATGAACAAAAGCAACTTGGAGAGGAAAGGGTTTATCTTACACTTCCAAGTAACAGCCCAGGAACTTAATCAGAGCTCCAGAAGGTAAAGGTTAGTGGATTTTAGGCATATAGTTCCTTCTCAAATTATAGCTATTTAAAGCAAGTTACACTGAAGTGAGCGTGTGGACAGACTGATTACTGCCCTTGGTCACTGTAACATGTATGTCATTACCTGTAGACACTGTAGAGCTCATGTCTGAGGTAGTGGCAGCAAGCACTGTCACCCGTGGTCTCTCCTGCAGCTTTGACCCTTGGGGTCAAAGACAAAAGTGTGTCTCAGACATTATGCGCCTTAGGGCCATGCACAGTCCATTTAGGTAGAATGATTTATTATAGATAGACTCCTTATTTATAGGACATTTCTGGGAGAAAATTTAATTTATAACATGCTGCTTAAGATAGATGAGGCTCCGTGTTTTATAGTATGGTTTTTTTCCCCCTCCAGCCTTTCGAGACCTATGTCTGAGGTTAGCCGAGTCTCGAAAATCATCCCGGGCCTTGGAAAGTGGGCTCAGTTTGGAATGCGTAGATGGCCTCAGAGCGCCTTGGTGGCGATCGCTTGGGTAAGATCCTGGCTCATTCTCCAGCTCTCTTCTTGTAACTATCAGTGTAAGTACTTGTTATTTTCACATCTTGCTGGGCTGTTTCCTCCTGCCAGTGATGGTTGGAAATGTCCTCGCCTGTGGAATCCAGGTCTCTACATTGCAGTGAGACAGCCTGAAGTGTAGCCAATGGGCTTCCATTTTCTCCATCAAATGCTCCCACTCAACAATGTCAGCTCATTCCGAAGCTGGCCTCTTTTCTTTTTCTCTAGAAAGCTTGCCAAACGCATTCCATCTATATTGAGTAAACTCGGGGTTGTCATCTCCAGAAAGTTAAGAATAAATGAAACATTCTACCTTCCATGGTGCTGAGAAAGGATTACGGCATGCTGGCGGTGAGGCGGGGTCATTTAGATCTTCTTTTACTTCCTAGCTGTCACGCAGCTGTGGGCTCCCAGCCTTTCCTGCCTCTCCACTTTATAGGGGGTTTTATTGGGCGCCTGCTGCCCTGGGTTTAGAGGGGAATGCAACTTGTTCTTTTCCTGCTTGGAAATCTGAGACTATGGCTCTTAAGAGCTACGGGCTGGGCAAAAACTCTGGTTAGCACCTTAAGGTGTCAACAGGGGTGGGTGGGGGGAAACTGAGGAAGGAAACTTCTGAGGTGAGAGATGCTTTTTGGTATTTTAAATGCAGCTTGCCACTTGGGTGAGTTCTTTCCTTATTCCTCCTGTTTAATTATCTGCCAAAGTCAGAGTACACGAGAAAGATGCACAAGACAGTTGTATTTGAGAGTAGGGGAAAAATAATGCATTTTTTTGGAATGCCTCTGAAACAGTTAAAAATGAAGTTTCTTCAGGACACAGAACAGCAGAATTTGATTTTAATATTTTCCCCTTTCTCTGCTATAATTGTTGTAGATGACAAAGACCCAATTATTTGAAGAGAACTTGACAATTTTTAGTAACTGCCTTTCAAAACAGAGAAGTCAAAAACTCCTATTGTCTGACATTATTATGATTGTTTGCTTTGGTTTAGAGTTTCTTCATTGTCTTCTCTCTCTCTCTCTCTCTCTCTCTCTCTCTCTCTCCATTCTTCCCACCTTCCTTCTTTCACTAATGTAAAAATATAATTTTTTTTTTTTATCAGCAGTCCAGGAATCAGGCAACGTCCATCTCTCTCCAGTAGAACAATGAGCTGGACAGAGCTGGTTGGCTCTCCAGGCAGAAAGGAAGGGATTGAAAAGAGAAACACACAAACCGGTAGTGTTGCTTCAGATTGTATCGATTTACTTTCCTCGTAAGAATCAAATGAGAGGAGACTTTATTGTATTTTGGTGTGGTTCCTTTGGACCCTGTGTAAAAACTAAGAAAGAAAAACAAAAACAAACACAAACAAACAAACAAACAAACAAACAACAAAGGATGATGTCCTGCAAACCTTTTCAGCGCTGGTCTCCATACCTTGTGCTTCTGTTTGTGACGGATGGTCGGCCACCAAATGTGTTTATTCTTTAGTTCCACACGGACATTGTCCTGTAACCAGCCTACCTTCCCCCGGATTGTGATGACCATCTCTGAGGCTGTCATCTCCATGCGGATCTGCTTTTGCACTGTCTAAGGGCATCTTCGTGTTCTGAATGCTAACCAGACAGGGAGTATTTCTCTGAAAGATAACTAACACTAAAGCAACACCTTTGAGCATTCTGCTATTGTAGAAGCTTTATAATACACACACACACACACACACACACACACATTGGGAATGACTTGAGACTTTTGAAACGCCGAAGTCCTAGGTGACAACTCCTCCAACAAAGCCACACCTCCTAATCCTTCTCAAACAGTTTCACCAGTTAGAAACCAAATACTCAAAAATATGAGCTCAGGGGAGCACTCTCATTCAAGCCACCATAGCCCCTATTCTTGAAGCTACACATCCCTAAATGGTAGGACATGGAGAAATAAAATGGGTACCAACCCGGAAGATTCGTTCTTACTGGTTAGCTTTCACTGTGCTAGAAGGTTCCGGGAAGAAACATCATCACAGATCTTATCCAGATGTAGGCACTATGAGCTGTAATCACAACTGCACTGGCAAGATACGGCCATTGGCATATAGAGGCATAAATATGGGAGCAACCAGTCACCATCTGAGTGGCTTTAAAACTTGTTCTGAGAGAAGGAACCCATGCCTGATATCATCAACAGGGTCCCCAAACCCCATGATGGCTATGCTGTAAGTCCTATCAGAGTACCTAGCAATATTATTCTGCTAAATGAATATAGTAAGAAACTTTCCCTTATGTTCTTATATTGATACCCACAGATTAGGGTAGCTTTCGGTCCTCCTTTTTTTTAAATTTTTCTTTTTAAAATTTATTTATTTATTATGTGAGCACACTGTAGCTGTCTTCAGATGCACCAGAAGAGGGCATCAGATCTCATTATGGATGGTTGTGAGCCACCATGTGGTTGCTGGGAATTGAACTCAGGACCTTGGGAAGAGCAGTCATTGCTCTTTACCTCTGAGCCATCTCTCTAGCCCCGCTTTCGGTCCTCCTCAGAGAAGCTTCCTTTTACAGTGGAGAGTGGTCAGTACAGAAACCAACAACTGATCAGTGTGCAGAAAATTAGATGCTATGAAGTGCTCATCTCTGAATGGGGCATCTATATCTAGTTCCATCCCATAATAGGCTCAGGGATCACCATGGAAGAGGGTGCAGAAAGAGGATAAAAGTCAGAGGTAGGGGATACTTGTAGCAGAACAGCATTTTCAGGACACGACAGGCGGCTGTTCATATGAGTTCACAATGCCTGGGACTTCATGTACAGGTCTTGTACAAGATCATGCCAGACAAAAGTCCTAGCATGCGTTGTATAGGGGTGCACGAAATCTCACCTCCTGAGGACAGTTGGTGGCTACTGGGAGAGGTAGAGTGACTCTTCTCAGGGTTTTGAGCTCTGAGAGTGCCACGGACTGACTCAGTCAGGACACACACCTGTGGGGGAACCAAGGTCTTTGGTATGCAGGAAGGCACTGGTCCGATGAATGACAGACAGACACACCAGATGTAGGTTGAGTCTGAATGCACTTTACTGTTCTGAGGCAGGAACTCTTATACACATAAGTTGGTATTACATTACTGAAGAAAAAATGTATCCAGTGAAGTGATTACAAAGAATGGTTACCATGAGTATCTGGCACAAGGAAATACAAAATCAATCAGGTATGAACTTTAGAGAATACATACAAAGCCATCACGTCCCTCTATAGTTAATGATAAACTAGTAGTTCAAGAGTCCTTGGGAACGCTTTGTTATATCACTAGGTCTTTTGTTTATGTATAGTCCTTAACATCCTGCTTTCTTTCTTGTGAGACTCTTTTAAGCTCACTTTGAAACTTTACTTAACTGATGCTTTCCATGTCAGGGTGCCAAAGCCACCTAGCCATACAATTATATATATTGTTGGGAGGTTAATTCTTTAATGTATTTAGGTAACAATTGTATAACTGATCAAAAGGCAAAGCAATGGATCTCTAGAAGATAAATCATGGCCAGTGCTGTTGTTCAAAGAATGAACTCTGTTAGCTTTAATGCCTGGATGCTCACAGCTCTGGCTACTAGGAACATTTTGTAAATGAAGAAACAGGTTAGAGAAAAATCACACAGGCAAGGTTTGACATGAGAAATTCAGCTCAGCAATTCCGGCCAAGAGTTCCACAATCGAGTTCCTCAGTAGACAGCCTTGTCATAGACAAGGCTTTTACCTGTAAAGATTATCACACAATGTCCACCGAATGCGGTTTAATTGTGGAAATCATACAGTGTCTATGAGATTCGTGTGGCATGAGAGGTTACCCATACTCTAGCAGATAGCCCCACACCTAAGTACACACAAGCAGCAATAAGTAGACTCAGTCGATATTAAATTGGAGAGAGAGAGAGAGAGAGAGAGAGAGTAAGAGAAAGGGGTAGAGAGAGAAAAAGAGAGAGAGAGAGAGAGAGAGAGAGAGAGAGAGAAAGGGAGAGGGAGAGGGAAAGAGAGAGATCATATTAAGTTATATGGGTAGAAGAGAAATTTGGGGGGGTGGGGATTGGCTCCAAACACACTATATAAATGCTTGAATATTAAATAACCTATTTAATTAGAGAAAAGAAAGTCTTTCCTAAACATTTCTTTTCACATGACTTCTGAAGGACAGTATGTTACAGGCTTTATGTGACCCAGACATAGGCGATCCCCTGCCGTCCTGGAGTAGCTGCTTTTGAGATAGGGAGTCTGGTTCTTTCTATAAAATGTAAGGGGTTACCTTATGTATTCTCCATCATCAGATCCAAGGTTAGGTACTGATGCAGTGAGTGGGCAGGATCCTCACCAAGGAATGTGTTCCTCATGATGGATGATAAGCCAATGGAAATTCAGCGCAGAGAGCCCCTTGTGCTGTAGATGTTGCTGTCTGATGATCTGGATTATACGAGAAGAGACACTGTTGCAATTTTCTACCCTAAGCCCTTGCTTTCCACTCAAGAAGGAGTAAACAGTCTAGTAACAAGAGTGACTTATGGAGGAGACTTATTTCTGAGACAATCTTTTCATATGAGTTGACTTCAGGAGGTCCCTAGCAGAGCTGTTCCTTGTGATCTATGTAGATAATGAGTAAGGGTTTGCCTATGGTTAAAGCCAGAACAAGTAGGATGGAAGAGAGGGTTCAGGACTCCTGGGAACACCCCATCTTTAATGCTCACCCGTGTTTTACAAGCGGGTAGCAACATTGCTTCTCATTAAGGGATTAACCTGTGAGAGGCACTTTCACAGGCCCATTTAACAAGTGAGCCAGGGCTCACTCACTACCCACAAGGCACTGTCCTGGACTCTGGAGACACGGCACCGAACAGCAAAAAGGCAACGTTCCTCCCCTCAGGGAGCTTGCATTTATTTGAGATAGGAAAAAGTACAGGTCTTAGGAGGTGATAAAATGGTGTGGGGGGATTGTTCTGCAGTTTGCAGACCAAGATTGACTCACCACAGAGCTACTGAGCATCCTGTCTGCAGAGCCACTGTGCACATAGCTGTGCGATGCCACACTATTTGTATTTATAGAACAAAATACTGGCTTTAGTGGCCTTAGGTCGTACCCCCACCACATCCCGGAGCCCATAGATGGCAGAGCCAGGGCCAAAGGTCACACCTCCAAGTCTAACTTTCCAAAACGGTACTTGCAGCAGCATTGACACTCGGGCTTCGGAACCAACACTTGTGATGGGCTTTGGTCATGTCTCATTTCTCCTTTCCTTGCTTGGTAAAAGCATTTTTAGAGTTGGCAATTTCTACCTGGTTGGGGAGCTGAGGGTGCTCCTAGACACATATACTAATTTGGTAATTGTTTGTCTTCAAATTTGGCGAATCTGGACTGTCTGAGTCCATCGAAACTTGTGATTTGCAAGAGACGCATATTTAAAAAGGTGTTCATCCATGGAGCTTTCCTTTGAATGAAAGAAGTTAGTTTCCTATCAGTTCTCCTCTCTGTTTCATATCTTTCACATCATTTTGTTTTCTCAATTCCTTCTAGACTTATATACATTTTAAACCCAGGTCTTCTGGCTTTTCAGCACCGCATTTGGAGTGAGACTCAAAAGCCGCTGACTCTGAATTTGTTCTAGAGACATGAAAGCGGGGCATACCCAGAGAAGGTCTGAGTTGACGACCATTTCTGCTGTTTTCCAGCAGTTTTCTATTTTTTTTTCTTTTTGAGACAGGGTTTCTCTGTATATCCCTGGCTGTCCTGGAACTCACTCTAGACCAGGCTGGCCTTGAACTCAGAAATCTGCCTGACTCTGCCTCCCAAGTGCTGGGATTAAAGGTGTGTGCCGCCGTCACCACCATCACCTGGCTACAGCAGTTTTCTAAAGCACATAGCTTTTCAAAAACACAACAAGTTTGAAAGAGTTAACGCCACCCAGAGTTAATAACAGACTGTGCTGGAGGCCATGACACTCCCCTCTCCCTATTTAATACCCCCCCTTTCTAATTGCCACAGAGTAGACCAATCCCCAGCTAAATGCTTCCCACAGGGTGAGCACTGTCCTAATGCTAGCCCCGAAGATGGCAGGCAGAGCTCAGTTCTTGTGGTTAATAGATTGGACATTTAAATAATCTTAAACACAAAAATAATAATTTTGAAAAGACACAAAGTCAATTTTTGTTCATTATAGAGATGAACAAATGAATGTTTTTACTATGTTCTGTCTTTTCAGACATGTTTCTTTTTCCCTATTAAAAAAATAAGATCCTAGATTTTATATAGACAGAGAAAATCATTTCTATTTATTGTATGAATGAGAAGGGAGATCTGGGAGGAGGATATTGGGGGAGGCTTAAGGGAGGAGGGATGGAAGGGTGGGAGAATGGGTACAATCAAAGTACTTGGTGTGTTTATAAGACATTGTCTTTATGAAACCCATTACTATGTACAATGAAAACACACGGATAAATACAAGTTAAAGAACATTAAAAAATTTCTACATTTCAGACTTAATTTGTTTTCTCTTCAGGAGGTATATTATGGCGAATTGCATATCGAGATATAATAAATGAGGGATACTATGTAACTATTTGCCTACTAATATCCATTTAAATTATCTCCAATCTTATGTTGACAACTCTGGAATGAATACTCCTAACAGGAGACTATTGAGAACGTATATGATTATTTCCTGAAACTAGCTCACAAATGCTAAATTCTTTGGATGCACAGCAACGTAAGGTGTTTGTTTGTCTTCTCAGGTTATGCTCAGAATTCTGTATTTCTCCTAATTAGATATGCCTGAGTAGTCTATTGCAAAGATCTGCCCTGTTTCCTGACTCTTGAGGCTCATTGCATGTGTGGGACTCTAGCCAGCCAATTACCATGCCTGGGCCTTTGATTTCTCATAGATAGAGTTCTGTGAATCTGTGATACTAGGGAGATAATTAAGCACCATCTTCCCCAAGTGTACAATAAATTCTATGTCCGTGTTACTTATCTCTCCTTGATAGGTTCAAGAATTAGAACGTCCCTGGCCCAACCTCCTTGCTCTCTCATTTTCTTTGTCAGAACCACTCATTAGCTTTCCCAGTGTCAGACTGTACATAGGCTACCTGACTCCTTCCCAAGCCACATGACCAGTCAGAACATTAAATCCTTCTGGATACAGAGCTAGAACTGAAAATGGTCTTGTCGTCCCAACCGCTTATAAAACCATGCTTCTGGATTATTCTTTTCTGAGACTGGGAGTGTGCTGGTTCATACTGGTCTGCAAGAAATGTTCTTTAACTTTCTAATTTTGTAAATAATTTGTGACATGAAGCCATTATTAGTTATACAAACTCACAATTAAATTACATAAAGGAAAAGATTATGGAAATTCAAGACTCATCATTTCTAGTTATTGTGCTGTATATATGACTATGTTCTCGAGGCTCCTACATCTCCATGGTGGAGAAGTTGTGAGATGGACTCTGGTGTATTTCTTCTCAATGCCACATTAATGGTCTCATCTTGGGAGGTTGGAATTAATTTTGGGAATTGCAACTGCTATTATCCAGACTTTCTGGAAGCCATTTTGGTCATGGTGGCAGTTGGAACTGTTGAAGGGGGATTTGTTTTCTCTTTGTTAGTACAGAGGTCGTCCCCCCCCCCCCCCCGCTAGTAAGTACAGAGTGATCCTGCAGTAGCTGCTGGACCATTCTGGTCATTTAGGGAGAGCGCTGTAAGAACAGTGCTACTGAAAGACAGCAGCAGAGACAAGGGCACAAAGGAAAGCCACCTTTCTCTTCTAGACTTTTGAAGACCTTTTTTTTTTTCTGGACTCCCCCTCTTCATAGCCTTATCAAGGCACAACTGACAAAACCAAAACCAATTCTTTTTATATTATTTCATTTTGGTGCTGGGAATCAAACTTAGAGCCTCCCCACCTGCTAAGAAAGCACTCTACATTATTAGCTCAGAAATTAGATTCTTAATGTCAGATGAGCATTGGGTATTTAGCTGGATGAGAAATTGGCTTAACTCATATTAGATTTCTATGAGCCACAGATGGAAGCTTTTATAATAAGGGTTCTGTGATCAGAAAGATCCTCTTATAGCTTTAATAATATAGAATTACAAAACTATATAAAAGAATGGGAACCCTCAGCTAAATATCTAAGTGCCCAGAGCTTATATGTTTGAAGAGACATCGAATAAAAGTATTTTCTAGTGGATTCTTGGGGGACTCTACATCTTGGTGAGGATCCTACTTAGCTCTTTCCTGCTGACATTCTCAACCTTCTCTTCTAGCCTATCTCCATTTCTATTCATCAGACAAGGACCCCCAGTGGCTACACTGGTCTAAGACTGAGAAACAATCTCTGCCAGGGACCCCACAGCCACCACACTTGCCTAGTATTCAGAGAATGCAATAAAACCAACGAATGGAACATCAACCTCAAGAAAGCCAATTCAGATGTTGACACCAAGAAACACCTCCCCCCACTCCCAGTCATATAACTTCAGATACCTAGATCTAGGTGCAGAAATAGAAGTAATGAACAGCTGAGGTAACATGTCTCCACCAGAAGCCAGCAACCCTATTGCACCAGGCCATGAGAAATGCAATAGAGCTGAATCATATGCCAAGGACTTCAAAATGGCAATTATGAATATGTTCCAGCACCCTAGAAAGGATATAAATAAGTCCTTTAATGAAGCCCATGAAAACACAAATAATAAAATAAAATAAAATAAAAAGAAAACAGTTCAAGATGTGAATGACTTTAACAAGGAAATTGTCTCAGTAAGAAAAACTAAAACTGGAAGTGAAGAACTTAAAATGTCAAACCCTCACAGGTAAGCCTCATCAACAGATGTCAAGATATGGGAGAGAGAGAGAATCTCAGGGTTGAAGACAAGGTAGAAGAAATTAATATATCAGTTAAAGAAAATGTTAAATAAAAAAAAACCCATGAAATCTGGGACACTATGAAAAGACTACATCTATGAAGAATGGGGATGGAGGAAAGAGAAAAAACTCAGGTCAAAAGGCACGGAAAAGATTTTCAACAAAATCATAAAAGAAAATTTCCCCAACCTGAAAAAGGAGGTGTCCATAAAGGTACAAGATGCATATAGAATACCAAGTGGGCTGGACTAGAAAAGAAATTTCACATGACTACTACTACTACTACTACTACTACTACTACTACTGCTGCTGCTGCTACTATTAATAATAATAAATATACAGAACATAGAAAGGATATTAAATGCTGTAAAGGAGAAAAGACCAAGTTACATATAAAGGCAGTCCTATTAAAATATCACATGACATCTTTGTGCAGACTCTGAAAGCCAGAAGATTCTGGAAAGATGTTTTGTAAGCTCTGATCTACCGCAGTTGCCAATCCAGGCTACTATACCCAGCAAAATTATCAATAACAAGTGATGAAGAAAGAAAAAATTCCACAATAAAACTAGGTCTACGGAAGGTGCTAGAAGGAAAACTTCAGTCTGAAGTACTTAACCAAACACAGGAAGACACAAAGAATAAATAATTTCAGAACATTAATTCAAAAGAGGGGGTAAACCCATACCACAATAAAAAAATAAACAGGAACCAACAAACAGTTCTTACTGATAATTCTCAATATTAGTGGTCTCAATTTCCCAATCAAAAGGCACAGATTAGTTTAGAGATCAGGATCCATCTGTTTCTGGTAGATCTAAGAAACACACCTCACCACCAAGGGTAGACATCACATGAGGGTAAAAGGATGGAAAAAGATATTCTAAGCAAAAGGACCTAAGAAGAAAGTAAGTGTAGATATCTGACAAAATAGACTTCAAACCAAGACTAACCAGATGAGATAGGTAAGAAGACTACATATTCATTCAAGGAAAAAATCAAAGAGGAAACCATAGTTCTAAATAGTTATGCATTAAACAGAAGGGTACCCAAGTGTCCATAAATGGGACACTGCTATGACTGTATCCTCACATAGTGATATGTGATGTTAATACTTTACTCTCACCAATAGATAGGTTATTCAGACAAAAACTCAACAGAAATGCTGGAGTTAAATGTTGTCACAAGTCAAATGGACCTACATAGATCTACAGAACATCCCTCCCAAGCCTTAAGAGACTTCATCCAGCAACTGATGGGAGCAGATGCAGAGATCCACAGCCCAGCATTAGGCAGAGCTTGAGGAACCCCTCAGAAGAGGGGGAGAAAGGATTCTAAGAGCCAGGGGGTTCAAAGGCACCTCAAGAGTACGACCCACAGAACCAACTAAGCAGGGCTTGCAGAGACTAAAGTGACAATCACTGACCCTGTGTGGGTCTGACCTAGGTCCTCTGCATATATGCTATGGTTGTGTAGCTTGGTGTTCTTGTAGGACTCCTAACAGTGGGAGTGGGAGCTTTCTCTGACACATTTACCTGCTCTTGGGACCCTTTTCTTCCTATTGAGTTGCCTTATCCAGTATTGATGTGAAGTTTTCATGCCTAATATTATTGTAACTTGTTTTGCTGTATTAGGTTGATGTTCCTGGGAGGTCTGCCCTTTTCTGAAGGGAAATGGAGGGGAAGTGAATCTGAGGGAGAGGGGAGGTGGGAAGAGTGACTGGGGGGGGAGAAGTGGGAGGGGAAACTGTGGTATGGATATAATATATAAGAGTAGAACAATATTTTTTTTTGAAAAAGGACACACATTCTTCTCAGCAGCTCATGAATCTTCCTCCAAATTGACCACATATTTGGATACAAACAAGTCTCAACAGATACAA
This sequence comes from Apodemus agrarius, assembly GCA_964023405.1. Classification (NCBI taxonomy): domain Eukaryota; kingdom Metazoa; phylum Chordata; class Mammalia; order Rodentia; family Muridae; genus Apodemus; species Apodemus agrarius. The sequence continues at coordinate 10,250,782 of OZ030022.1, read as the reverse complement.
GAATACTGAAGTAACACCGTGCATCCTATCTGACTGCCATAGATTAAGGCTGCACCAACAACAGAAATTATATTAACTCGTGGAAACTGAAGAACTCAATACTGAGTAAGAAAGTGGATCAAGACAGAAATCAAGAAGAAAATTAAAAACCTTTTATAATTGAATGAAAATGCACATACTCAAACTTTTGGGGACTCAATGACGCCAGTTCTAAGAGACAAGTACATAGCACTGGGTGTCCACACTAAAAAATTGGAGAGGGGGGGGGCTAAAGAGATGGCTCACTGGTTAAGAGTACTGCCTATTCTTCCAAAGGACTTGGGTTCAATCCCCAGCACCCATGTGAAAGCTTACAATTGTCTCCAGTTGTAGGGGACCTGACACCTTTATGGACATGCAGGCAAAACACCAGTGCACATCAAATAAAAATAAATAAATCTTTCAAAAAATTGGAGGGAGTTCATATTGGTGACTTAGTAACATACCTAAAAGCTCTAGAACAAGAAGAAATAGCATCCCAGAAGTGTAGATGGCAAGAAATAATTAAATCCAGGGCTGAAATCAATGACAGAAACAAACAACAACAACAACAAAAATAAAATGAATAAGTGAGATAAAAATTTGGTTCTTTGGGAAAATCAACAAGGTTGACAAACCATCTGCAACATTAACTAAAAGACACACAGAGAAGATCTAAATAAATAAAATAAGGGACAAAAAGAGGGACATTACAGCAGACACCAAGGAAATTCAGAGACTCATAAAGACATATTAAAGTCTGTACTCCACCAAACTAGAAACCTAAAAGAAATGGGTAAATTGAGATATATATATATGACCTACTAAAGTTAAATCAAGACCAGAGAAACAATTTAAACTGATCTATGACCCCCCCCACCCCCAAGGAAATAGAGGCAAAAATTGAGTCTCCAACCTCTGAAAGCTCAGGGCTAGATGGATTCGCTGCAGAATTCTACCAGACACTCAAGAAAAATTTAATGCTAATATCTGTCAAATTATTCCACAAAGCAGAAACTGAAGGGAAATTCCAAAATTTCTTTAATGATTCCACAATTACCCTGATACCTAAACTACACAAAGATGAAGGAAAGAAAATCACCACTAAACATTCCTTATGAACTTAGATGTAGATTCTCAGTAAAATACTTACAAACGGAATCTAACGAGACATTAAAAAGATTATCCACCGTGATCAAGTAGGCCTCATTCCTGGGAAGCACGGATGGTTCAATACATTTGAATAGATAAATGTAGTAGACCACATGAGCAGACTGAAGGATAAATGCCATGTGCCATGCCGTTAGACGCAGAAATAACCTCTGATATAAATCTGACACCCTTCATGGGAAAATGTCCTGGAGAGACTAGGATTCCAGGAGCCATACCTTAATATAACAAAGTCAATTTTATTTTCATAGCAAATCTGCAACCACCATCAACCTGGAGAGAAACCCAAAGCATTTCTGCCCAAATCAAGAAGAAGCAGTCAAGGCTGTCTACTCTCTCTTCATACTCATTCAATATAGTATTCGGAGTCTTAGAACAGTAAGACGGGATCAAAGGACATCAGCCAAGAGTAGGAAAAGTCAAGGTATCTTTATATGCCAATGATAAGATTTTATACATAAAAGACTGAAGGAACTCTACCAGGGACTTTTTACAGCTGATAAACACAGCAAAGGGGAAGGATAAAGAATTAATGTGCAATCAGTAGCCTTCCTACATACAAATAGTAAAACAGACTGAGAAAGAAATCAGGGAAACGATACTTTTCACAATAGTCTCAACAAACAAAACAAAACGAAAGAAACCAAGTATCTTGGGATAAGAAACAAAGTAAATGGAAGACTTGTGTATTAAAATAGTTAATAGTTATATTATTAATATACTAATAATATAAATATATTATTTTAAATACACAATATAATATATTGGAGAAAGAAGTTGTCAAAGACACTAGAAGATAGAAAGGTCTCCCATGCTCATAGATCAGTAGGATTAATACTGTGAAAATGGTCATTCTAACAAAATAATCTACAGATTCAATAGAATATCCATCAAATATCCAACATAATTCTTCATAGAAATTAAAAAAAACTTTTGGCCTTACACACACAAATCCAGAATAGCTAAAACAATCCTGAATAAAAGAGAAGTGCTGGAGGTATAATCCTAGATTTCAATTTGTACTATAAAGCCATATTAATAAAGCATGGTGCTGTCATAAAAACAGATATGTAGACCAATGGAACCTAGTTGAAGATCCAGACATAAGTCTCCACTTTTATCAATACTTGGATTTTTACAAAGATAACACACACACACACACACACACACACACACACACACACGGGAGAAAAGACAACATCCCCAACAAATGGCTGGGCAAACTGACTGCATGCTGATGAATTCAAATAAATCCCTTTTTATCACCTTGCACAAATCTCAACTCCAAATGGTTCAAGGACCACAACCTAAGACCACATATACCCTGAATGTGATAGAAGAGAGTGGGGGAATAGTCTAGAACTCAATGGTGTGGGAAAAGACTTTCTAAACAGAACCCAGGGACTCTACAATTAATGAATGGGACCTCATGAAACTGAGAAGCTTCTGTATGGCAAAAGACACCATCAGTCTGACAAAGTCACAGGCTACAGAACTGGAAAAGATCTTTACAAAGTACACATTTGATAGAGGATTGTTTTATCTGAACTATATAAAGAACTAAGAAAAAAAAAAACCCAAAAAAGCTGGACATCAAGAAAAACAAATAGCCCAATTTAAAAAATAGGGTATAGAACTAAATGGAGAGTTCTCAAAAGATGAAATAAACAGCTGAGAGTGGCTCCTTCCCGGCTACGGCTACCGGAGGCAGCTCACGTCCCTGCAGCTTTGCTTATGCGGATTCCTCGGACGCCCCTCCCCCGCTCCTCTTCCTTGTACTTGCCAAGCTTTGCTAATTCCGCTGGGTTAGCCTCCGAAGAGCAGAAGAGCGAGTTAGTACTACTTAGTGAGTTGGGAGATCCTTGAGGGCGAAGGCATTGGCTACTTTTCGAATATCAGCTCCTAGCCTAAAACAGCTTTTTAAGAAATGTCTGTCTGGGAAAGTCAGGGAGGGCGATAGCCTCGGCAGAGTGTCCCCTAATCGTCTTTGGGGCCCTGAACGCTTGTAGAAACTTCCAGAGCTGTCCATCGGCGGTGTCCTCTACCCTCTTTGTTTACAAACGCAGCGCTGTTCTGCATCAGGACAGTTTCAGCCCCATGTTCTCAACACCAACAGGGACCTCTCCAGAAATGGACAATACACAGGTTTTAAATCTTGTGCCATCCCACCTGGGGTGCGGGGTTGCGGGGTTGCGGGATGCGGGGGTGCGGGATGTGGCGTGTGGGATGCGGGGATGCGGGGGTGCGGGATGCGGGGGTGCGGGATGCGGGGATGCGGGATGCGGGGGATGCGGGGGTGTGGGATGCGGGGATGCAGACTATGCCCCTGTCCAGCATGTCCACGTTGCATCTGCTGTTATCCATAGTCACTTAGTAGCTGATTGGTTACCGGACTGCCCTGGTCTTGCAGGCGTGTGGCGCAGTAACCTTTATGCAGAAGTCCGACATACCAGCTCATGCCTCCTTCATGCCATCGCTGCGTCTCTTCAAATGCACATGGTTTGTCCTCCTATCCTCACAGGAGGAAGAGTGGGTACAGCCTGAAAGGCTGGTTTGAGAGAGGGAAGAGCACATCTTCAGAGACGTTCATAAATTTACAAAGCCCGTTTCACTATTTACGTTAATCCTTTGCTGTGACTAGTGAACAGATCAATCTTTACCCTGGGTACATACGTGTGTGTTTGTGTGTGTGTGTGTGTGTGTGTGTGTGTGTGTGTAACAAGCTGCAGTATATATAAGGTAGGGCACTAGACACAGTTTCAGGCACTTGCTGGGGCTCTTGGAACCACCATGGAGAAAGGGGCGCTATAAGAAACTGTTGAACTACATAAGTGGTAGTTTAGGACTCAGGCCTCTGGGATCCCAACGTGGTGTTTTCAAGGTGGTTTTATAATGACAAAACAATTCCACGTTACTCCGTGCTGCCATGACACTTCTAAAACAGGCAGCAGGCCAATGTTGGAACCAATATTTGTGAAAAGTGCAATCATTAGTTCAGAAAGTGATGGAAGGAAGGAAGGTACTTTACAAAGAACTTGTCCCGTGGCCCTTCGCTCCCGGATTTTCTGCCTCCCTCCCATTGCGTGTTTTCCTAAAGCTTGGCCCAGCTTGGGAGCGTAAGATGCAAAATGCTGGGTGAGAAGCGGCTTCCCAGGTTCTTGCGAGTTTATTGGAAAGAAGGGCTCTCATAAATCACACAGGAACGGAGTAGGGGGCCCGTGGGAGCGCTCGGCTGCCAAGTGACTTCCCACCGATGGCTTTAGAGAACACGGACGTCTTCCAAGATCTTATCCAAAATGAGATTAAGATTCGTACTCTCTCAGACCAAGCTCCCTCCACCAAATTTCAACCACAGCCGAGACTTCTTCGCGCTTGCGCCGAGAGGACGCTTCCACGAGCCGAGCCGGGCAAGCAGCGGGGCAGCCAAGGAGCCGGAGTGAAGCACACATTCCAAATGGAAAAAAGATTTGTAGCAACGGAGTGTCCCTAATGACAAACAGGCTTGGGTTGTGTGGCTCGTACTGGCTTGAACATTCCTAAGGATGACAGCGTGTCAGAGGCGAGGAATTATGGGGCAAGGCGTGATCAGATGTAGTTAGCAGTTCCGTGAAGAGACTAGCGTGAGTTAGAGCTTTGGGGCTTCTGGCCTTTACAGGTCCAAAAGAGTGAAACTCAAGGCCAGTGATGCATTTGGACCTTAGTCCTTGGGAGTCACAGGAAGTCTGAGAGCTGTGGACTTTGAGAAAATGACGCACCTGTAAGGTTTTGAGGACTCTTCCAAGACGTTCAGACCCCAGAAGCCACAGGGTGTCCTTTAATTGGCTATTTTCACAATTTCTGGTTTTGTCACCAAAGTAGCTCTGCCTTACCAGCTCCTGGGGACTTCTCTCAGCGCACACACGCTCCAGAACCAGGCATCGTTCGAATGGAAGGACCAGCCGCCGTGTGCTGTGAGACCACTTCCAGCTTATTCCGTGTGGACAGAATTAAGTGGCTTTAATTCTCTCCACTCCCGATGTCTTTGATGTTGTTGTGTCGTGGGGTCACCTGGAGGGGGGGGAATTAAAAAAATTCCTCTTAGCATTTATTTATAATTCCATTTGCAATGTGCCTGGAAAGAAAATGCAAGCTTCTAATTGAATTGCCTTGGTAATTAAGTTAAGTGGCGGGCTGGGGTCAGAACCTTGCCGTGGGAGTTCAGGTGCATAGCAGAATGGCTGGACCATGGAGACGTACCGCAGAAGACATTCACAGTCTCAGGTCATTGCCATAACATCCGACTTCATCCCTAGTGAACCAAGGAGGCTTTTTTTTTTTTTTTTTGTATTACCAGCCTGAAAAACTTGATGATACATTCCTGAGTAACATGGGAAAGGCAGGTGGGTAATAACAGCCTACAGTTCTCTTTGTTTATCCAGAAATCCATCAGTCCCAGCAGGGTGACATGTAACCCCATGCTTAACCTGACATCCATACTTCGTGTAATAGTAACGCTGGTGATAATAATAATCATTTATACTCATATAACCACTTTCATCTAGGCGATCTCAAAGCTTTACAAACACTAATTAATCCTTCTGGTTTCCCTGTGAAGTAGCTAAGGCCCAGTTTATGAAGGGGGGCGGACAAAGAGAGGACGGTGACTTTCTCAAGGCCACTGGGTAGTTGGTGGGCGGAGCTAGAAGCCTTGAGAGTTGGCACGCCCCTAGCTAGGCAAATGCATCTGATTTGGGGGCTGAGTGGAGGGCCCTGCCAGGAAGAGTGTTTTCATCTTCCTGTTCTTACCCCCCACTCTAGCCCTGCAAGGAACTCAGAGCACATTTCCAGAAAACACTTTCCACCACTGTGTAACTCCATGGAACAGTGATCCATTGCTTTTGTGGCCCGAGCCACAGAAATGAGCTAGAAGCATCTGTGTGGGGGCTTTGGATAGGCAAGGGAGGAAGGCGCTGGATGAAGATTGTCTTTTTAATGAATGCTGCTGAAAATCGCCGTCTTCTCCATGTTCGTTGAGAACAACCCTTTCTCTTGACTTGTTCTGTTCTGTTCTCCTGTGACCAGCCGCAGGGAGATACTCAAGACTAAGTGACAGGCGAAGAAGGGAAATTTAGTTAACTCACCGTGTTGGAGATCACCTGGCGTTTGCAGCTCTGGCGAGGGCCATGAGGCTGATGCTATCACAGCAAGAGTAGGTATGAGTGGGAGAAGGAACACGGTGAGGCTCAGCCAGACACGGGGGTTGAGCCAGACATGATTTCTTCATAATAGACTTAGAGGAACTGCTCACACCGTGAGGCCAGCATCAATGTCTTCGCAGGAAATACCCGTCAGTGACCTAATTACTGTTCACTAAGGGTCACAACTCAGCCACTCTGTCACCTCTCAGTATCGCCCCACTGAGGGCTAAGCTGCTAGTACTCCACCATCTTGGGAACAAAATGTGTTCAAATCCTAGCACGTCTGACCTTCTCCACGTGCACAACAGAGATGGCATAGCTAATGATGTCCCGTAACTGGTAGAGGCTAACGGGAAGAAGTTTTTCACCCTTTTCCGTTTGGGGGAATTTTTGAAAATGTCCCAAGAAAGGTGGTCCTGAATTCTAGGAAAAATGCCGTCTTTGTAGTATTTCTCGAAACCCGGTGTGGTATATTAGTCACGCAGAGAGCCTGTTAATCGGCAGAAGTGGATCTGTAATTCCTGAGTGGAACCGAGATCATGCTTCCCTGTATCATGCCCCGCCCGAGCAGTAAGACTCTGTCCTTGTCCACCATTGGGGGAGAACGTTCCAACAGCAAGTTGCTCTGGAGGAAATGCTGGACAAGTGGGGAGAGAACTGGCTGGTGGGCTAGTGTCTTGGTTTAGTATGAGCTTTGTGATACAAGCTCTCTCTGAGTCGTGGCTTTGTTTGTTTGTTTGTTTGTTTGTTTGGTGCTATGGAATCAAAGACAAAACCCCGCGTGTGGTAGTGGAGCACTCTACCAGGGAGTTGTTTTCATATGGTCTTGATCTTGGAATCCTATGCCTCAGCCTCCTGAGTGGTTGGGATTACTGGCAGGCACCACCAAGCCTAACTCTCTACACTTTAAAGTGGAGATCTTCTTTAAAGTCTTCTGGTAGAGTTGCTAGGCAGATGGATAGAATACTCCATCAGATGAATCTAGAACATGCTAGAACACAAACCTTTATTCGTTCCCCTGTTCATTTTATGCCTCCTGTCTGGCTACCTTTTCACACAATACTTTAGACTCTCCCCTTATATCTAAAATAATGAGTAGCTATATTTTGTTGGCATATATATATTTACATATTCCCATATTCTTTTTTAGATATGTATAAGCAAATATACATATCTATATGTATACATATGTATATATATGACACAGTGTTACTCATTCAGTAAATGCTCATTCAGGTCCTGCCGCTATGATACATCTTGGTATTTCACTTAGAATACGATAATGCTTGAGTCCGCCTTGATTTTTGTTAGTCACGCGCCGTACTGCGCTCCCTCCGATGAGTCACTCACGCATCTGCACCTTTTGTTTGTTGTTTATTTTCCCCTTATATTTTTATTTCCTTCTCTTTTTGTCGCTCTTTCTTCCCTTTTGGATCTACCAGATTCACTTGGCTTTCCTTTCCTAAAGATCTTGACATAACTAATTCCACACAAAGCCATTTGATCCTTAACAGAAGCCGGCACGGAGAGTTACGTGCAGCCTATGGGTCGGGGAGAACGTGCGGGCATAAGGCACGATGATGCTAATCCTGAAACTGCTCAGAAGGGACATTCACTCTTCTTCGTCGCGTATTTAGAGACTTTTGAGAAGAAAATTCTCACCCTCAAAACAATCACTTTGAAGCTGATAACACAGAAAAGAACCGGGAGGAAAAAGTTGAAACCCATGTATGTCTGGGCAGCAATGGGCAAGATGAAGAAAATGGGAGTGAATCATCTAGATTTTTTGGGAGGTGGGATTGGATATTTTCTTTATTTACATTTCAAATGTTATCCCCTTTCCAGGTCTCCCCTTAGGAAGTCCCCTATCCCATCCCCCCTCCCACTGCCTCTATGAGGGTGTTCCCCTACCCACCCACTCCTGTCTTCCTGCCCTGGCATTCCCCTACACTGGAGTATTGAATATCTAGGTCCAAGGGCCTCTCCTCCCGCTGATGTCCAACAAGGCCATCCTCTGCCACATATGTGGCCAGAGCCATGGGTCCCTCCATGTATATTTTTTGGTTGGTGGTCCAGTCCCTGGGAGCTCGGGGGGGGGGGTCTGGCATGTTGACACTGTTGCTCCCTCCATGGGGCTGCAAACCCCCTCAGCTCCTTCAGTGCCTTCTCCAAGTCTTCCAATGGGAACCTCCAAGCTCAGTGCAATGGTTGGCTGCGAGCTTCTGCCTCTGTCTTTGTCATCTAGATTTGAGACTATCCCACGTTCACACTGGACCTAGAACCTGTCTTACTGGGATTGCAGGGCACTGAGAAGGTCATCGGCGCAAAAGCCATACTCACAGCGAAGTAACTGGAGGTTGCTTCTGAGAGAGCACCCTGCAGATAGGTTTTGATAAGGTTGCTATGTTCCCCCAAGAGACCATAATTAACCACATCTAAGGAGAAATGGCTTCTTAAGCAAATGGACGTTACCTCGCCATATGCCTAAAAATGTCCCAAATGTTCTTCTGTCGTGGGGAAAAACAGGAATGTTTGGAACCAAGTCTGTAGACTGCGCAGTACTTAAGGAAGACTTTTCATGGTGTCTAGGTCTCACCTCTCAGCTCCTGTCTGGCACCTGGATTCTCTTACATCTTCCCAGCCTGGAAGCATCATCTATAATTTGCATACATGAGAATGTATTGTCTCATGACTCAGCGGTGAAAGGAGTTATCTGGTTAAAGCAGAGAAGGAAGAATTTGATTTTCTCAGCTCATGGATAGTTTTCATTCTATCAGCTGTTTTTCTGGGGTGAGTGGTTGTTCAAGAATCGAAGGTGGTAAACTGGTATTAGGACTTAGCTGGGGTTTACTCTGGCTCCTCTGTAGGGTCACTGGACGAGTCATTGGCTTGTTTTACTGCTTCCTCAGAAAGATTGATTTAATTCGCCAACTTTGAAACTAAAAACAAACAAACAAACACAAAACCCCAAGAACAAAATGATATAAGTCTCTAGGCATTTCTAATGTACAGCTAAGAGAGGCAGTTCTGGGGCCATGCTGGTGCCTAGAGGCCATTGGTGTCTAATTAGACACCGGCGGTTTTCTGCAGGAAGAGAGATAATGCTCAGCCTTTCTCTGTCCTGTGACTGTTCTTTTTTTCACATTCATTTGAAAAGTAATTAGAGATATTTGACAGGTCAGAAAGTCCAAGAATACACTGAGCAATAATAATTTTGACTTAGGCCTGCATATTTACTATATATATGTTCTAATACACATATGTACAAACACATATATGCGTATATAATATACCCATATGTGCATATGGTAAATGTATACATACATGTAGTGTCTACAATATAATGTATTATACATACACATATATATGTATATATATGTGTGTGTGTGTATATATATATATATATATATATATATATATATCTGAGATAGTTCTCTGTAACCAAGCCTTCTTGAATGTTATTCACTGAAGTATCCATTATTTTAGTTCTGAAATATTAAATTGTCAACCTTTGGTTTTCAAATACAGAATGAACACTTGCTTGTCCCTGTCCACTTTTGGCTGGCACTGGAGCATTGGTCACTGGGGACACCTTGTGCAGGAGGTTGCCTGCTTCTTTTTCATGGTGGCCCTCGCTTGTCAAATGCATGGCTGCTGTTTCTTGGGTTTAATGAGAACGCCTAAGTACGACTCGCATGTTTGTATTTCTTGTGTTACTTTGTTCCCAGTGTTAGGTCCACACAGTTTTCAATTCTGTCGCTATCTGGGGGAGTACAACATTTAGGAAGAATGGGCATAAGCCAGAATGTATCTTAGGGAGCAAAACTTGCTTGCTCAAATATCTGGAAACCGTACTGATGGGTAACATTGAAGGACTGAAGGATGTTTGCTTGGAGAAATTATAATGTGAAGTTACAAGATCAAGAATTGATTTCCTGGTGTAACTTTTTTCTTAATACCGAGAGTTTCTGTCATCAAAAGAAAACTCACATCCTGCAGGGGTCCAATCCAGCTCCTGATGGCAGAGACCGTCTTCACCTTTCACCTACTTGCCTTGTCCAATGTCTAGTCGTGAGTGATGGCAGTAGCACTGATCAAAGCATTCTTTCCTGATGAATCTGAATGTGGTCTCAAGAGTTTTTCTCAATGTGTGCTCCAGGCAGCCACTTCTAATTGATTGTACTGGTGTTAAAGATCATACCTGTCTGTACTACCTGCCTTAGAGAGGTCTCATCCTAATAAGAAGTGATTCGTCCCTTTATCATTAAAGGACTCTATAATCTGTACACGAATAACTCTCTTATAATTCCCAGAAAATGTTGAGACAAGATTAGGCTATTAAAACTCCATAAAGATAAGCGAATAAGAAAGTGGAGATAAAGTAAGAAAAAACCAGACAAACCTGCCCTTTTGCTTTCTGACCCATCTTAGGTCTGAGATCCCTAGCAATGATAATTGCATATCTCTTGAGTTTCTTCCACAGGGAAGAAACCAGTTCTAACCTCTAAGCCCTTGGATATCCTTGGTGGCCCCAGGATCTTGAGATTCATATCCAAGAATGTGAAACCAGGTTGCGGGTGTGGGAAAGGGATGGAATTGTGAAGGGAGAGAGGTAGAGAGGGAGGGAGATAGATAGAGAGGGAAGTGGGTAGAGAGAGATGGAAAGAGAGACAGACAGAAAGAGAGAGAGGGAGAGACAGAAAGAGAGAGACACAGACACGGACACGGACACAGACAGACACAGACAGACACAGACAAGGAACAGAGAGACATAGAGAGGAACACAGAGAGAGTAACATACATACACAGAGACAGAGTGGGGACAGAGAGACAGAGAGGAACACACATGGGAGGGAGGGAAAGAGGGAGAGGGGGGAAGAGAGAGAGAGAGAGAGAGAGAGAGAGAGAGAGAGAGAGAGAATTTCTAAATGTTGCCTTTTTCTCGAGAGACAACAAAATGTCTATCCAACACATCTCTGAGAGAGAACACACTGAGTTACATGTCCATTATGATCTCAGATTTCCCAAATTCCTTCAGGAGGTTTACACGTTCCAAGATTTGAAATGATCTGGAGTATTTGGAGCAGCAGGAAGAAGACTGTAGGGTTGGTGTGTATCACAGACAAGGGACCACCTAGAGCAGTGGGCAGAATCAGAGAGGTAAGCCATCCTTGGATTTCAAGAGGGTTGTACTCCCTACAACCAGACGTGTCCTATGGTTAATAAGCTGCTTAGAGCATTCCTGTTCACTGGTAATGTTTAGGCAAAAAAAGACTGTATTGCTGCTGTCTGTCAGAGGCAGAGTTTAATGGATTTCTATTTTAGATAAGATATGTAATTAAATCTCTCTTCCACAGGGAGACTTCTTCATAGTGTAGAAAAGTTTTAGTATAACAGGAATATTTTCAGGGTGGTGATAGTTAACTTCTAGTTCTTCCTGAGCTGATGCTTGCCAGCTAATGGATCCTAATGATGCTTCTATGACTGCTAAAAGAAAAGGTCATCGGGTGGGAATGGAAATGACAGGCAAACAGGAAAACAGCTCTTGACTTACATGCAAGAAAGGATAAAATGACGGATAAATAAATGGGATAATATACACTATGGGTCTTCAAGTGAATACAAAATGATTGCATTATGCTATGTAATTATACAGCATTAAAAATGCACACATATTTAGGATATTATGTATCCTAAATATATATATGTATATATATACATATACATATACATATATATACATGCATGCAATAATAAATAGTAAAAAAGAATTCAAAGGAGAGAGTGAGGATGGGCATATGGAAGGGGTTAGAGGGAGGAAAGGGAAGGGGAAAATGTAATTAAATTATAGTCTCAAAAATAAATGTACATGAACTATAATTATTAGCCTCCAGGTGACTATGACAGTCCATTAAAATTATTAATATAATTTTGATCTTATAACTATAAGCATGGGATATTATACAGTTGACCTAATCGGCTGTAGAAAAAATATAATTGTGATGGGACGTAAACATACAATGCAGGAAAGACTGTGTGAAGGACCACTTTACTTCGGAGGAAAAGTGTGCATTTATGTTTTTAAAAATACAAGGCCTTTTTGATGTTACCGTTGAGAAAACACTAGGTGCAGAAGATCGCTTCAACACCGTAGCATGTTGTACAAACTTATAGGTGTTCTTCAAAGAGGAGTGTATGGTGGTCTGTCAGCACTGACTCCAGTAATCATCCTCCGCATCACAACTGCGGGCACGTGAAAGGCTCTCTGCCCCATCTGTCACTCTGAAGATTTCGCCACCTCGGGAGTTGGGGACATCTTTTGGTTATCCAGATCAATTTACAAGTCTGTCTGGAGTTACTTTTTGTCTTGTGCCTCCAATTACTTGGAACGATTGGAGACTTTAGTTTGCCGTGCTGATGTTTGCTGAGGGTTACCCTCTACCTTTTGGCTTGCCCTTCATGAGTGGAAGCCAAACCCTTAGGTGGCTCCCGGAGTGTGTCTTATCTTAATCCTTTTGATAAGAGATAATCCAGATGACAGTACTACTCTTATCCAGATGACCTGGCACCTGTTCTCTCGTCTCCCCCAAACAGGAAACCACTCATGCTCCAAATTCAGGTCATACTTATTTTCAATACTTTAATCGCCATGTGTATTCGTTTAAAACATCTGAAAGCGACGTTGCCCTGTATTCCAAATAAAGGGTAAAAGCAGAGCTGAAGTCTCAATCCCAGCATAAAACAACAAAAACAAAATGCTAAACAGTGTGTTTGAATTTTGCAAGAAAGAAGGACGCATCTCTAAAAGCTAAAGATTGATTTTTGTGGGTCAGAACTGTGGATGTCTTTTCATTCCATTTAAAGTGTTCCCTCACCCCTGTATCTTCCAAGTTCCTCAAATAATCACATATCCCTGTAGCGAGGATTCAGTATGAACACAAAATGCTTCCCTCTAACCCTGAAGTTCATGTGTCTTCAGCTGACGGACCTGTTTTGTGAGGGGAAGGACCTCTGGGAGGTGCGCTGATGGAAGTAGGAAGTCAGGCAGCATGGCCTTGGGGCGTCTGACTTGCCCTGATTTCTTCCTGTCTTACCTAATGTTTCCTGACTGTCTTATGAGTAGCTCTGTCCCAGCACATATTTCCTCTGTGAGGACCCAATGATGGAGCCGGTGACCCCAGCCTGAGACCTCTGAGACCATGAGGCAAAATACACTCCCTTCCTTAATTTTTCTCAGCTATTTATCACAGTGAAAGTCTAACACTGAGCTGGACTAGCTTTCTATTGCTAAAATTAAAAATTATATCAGACTTAATAGCAGCACAAATTTTACTGTTGTGTGATACCGTAGGAGAGCCTTATGGGTAAAATCGAGGCGTCAGGAGGGCTGTTCTAGAAGCTTTCGGGGAAGAGAATGCAATTTCCTCACTGGTGTCTGTTCTTAGCTTGTGGTCTTTTTCAAAAACAGTGATCTCACAACTCTGCCCCTTTGTCTTACCTCTTACTGGCCTGCTTCAATTAGAAATGCACCTTTGCTTTTAGGATCCTCATGAGTAAGCTGGAGTTACCTAAAGAGGTCCAGATAATCTTCCCATCCCTTCACAGTATCTGCCACGTTCCCTTTGCCAGGTGAAATAACACACAGTGACTCCAGGAACATGACTATGTTTGTGGGGCAGAATTCCGTGGAGCGGGAAAAGAAAACACTGTAAATATTCACCGAATCCTTAGGGAAAACATAATGTCTTTTCCGATAGACACAGTGCCATCTATGAGGCCCTGATTCCAGGCCTGCTACCAGAGGCCAGATGACCTGCAGTGGAAGGGTCTTTGCTCTTTCATACCCTACTGTGTGAGCGTACCCATGAGTCTCTCTGATACTATACCAGGAAAAATCTGCTATGGCTAATCGTGGTCAGAATTTTTAAGTAGATGCCAGGAACATAAGCCTTCCTGTCTCTTTACCGGTTCCCTCCCGTTTTTCGATCCCTATGGTTATTATTGTCTCTTCTGACTCTTCGTATGTTTGGGAACAGTGAGTGGAGACTCGGTTGCTGTTTCATGGTAGTTCCTTGAAGCAGGAAGAAGGCTAGTACTGAGAGACAACTCATCACTAAGATAAGGAACTGTGAGCCTCTTCTTGATTCCACCCCTGGGAGGATCCAGGTCTGCTTAGAGTTTTTCCAGGGGTCCAGGTAGTGGTTCATTTGTCATTAGCTGTTCTCAACAGGGTCCGTGTAGGCCGCAAGCTTTATTTGCTCACCGAGCAAGGCAAAAGCTCTTCCAGGGTTTTCTGAGGCAGTTCATTTCTAGAAACTAGAGGAGACACCAAAAAAAGCAGCAGAGAAACTCACATCCTTTTCATTGTCCGCTCAGTTGCCACCTTGTGTTATGTGTCAATTACATGGGCATAAGTAAAGATACAATGTAACGAAAGCAAAGCAAGGCAGGAAGAGGAGAATGTAGCAGGTAGCATCAAAGCGAGAAGGTAGAGTAGTAGCATACACTGTCATTCTCATTGTGGTGATTTGAATATGCTTGGCCCAGGGAGTGGCACTATTAGGTGTGGCCTTGTTAGAGTGGGTGTGGCCTTGTTGGAGGAAGTGTGTCACTGTGGTGGTGGGCTTGGAGACCCTCCTCCTAGCTTTCTGGAAACAGTCTGTTTCTGGCTTCCTTTGGATGAAAACAGAATTCTGAGCTCCTCAAGTCCTGTGCTTCCAGCCATGATGATAATGGACTGGACCTCAGAACCCAATAGCCAGCCCTAATTAAATGTTGTCCTTTTAAAGAATTGCCTTGGTCCTGTGGTGTCTCTTCACAGCAATGGAAACTATAACTAAGATATGCATGTATCCCAACTACAGAGCAAGCTTGAACCTGGCAATGTCAAAGCACAGTGCACATCTTCTCTGATCAGGTTCTGAGCTTGCTGTGTGGGCAATGGAGGAAGCCTGTGGAGGAGGCTTTTCAGAGACAAGCCTCCAGTTGTCCTTCTTTTGATAGTTAAGGGATACATTGTGTCTGCCTTGGCTGTGGCGCTCGCCTCCGTGAAGATGAAGGTGATATAAGCAGCTGCCATTTTTGCGTGTTTATCACTGCTGAGACACAGGCTAGATGCCTAACCAGTCACAATTAACATTTGAGTCTGGTTAATTATATCATGTGATTTTTTTTTGCAAGCTTTTTTTTTTTTTTTTTTTTTTTTTAAAAACAGTTTAGTAAACTGAAAAATATATAAAGTTATATGCTAAGGTAATACAGTATGCATGTCATTAAACATTATGAGATGAAATATACTGAACAAACTCGAGTCAGTAAGAGCCTTAGCTTGTGTTTGTTCTCCAATCCTCTTGCTCCATTTCCTACACAACAGCCCAGTGTTCTTTCCCTTATTAAGTTCAACCCCAGTACCCCACTTTCACTGAGCCATTTCCACTGGGGTTAGATGAAGTCAATGCTCTTCTTCTGCTATAGGCTGGAAATGGAGAGACTCCCCTTCCCATAGGCTAAAGGCTTGGTTTCCAGAGTGGCATCAGTGGGAGATCTTTAGGTCATTGGCATAGGGCTCTCAAAGGACTTCACGTAACCCTGAGCTCTTCCTCTTTTCTGTTTGCTTTCTGACCATGGATTAAGTGGGTTTGTCTCCATGACACCTGTATGATGTGCTGCCCCAACAAAGGCCCCAAAGCAATAGGATTAAGGGACTATGGACTGGAGTCTCTAAAACCGTGAGCCAAACAACCCCCCCCCCCCAAAATTGATTGTCTTGGAAATTTCATGACAGCAACAGAAAGCTTTTTGATATATACCTTTCAGAGCCAGACAAAATCAATACTCTGCTGTTTCCTCTATTAGCACCTGGCATTATTTACCTGTGTACGCGTTCATTTTCTGTACATTGATTTTGTTTCAGACAATAGTTTCTAGTTTCTTTTCATTAGATAACCCTTGACAAAGGGAATGGCTCTGGTCTCTCTGCAGCCATTGTGCAAAGGCTCATGAGATTCTGTTATCTGCCAAGGACCATCAGAGATTATTCTCAGATCTTTCTAAATCCCCTTGTATTTACTGGCTCTTAGTTCCAGGTTGTTTGTAGGAAGCTAGCCTCTTTAACATGCTGGGCAAACACTGACTGCTGTTTTCCTCATGGCCAGCCGTGGTGGGGGTTAGTGCTGTCCCTTGGTTTGTGTGCTGTCTTTAAGGAAGCGGTGTTTTGAGTATCAGAGCATTGGGAATGGAATATTAGACATTGCCTCACAGGAAAAGATATTCTCTGCTTGAAGTCAGAATAGAATATAGATTTTCTCCCCACTGGACTGATATACAGACGCGTGAAGTCTCTTGAGTGTCCCGTTGCAGTGGGGGCACCCCGGAGGCCATCCTTCAGGGATATCGTTATTGGAAAATATTTTGTCCATGTGGTGAGGGACACATAACCGCACATGAACAGTAGTAGAATATTAGAAACGTCAGATGCCCTTGTTATGCAATGGAACTTTTTGTGTTTATCAGACTGGCTGATCTCACAGTTTCTCCATAGAAATGATGTGGATACACGCCCCTTCATAATTTTGATCCTGATATGCGTGAGCTGTGTTCTGAGGGCTGCGGATGAGATAAAGGCGGTGGGAATCTGTTTTTATTCCTCAGAGCAGAAGCGCAGTGAATGGGAAAAAAAAATAAAATAGCTTGATAACGTTTCAAGGAATATCTTATTAGAAACTGACACAGTTTCATAAAAACCCCAGTGGTGTTTACTTCGGGTAATTTCACTGCCGCCTGGCAGAATCGCAGGCGCTCTACGTAACTGGTCACTTTCACGTTTGTTTCTGTCACCAGCTCTTTCGGTTCCTAAGATGCAGGAAATATAAAAATCTGCCATTTATTTTTGTTGCTGTTTTAAGGGAGCGGGAGGGAAGGTAGGGGACAGAATGTTGACTGTACTAATGGTGGCACGAAATAAGACACACCTCAAGGTCAGAACACAGGGAAGCCCTATCCACTCGCTGCAAGCTTCCTGAGATCGTGGGCGCTTTAAGCCGGTGGAGCAAGCCCTGGGCTCATCTCTGTAAAAGCGGCTTCAGATTGACAGCTGTCATTCTTCCTCAGCAGGAAACGAGGTTCTTCCTATTTTTGGTTGTCAGCAGCCGAGGCAGTTTCATGAGGCCCGGAGAAGCAGGTCTGTGTGAACGTGCGGCCCAGAAGCCACTTTGCTCTTATGGCATAGACTCAAACCCCAGTTTCCGACGGGGGTCTAACGGCAAAATTTAACATGGAGGTACTGATTAAAGTAAAACCACCCTGTTTCAAGAGGTTTATTCATTTTTTTAAAAAAACGGTCTATTAGTGACTGAATGAGTTTATAGTTCTGAGTAACTGCATGTACGGTCCCCAGTAAATAACCCGAACGGCCCGTTCTAAATGAGTCCTTTATATTCAGCCTCTCAAAGCTTGTAATTACATTTGAGGCGGGACATGTGAAGCCAGAAGATATAATGCTATTTAGTCCCAAATGCAACTTGAATTCTGCAAAGGCAGTTCAGCAGGATCCACAGAACACATGAGAAAAATTGCCCCCATTAATCATCTCTTAAAGTGGAAGTGAAGAAAGTTTTACCTTGGAAACAAATAGATTTTACCGTTTTCATTAGTCCCGGGCTTTCAAAATGAATGGTGATGAGCTATGTCTTCAGTAGCAACAGGGATTTTCCATCTTCCATTTTCTGTCTTGCTTGGTTATCCCAGAAAATTATAGGCACAAAGACTATCATAGCATTTTAGTTTGGAAAGTGGGCGCTTGAGAAGAAAGTTTAGAAGAAGAAGAAGAGAAAGAAAACAGCTTTGGTTTTCAATAGCTGTGAATGAGAACGGAACACGGGTTCCTGTGAGAATGCCCCCTCAGTGTTGAAAGCAGGACCCCAGAGAGCACACACCCAGGTCTCAAGCTCCAGACATTTGCATATGCAAATCTCTGGACGAGCGCACCACCTCTCCCTATGTTTATATTGGCAAAAGCATGGCAAATTTGAAATAGCATTGTTTTTAAATAGATCAGCTCAAATCTAGTAGTTTCGCCAGCTGCGACACTGAATTTCCTCACTCTTTCCAACTTTCATTCTTTAACTTCCACAGACTGCTTGGGCCACAGTGCGTGTGGTGCTCTGGGAACCGGGAGCTCCCGCCATTGCGGTCTATCTTCTGATCTTCTCCATTAGAATCAGGATCTCAGGGACAGTGAAAGGAACCATCTTCTTCACACCTAGGACCTTGATTGGTGGGAACAGGAGGTGTGGAGCCACACGTAAGACAACAGGGTGGGTCACCACCCGCGGCCACCCATGTAGCTCAAATGGGGCTTGGCCACACAGTATTTTTTCCAGGCGTTCACCTCATTACCCCCCCTTTTTTTTCCTGGAAATTTAAATGAAACTTAGCTTTTGTAACTTGTATCCAGGAACTGTATATGATAACGAGGTGCCATGTGACAAGTTGACACATCTATATAGGGATAACATTTAAGTCGAGTCAAACGTATCCACCTCTTCCAATACTTATTATTTCTTTCTGGTTAAAAAAATCATACAAATCTGGTTGTGCCGTGTGTGTGTGTGTTTGTGTGTGTGTGTGTGTGTGTGTGTGTGTGTGTGTGTTCCTAAAACTCTGCTGCTATGTATAGCTAGCCTCCCTGCTGTTCAATTGCACACAGCAGCTTTTCCTTTTGTTGTTTTGTGATGTTTGCAAAGGTCCGCCCTCTCCTCTATTTTCTCCATCTTGACCCTGTGCAGTTTCAACCAGTCATGAACACTTAGCCCAAATCATTTTTTTTTTCATTAAAGAGCTGCGGTGTCTTCTTCAATCCCTTCTGGAAGCCATTTCTCCTGTTCCCATTTATTTGTGCTCTTCCTTTGGTACCGTTTGGAATTGCGCTGTTCTCCCACAACACAGTAAGAGCTTTGAAAGAGCCATCATTTCAGTTTATCTGGACTTTACTTCACACTCTTTCAAGCAGAAGTCACCCAGTACACACTGCTGACCAGTGAGAGGGGACTGGATGCCATTCTATCGATTTGGCATATTAGTTTTATTTCTACGTCGAGTTTAAAATCTAGTCCTACAGACAGGGGAGACCAATGACCGAGCACAGCAACAGGAAACCTTGGTTGAAGAGCCCTGAGTACAGTCACAGTACTCGAGGCTCGGATTTGGCTCTTTATTTTAACCTTGTGGCACTAATTTTCCCAGTGGCAGTTTGGGAAGTCACCAACACAGACGTCACGTCATTGCAAGCCAGGAGGCCAGCCAGAGCGGTGGGCAAGCAAGCCTGTATTCTAGAGGAAATATCCCACAGAATAGAATAGGGGGCTAGCCCATCACCGCCATGAATGTTCTTTTTGTGGTCTCATTTTCCCCAAGGTTGCTCTGGTATGAAAGTCCTGCTTTAAGGAGATAACATAAAAAGAAATAAGTGGGGGAGAAAAAAAAAAGAGTTCACTCTTGCAATGGCCTTGTGTGTTCCTGGGCTATTTCAATGTAATGTTTATCTAATAAATAGCATTTCGGTGTTAAACAGTAGAGCTGTGTGCACTCCTGTGCCAGAGCTGGACCTCCTTCGGGTCTTGCCACGCTCCTGCTACTGAAAAAAGTTCTGTTTTAATGAAAAGAGACACTATGTGGCCACAGCAGCCCTGCCAATGCCTGCTTAGCATTTCCATGCTTCTGGGTAGTATAGAAGTCTCAGAACTATGAATTCTTGTGTGTGTATTCATGCACGTATGAAAAATGTAATTCCAACAAAGACTGACAGTAAGAAGTACCCAGATAATACTTTATGGAGGTTCAATTCTTTCTACTCACTGGCTGTTCTGTCTGGACAACAGCTTCCCATAGTAAATCATATAAGAGGAAAAGGAATATGCAACATGTATTTGTATTGTACATCCGTGTGGTAACTAATGGGCTGTTTTGATGTCGCTGTTAAAAAAAAAACCAGACAAATGCATATGGTTATAAAGTTTAGAAAATGATACTAACTCCAGAACATAGGGAATGAAGCCTTCATCCAATGACCTTAAGTAGCTAGAGACTTAAGACAGCATCTGAATTGTTTTCCAAAAGTGTGGGCTCTGGGCATTATTGAGAGAGAGAGAGAGAGAGAGAGAGAGAGAGAGAGAGAGATATGTTGCCTGAGAAAAACAAGGTGGATTTTTAACAAGGTAGAAGGAAGAGGTGAGAGGGCAGGTTGAGAGACCCTTAGAGGAATGGGATGTGTTCCAGTAAAGTTATCTCAGAGAAAGAGGGAAGTCTATGGTGCTGCCCTGCCCCTGCGATCTGCCCCATAAACCCAGAAGGCAGTGTTCACAGGACACGTAGGTGGTCCTGTGTTCTGACAAGGGATATAGGTTTGCTTCATTGGCTGGGAAGGGGGAACTGGGAAGGGTCCGAACTTCTGAACCAAATCCCTGCATATTCATCCTCCCAACCTCATCTACAAAAGTGTATTAACGCACCTCCCAGGATGGCATGAATAAGAGCCAGCGAGAGGCAGAAGGCTCACAGACTGAGCCAACATCCAAGCTCCCTCCCTGGCTGCTGCATGCAGAATTGAGAGGAAGTCCTGGAAACGTTTCACTATCAGCTCTTCAAATGTCCTCGACTTTCCAGATAGTATATTATTTCTATCCATATGCGGTACCATCACTATCTGGCACAAATAACTAAACAAGGAAAAGTGCTAAGGGAGGGGGACTGGCCATCAGCGGAAATCAGAGCAGCCACGACCTCAGGTGAGGTCATTCCCCAAGAAGGGACAAGGCAGCCATGAGAGACATCCTAGGAATTTTAACATTTGCATAAATTTTCGTGATCTCCATGTCAGGATACATGGTCAGTGTACCGTTCTCTGGGTCAGCTCTCCTATATAATGTCATATAAATGGAATCACACCGTGTGCTGTTTTCTTATCCTGGCTCCTTATGTCCATCACGATACCTTTGAGATTCAGCCACAGTATGTCAGTGATTTGTTCCTTTTTTATTGCTAAATAGTATTCCACACACCAGGCATCTGTCTTGCCCACTGAACAACATTTGAATTGTGTGCTTTGGTGATTATAAAAGGAGGGGTGTTCATTCTTTTTATAAGCTTAAGTTTTCCATTTATTTTGAGTGAGATGGCTGGGCCAGTACCCAACGTGGCTGTTGGTTGCCAATTGCTTAGTATACCCAGTGGTAAGGAAAACAAAACAAACAAACAAACTATAGCAAGAGACTGTCAAATCATTTTCTATTGCTCTAGAATAGACAGTGCTATGGAATTGGACTTTCTAGGCCCTCCAAGCTCATCAGCCATTAATAAAAGGCCAAGTTCTCTTTAAAAAGCAATATGGGGTGTTCTGTTATTGCTGAACCCATCCTGGAGAATACAAGCCCTGCCTAGGTGGCTGATTTAGTGCTGAGCCAGGGATATGTGCTGGTGATGAGAAGGTGTGTCCAGACTGTGGCTAAAGGACCAGGCAAAGCTGATGGGCTACTGAGGAGCAAAAGGGGAACTTCCTGTCTATGATCAGAGGAAGAACATACATCTGTGGTTCTACAGGCAACACAGGGCTGGACGCTGGGCACACTGAAGCGTCAGAAGACAACATGTCATTGGACCCTGGCATGCTAAGCATGGACCAGCCCACATGATGTTAGACACAGACAATATGGCTTTTGGACATGAGTCTACTAAGCATTCAGCAGAAGCAATGCCCAGACTGCTGCTTCTAGAAGGCACCCGAAGAGGAAAGTGACTGTCTCTCAGCGTTTCTCTTGACTGCCTTTCTCTCTGAGGAATCTGAGCGCCTGAAACAGTTTATTCGTTTAGAGCTGCTTGGGATTCTGCTGGCATCAAATGGGCCTTTTAACGCAACCCACCAGCAGTTGCACACAGCGAGAGGTTAAACAAATTTCGGAAGCCTTTTCCTAATCACAGAGAGAAGCACATTTTGTTGGTATTTGAGCACAACCCACTGTGTTAAACCCAGTGTTGTAGAGGATATGCATGCATTTCAGGTGACTCTGGTAACATTTTAAAAAGTCTACTTGCCTCGTTTAAATTCTCTAATAGCACAGCTTTAGATCTCTTCTAACACAACTACAAAGTCTAAGAACTGATATATGTGTAAAGAACATAATGGTTGAGGGTTCATATCAGACAAACCCATAATTATGGGACCGGTGGCAGAAGATAAGCTGCCTTCAGAGAGCCTGCGGTTCTGGCTTGTGTTGATGGCCACCCAAAGCGTCATTTCTCAGACACGGAAAATGTGGACTGGAGTCTTTGGAGGACAAGGATTCCCTTGTGACTCTTGTATAGTGACAGGACAGTATCTTATAGGGTAGTCAGTCCTTCAGCTATTGCCTCCATCAAAACCAGGAAGCACGGAGACCCACGCAGATAAAAACAATGACCATTCACAGAGTTGGGAGAAATCTCTCTAGTTCTTTGCAATCTTCCAAATTGTCTAAGATCCAATTTGAGTATCATGCCTATGACAGGTGACCATCTCCGATTTGTATTTTCATTGGGTTGTCTGTGTTTTTTTTTTTTTCTCTGTTGTCTTGGACATGCCTGTATTGTTCTTACAGCTTCTTGGATGTCTGGCCATCTCTCTTTGAGTCTCAAAAATTTCTTAACATATACCCAATGTATCTTGATCAAATCTACCCCTCTCTTCCCCCTCTCTTCCCCCCTCTTCCCACTCCAACTCCCCACAAGACTGCTCTATCACATCTTCCTCCAAAAGTTAATCAGTTCATTAATTCTATATCGATTTGACTTAGTGAATCAGTTACTGCTGTCCATATAAACATGCCTGTGGAGTGAATCACTGCAGCATGGGAAACATTATAGCTACCAACCACACCCCCAAAGAAAAATGGCACCCCCCTCTGGTAGCCATGACAACCAACGGTTATCAGCTAGGGCTGAGGCTGAGGGAACCCCTCTCTATTCCATGCTAAATGGCCCCTCCTACCCCACCTCCATTCCCGCATCCTTGGCCAAGGCTGGGCATGGCAGCCTTATGAAATCAGTAGATTTCTCTTTTATAAGGAGAAGGTTCATAAGAAAGATGAAATTTAGTCATTCATTTAAAAGTAGTGATGCCCTACTATGTGCCAGGTGCTAGTCTAGGCACAGAGGCCAACAGTGAAATATGTAGATAAGACTCTCTGGAAGGGGAACTCTCCTTTTCTTCTTTCTTTCTTTCTTTCTTTCTTTCTTTCTTTCTTTCTTTCTTCTTCTTCTTCTTCTTCTTCTTCTTCTTCTTCTTCTTCTTCTTCTTCTTCTTCTTCCTCCCTCTCCTCCTCCTCCTCCTTGTCTTCTTCTTCCTCTTCCCTTCCTCCTCCTCTTCTCCTCCTCTTCCTCTTCTTCCTCCCTTCTTCCTCCCCTCCTTCTCTTCCTTCTTCTCCCCTTCTTCCTCCTCTTCCTTCTCCTTCTCCTCCTTCACATCCAGACTATATTTTCTTCTCCTCCTACTCCCAGTACCCTCCCATCTCTCCTCTGCCCTGCCCCCACTCACTCCTCCTCTGTTTACCTCAGAAAAGGGCAGGCCTCCCATGGATATTAACCAAACCTGGCATATCAAGTTGCAGTAAGGCTAGCCACTTCCCTTCATATTACGGCTGGACAAGACAGCACAGTGTGAGGAAAAGGGACCCCAAAGCAGCAGAAGAGTTCGAGACAGCCCTGGCTCTCACTGTTAGGAGTCCCCCAAGAAGATCAAGCTACACAACTGTAGCACAGAGGCAGAGGACCTAGACGGAAGAGGAGCTGTCTCTTGAGCTGCATGTCTGTGACAGAGCAGGGGATACGTCTGAGGAGTGGGAAGGTGCAGTGGTGCTTTCTAATGCCTCCTGTACATCTTCCTAAACAAAGCAGGCAAGCAGTTCTCGTATCCAAAAACCACAGACGCCTTCACCTGCATGTCGTCCCGTTTGTATTTTCGGGTCTGGGTGACTTCTTGAATATCCAAAACTGATAGGGATTACTCAGTGAGATTTGAAATGGTAATTTTTAGTCACCACTTAGGAATGAAACAACGAAAATGATTGCCTCAAGATCCTGCAAGACACGGTGCTATAATTACACGCCGGGTTTAACGATGGTCGAGTCTGACACATACATTCCTGCATCCTGCTCGAATTAATCGAGGTAAAACATTTGCCGGTCTTTCCCCCGCTTTTCTTCTCTCTTTACTCATAATTAAAATGAATGAAAGGGGTCTGATTGCTAGCTGGGAGGAGTTCCCAGGGCTCCTTCTCTGCGTCCTCCTTAAAGCTGCGCAGTCAGGCGTTTTTGCTGCTTTCATCTTTGGTACCCCTGCCCCATCAGATCGCAGCCAGAGACACTATTTTTATATCACACCAGAGGGCACAGGCATGGGAGCGTTTCATATCTGATGTTATGTAACAGGGAGAAAAAAAAAACCATTAGAACTCTTCCAAGTGAATCTTTGTTTAACCAACTAGCAAAGAGCTCATCTTTTAAACGTACCAGCTGTCTTGAATAGCTGGATAATGGGGATTCTAAGAGGTCACTGGGCGTCCCATTTATCACATGCACCACAGTGTGATGGGCTGGAACAGCTTGATTTCTGATTTTCCTTATATACTTCTTCTTCTTCCCCACTTCTGGTGTAAAAGCATTAAGGAATTTCGACACGAAGATAGGCTGCTATTTAAAGTACCCACTTGTGAGATTGGAATGCGGGGCGTTCAGAAGAAATTTACAAGCTATGCGTTCATACCAGGTCAGAGCCAACAGGGCAGGAAACAACGCACATCTCAGATTCCGCGACCCCTTATCCTCATCACGTCCAGCATGGAGGTGTTGCTAAGGAAGGGTTCATCGCACCTTAGACTCTACACAGATTATATAAAGCAAAACATCTTGGTGACAACAAAGAGCGCTGTAATTATTACCCAGATGCTTTGGTTTTTCTGTATCGCCAAACATCTGGATGTCAAGGGACATGTGGAAAACGGGTTGTATTCCATTTTTGTTTTAAATGGAAGCTTACGTTTGCCACCGTTTTATCACCATCAGAACAAGGCCATTCTGCATTTATATTTCAATGCTGACATTATAAGCATAATCTCAGAGGTGTCTGCTGGGTATTATCTCCCTTTAGGTAGAGCTCTTGATTTTTGAGGAAATTGTATTCAGTTGTGCAAGGAATGTTTGTGAGTCTAACACCTGGGTACGTGACTGCTGTCTCTGTAAGCCGATGAGGGTAGCCTGGTGGGACTCTATGTCCAAATGGAATAGGTGACTCACTCTAAATGTTGACCCTTGTCAAGCAAAGCCATACCTTGTCCAACAGTTGGGACAGATAATAACAGTTGCAATAGCAGGTTAAACTGCTACAAAATTAGTAATATAAAAATATTCTAATAATGGAGGCTATATAAATAGTAACTATATTAGATACAGGTCTCACCCTCACAGTGTAATTTTGGATTTGTATATTTGTATAAGTGAATTCAAAAGAATCAAACTAGAAATTTGATTATAAAGTATTAATCACAGGGGTAATTATGAATTGAGTAGAGGCTTGAAGCAGTTTGGAGAAATATGAGAATTGTCTCGGAGGATACATGAAACCCTATTTCTTTATGTCTAAGTAAACCATGTTAAGAAAGAAAAGCAGAGACTAGCCTTTGTCTCCTCATCCTAGCCACCCCATGGCCTCGTGTATCTCCTTCCAATACTATTTGTCTTCACATACAAGCCTTCCTCCAGGAAGATAAACCCATCATTTGCCTGTTTGCTATAGACGCCTCCTTCTTTTCCTATCCATGTCTTTTCTTCTTCAGACCACTTTAACGCTCTATCCGTGACGTCCCCCAGTTCATCCTGACTAATTAATGCAGCAGCCACTGGACTGGAGGGTCCAAGTTGCTCCAAGTCTTGCAATGAGAAATTTCTACAAAGACCACATAGACTTTTATGGCCTCTGTTGGTTATGTTGTCTAGATCCTTTCCCATGGCCCCGAAGGCCAAGCAGAAGGCCTGTCCCTCATCCCCCGTCCCTCATCCCCCACAGCCCCGTGACCACCTCCATTCCTCATTCCCGAGAACCACATCTGTCTTATTTATGATGGAGTGATTAGCTCTGAGTGATGGGGGAAGTATATTTCCCAGAAAGAGAGATTGAAAGTAAAATGGAAAAGATAGCAGATCAGCTTCAGGGAGACAGCAGTCATCAGCAAACCCCGCCCCTGTGCAGCCACGATGGATGGATGGGTATATATATATATATATATATATATATATATATATATATAGTTTTTACTTTTATTTTTTTGTTTTTTTTGGGGGGATGTTGCAAGGGCAGATGGCATATGTGAAGGATGGGGAGATGAGTGGGATTGGGGTGCATGATGTGAGATTCATAAAGTATCAATAAAAAGTTAAAAATAAATAAATTATAGCTTCCCCCCCCCAAAAAAAAAAGAAAGAAAGAAAAAGAGAATGGGAAGTGGGGGATAAGATTTCTAAAGAGATTTTATGCTTTTTTTTAAAAGTTGGATATTTTCTTTATTTACATTTCAAATGTTTTCCTCTTTCCAAGTCTCCCCTTTGGAAACCCCATATCCCATCCTCCCTCCCCCTGTCTCTATGAGGATGCTCCTCCACCCACCCACCCACCCACTCCCATCCTTCCACCCTGGCATTCCCTTACACTGGGGCATTGAACACCCTCAGGCCCAAGGGCCTCTCCTCCTACTGATGTCCAACAAGGCCATCCTCTGACACATATGTGGCCAGAGCCATGAGTATTCTTTGGTTGGTGGTCCAGTCCCTGGGAGCTCTGTGTGTGTGTGTGTGTGGGGGGGGGGTTGGCCTGTTGACACTGTTGCTCCCTCCATGGGGCTGCAAACCCTCTCAGCTCCTTCAGTCCCTTCCCTAACTCCTCCATCGGGGACCCCAGAGCTCAGTGCAATGGTTGGCTGTGAGCATCCACCTCTGTATTTGTCAGGCTCTGGCGAGCCTCTCAGGGGACAGCCATTTCAAGAGGTTTCATGTCTTAAGCAAGTGCTAAACACTCTAACCCCCTGGGATCATCTGAAGGTGAGTTGTCACCTGCAATACATTTGGACTCTAGTAAGGGAACTGGACAGATGCTCTACCCTCCATCCAAGGGGAAACGCAAAGATCCACAAAAGGTTAGCACAAGCTGAAATAGATGAGAGCAGGAAGGAGACCTGAGCCAGGACTGGGCTGGTTTAGGGACCCACTCCGAACCATGGCTAGAGTATGTGGTGGGCAGAAGTTGGGGAGCCTAGAAGTCAGCATTGGTGGGCAAGAAAGAAGAGAGACAGATGTTCTGCTCCACCCTTCCTCTCCTTCTTACACACATCAGTCAGTGCCTCTCAAACCCATCACACAAAAAGAATGCCTTAAGGCCAGGGTTTGTACAGAAAACAAAGGGTTCCTGGGCCCCAAGTAGATCTACTGACTCAGGATCTACAGGCATAGATTCTGGCAGCCATTGTATGGGCGGCGGCGGCGGCGGCGGCGGCGGCGGCGGCGGCGGGGGTGGGGGGAGGTGGGGGGAGATGGGGGAGGACACTTAAAGCAATTGCTAACACCAGGTAAGCCTGGATGCTCCGTGACACACCAGAGGCCTTGTTTTTGGCTTTCCTTGAGAAGTTCACGGCAGAGAATTATTCCCACCTTTCTGGATGAGAAGAATGTACTTACACATCCCTTTGGCTCTTCAGTCATACTTTTTTTCCTGATATTTGGGGACTCAAGCATCGCTCAGATAGGGACATCATAGAGCCCAGGGGTCTCCTCATTGGCTAGCTGCTATACTGACATTTATTCTCAGCTGGCATCTGCTGTATTAAATGCTCTTGTTCCCTCCAGGGGCCAACAAAACCATTCGTTCCTTCTTGGGGGTTGCACCATTGACAGGGCCAGACTGGGAATGCCAATCTGGCTTGGTCTCTTCTGTTTCCATTACATGAGGAACGAAAGCTCATATGCTGTTGGGAACCCACAGACGTGGGCAAGACAGTAGTGTCTGAGCCAGAACATGTTATGTTTGTGATGCGTGCTTTCACGTCTGTGTCCTGGAGTCAGTGCCACAACCTATTAAAATGCCTTCTGAATTTTACGCTTAATGGCTCTTGGAATGCCCTCCGGAAGAGCTGGTCTGTTTCACTCTCCTTATTTTCATGTCCCTTCGAATTTACCTCTGTTGACCCCGCCTCTTTTTAAAACTCATTTCTTATTGGCTCTACCTCCAGGATTGACTCCTTTGCCACTCTTGGTCCCGTCTCTTTTTGCTTTTTTTTTTTCCCCTTGAGACAGGGTCTCTTTGTATAGCCCTGGCTGTCCTGGAACTCACTCTGTAGACCAGGCTGGCTTCGAACTCATAAATCTGCCTGCCTCTGCCTCCCAAGTGCTGAGATTAAAGGTGTGCACCACCACTGCCCAGTAGTCCCGCCTCTTTTAAAAACGTATTTCTTATTGGCTCTACCTCCTAGGATTGGCTCCTTCTCAGCCTCTGTCCTTTTGGTTTGTGCTGATGCAATAAGCTGGACAATTTAGTTGTTTTTCACAGGTCGAAATGAACAAAGCCGACAAACTGGCAGGATTGGTGTCTGTTGAGGGCTGTTCTCTTTCACAAGGGCCTCTCATTGCTGGGGGTGGGGCCTGCAAGGGAGGACAGCTGGTCCCTCACATGATTGATCACAGGTGAGAACAAATCCTTAAACCTATAGTTCGGGCCTTAATCCCAGCCAAGGCTTTGTTCCTACCACTATTCACCAATTTAAAAGTTCAGTTCTGGCCTTGAACTCAGAAATCCACCTGCCTCTGCCTCCCAAGTGCTGGGATTAAAGGCATCCACCACCACTGTCTGCCAGCCTGGTCTACAGAGTGAGTTCCATGACAGCCAGGGCTACACAGAGAAACCTTTTTTTTTTTTTTTTTTAAAGTTCAGTTCTTAATGCCATCCCAGAAGCAATTAAATATCACTATGTATTTGGGGGTCCCATTCAGACCACAGCACCTCACCTCAGGACTCTGTCCTTCTTAGCTAGATACACCAGAGACCACAGAGAGAGACACTTACTGCTTGTACTCAGCCAGTTTTCTCTTCTTTTACAGGACCTTAAACCTAGAGAATGGTGCTGCCCACGGTAGGCTGGGTCAATTAACAATCAAGAAAATCCTCACAGATGTGGCCTCATTCAGACTTTCTTCCCAGGTGTTTCCAGGTTGTGTCAAGTTGATGGCTAAAACAAATCACCCCACTGTTCTTTATTTTTCTTTTTCCCATGGAAGAGAGACTATCCCTAGAGGAAAATTAAAATTGGGGTCTTCAGGTTGGATTAAAGCAAGAGTTACCATGAGAGTGTCCGAGGAATGTGGTGAACCAGAACAGAGGAAGGAAGGCATCGGTGGCTGAAAAGATGGGCGTCACCATTCTGGTGTATGTCTTAGGGTTTCTATTACTGTGAACAGACACCATGACCATAGCAACTCTTATAAATGAAAACGTTCAATTGGGGCTGGCTTACATGACCATAGCAACTCTTATAAATGAAAACGTTCAATTGGGGCTGGCTTACCGTTTCAGAGGTCTAGTCCATTGTCATCACAGAGAGAAGCACGGCAGCACACAGGCAGACATGGAACCGGAGAAGGAGCTGAGAGCTCTACACCTTGATCTGCAGGCAGCAAGGAGAGTCTGAGTTGAGCTTCCAAGACTCCAAAGCCTGCCCCCACAGTAACACCCTTCCTCCAACAAGACCACACCCACTCCAACAAGGCTACACCCACTCTGACAAGGCCACACCTCCTAATTGCATCATTCCCTCTGGCCCAAGCATTCAAATACACGAGTCTATAGGGACCATTCCTAGTTAAGTGGAATTAACAGTGTGTTACCTGTGTCAGATAGAAGACTAAAGTCAACAGCTATGGGATTCACCCTCCTAATACTCCTCTTAGTTTTTGGTACATATCTGACATTTGCTTTAAGAAACTTTTATGCTTTGTAGTACTGGTGATTTGAACACCCTCCTTCCTTTCCTCAGGTGTGGGCTCGGGCTAACCTCATGGTCTAGTTAGGGCGGCAGAGGCTAGGTAGATGTTGAGCCCCAGCTGGGCTATTCTGAGGCCATTCATGGAGGCTGATATGGAGGGAAGACGAGCGAAGATCACCACCCTAGTCAGAGTTACTACTGCTGTGATGAAAGACCGTGACCAAAGCAATGCAGGGACGTCTCTACATCACAGCTTATTATTAAAGTGAGAGGACCGAGTCAGCCAGAGCCAGGCTGACTCCATGACAGACTACAGACTGGCAGTTTGCGAGACTAGGCCTAAGTTTCCGTTTACTAGAAATGAGGCACCTGTATCCAGGAACCCGTGGCCAGCCAACTACATCTGCAGGCAGCCAATCCGAGGACACCTTGTCACCTGGCCCGAAGTAAGAATAGGTAGCTACAATGAGTGAGCACCCCCTGGGAAATCTCCAGAGCCTAATCCTAATTGGTTGATTGTAGAATCAGTCAGAACCCTAGAGACAGAGCTAACCAATCAAGGTAAAAGGACACAGGACACATACCCTTCCCTAAAATTCTAACAGATAATAAAAGCTGGACCTGCACAAATCCACCTAAAGTTTCCATTCCAAATGGGGAGACCCTTACGTGCGGGAAATCCAGCTAAATAAACACTCTCTGCATTTACATACTATTTGAGTCTGAGGTCTTATTCTTCAGCGATTCTTGGACCCTAACATTAGGAAGTCAGGACAGGAACTCAAACATGGCAGGAACCTGGAGGCAGAAGTTGATGCAGAGGCCATGGAGGGGTGCTGCTAACTGGCTTGCTCCTCATGACTTGCTCGGCCTGCTTACAGTCTGATCTTAGGTGGGCATTTTCCCAGTCAAGTTTCCCTCCTCTCAGATGACAATAACTTGTGAAGTTGGCATAGCGCTAGCCAGCACACTCACATACATGAAGAGTTCCAGAGATTCCACAGGCTTCCTTGAGGAGAAAGTCTGCTTGAGAACGAAGCCAGTACTGAAGAGAGAGAGAGAGAGAGAGAGAGAGAGAGAGAGAGAGAGAGAGAGCGCAGGAGGGCAGAATTAGCTATCATTTCAGCCCCTGAATCTAGCTGAGCCAGAGACCAAACCAACAATGGAGGTTTTAATTATATGAGTCCATTAAGACTTCTTCAGGCCAAAAAGAGAGCCAACCATATGTTGGAGTTTTCAGTTATATGAGCTTATTAAAATGTCTTCAGGCCAAAAGTGAACAAATTTCACTTCTCCACTTTTCAAAGGAAAGGAACTCAGAGCACACTCGGGCTTGCCTTGGTCTATGTCTGGAGCACCTGTCCCAACTCCCTGGTTTCCCTTACCGAACTTTCCTTGCCTCTCCACTCTCAGGTGCATGGATAGGGACTCATGACCTTCTTCCCCATTGGTTACGATTGGTTCAGGGCTGGGCAGCAGCATCCTCTTGGTCTTACCTCAGTTCTGCTGTATTGGTAGCGAGATTGGTTATGCAAAGGCAATTTCTACATCCTGAAATTCCAGTGCTGGGAGACACTGGCCTCCAGCTGCGGGCTAATTGTTGAGTCAGGAGAAGAAAACGCACAGAGATTGGACGGTAGAAAGATCAAGGCAGATGACATCAAGATTCAGAACAGCTGAGGGCAAGAGGGCCCGGAAGCCTCAAGAACGCACTAAGGGGAATCGTTAATCAGCTGCAGGGGACACATGTTTAGAATCTCACTGCACCACAGGCAATGCAGGCAGAGTTCCCCACTGGCTTTACAATCACAGAGAAGGGTGTGTGTGTGTATGTGTGCATGTGTGCGCAAGTGTGTGTGTGTGTGTGTGTGTGTGTGTGTGTGTGTGTGGTGTGCAGTATCTGGGCAGTAGAGGCTACCCCTGAATTGCTTCCATCAAAGAGAAAGATTGAACCCATTCTTATTGCAAATTACGAAACAGTCAGAATTACAGAGCTGCAAAGTTTACCACTCGTAAACCGGTAGCTTCCAAACCGCAGGCCAACCCATTTCTACATAGCTGATGCACACTTTGTCCTGCTCATCTTTCAAATGGACATAGATGCTGAAGTGTGACCACAGCTCTGCCATTTCTTAAGCTGTGGACTGCAAATACTGACTATATGTGCCCTTTAGAAGAGAAAAGGGATGAAAGCGCTCTAAAAGCTCATTTCACATAACGGGGGGAAAACAACTCAAAAACATTTCCATGAACCGAAGATAAAAGCAAGCTGATTTGTATCCAGAGTGAAGCAAATAAGAACTGTCATTGTTTGTCTTGATGTTTTTTGGTCACAGTTCTATGCCTTTGTTGTAACAGCGTGGTACCCAGCGGGTAGGGGAGAAGGGGGAGGAGCCTTGCGGATGGGTGACAGTTCTGCTACCGGCCATCTTCGTCACCATCTCCAGCTTTGCCACCTTACTTCTCATCCCCTGACTCCTGCTCCTTGAAGTGCTGACTTAAAATGTTCTTGAAGCACTTGATGGCCCTGTTTTCTCCCATCCTTGGCATATGGCCCATGTCTAGGATGTTCTCCACCTTCTTCCCCAGCTTAGCTGACACCTCCTCTGTGCCCACTGCCCCCTGCTGCGGGCGTGCATTTCCTTGACTCCACCCATCCCAGCTCCTGTTCAAGCCAAGCTTTCACAAGCAGTACTGGCGTGGTTCAGAGCACGTGGCTCAGCGCAGCTCGACGACGTCAGTGCCTGTACTGGACCAGCCTGAGTCTCTTCACAGGGATGGAGGAGGCTCCCTGGCGCAGAGACCATGCCAGTTTGGGTATGTAATTGACTTTGCTGCTTGGTGGTTGGTTAGATTCTTGCAAAGTGAAGTTGACTGCAAGCGAGGGTCTCCCTGCACACCCCAGCCCCAGTTCTGACTTTTTTCATTCATTTACTTGATTTCTACTTTTCTTTTCTTTCTTTCTTTCTTTCTTTTTTTTTGTGACCCTGCAACTAGTCTTAGAAGCCTTCAAGGGCAGAAACTGAGTATATTTGTCTCGGTATCACTAAGGTATGCATCTATTTTTAACCAGAATGTGAAGACAGGGCCCACCTGCAAGGCTGTGACATAATCAGAAAGCTATGTCCTATATACGGTCTCTCCTAAAAATATCCGGCACATGCTCGGCTATAATATGACTCAGATGCTTCCCATAGTAGATTTTCAGGCAGACGCCTTGTCTTCATACACTAGTTAGAGCCCTGAAGTTGAGTTAGTCTTTAAAAGAAATGGTTAGGCAACTGTTAGAATGTATCACTCTTAAGTGTTAAGGCGAATGTAACCATCCTGGATTTCGCTGGAAGCAAAGGCTCCTTAAACTCCTTAATCTCTTTTTTCCAATGGTCCTTTCACCCCTTTCCCTTCAGTAAACGTGAAAGGATCGAAGGACCCAGGGCTTGGCAGGACTGACTACCCAGAGACTGTCTGAAATATGTAATTGAAACTATTGGAGGTGTCTTAGTCAGGGTTTCTATTCCTACACAAACATCATGACCAAGAAATAAGTTGGGGAAGAAAGGGTTTATTCAGCTTACACTTCCACATTGCTGTTCATTATCAAAGGAAGTTAGGACTGGGATTCAAGCAGGTCAGGAAGCAGGAGCTGATGCAGAGGCCATGGAGGGATGGATGTTCCTTGCTGGCTTGCTCCCTCTGGCTTGCTCAGCTTGCTTTCTTATAGAACCCAAGACCACCAGCTCAGGAATGGCACCACCCACAATGGGCCCTCCAATTCTTGATCACCAGTTGAGAATATGCACCATAGCTGGATCTCATGGAGGCACTTCCCCAACTGAAGCTCCTTTCTCTGTGATAACTCCAGCCTGTGTCAAGTTGACACACAGAACCAGCCAGCATAAAGGGTTTCACACTTGGAGTTAAACTTGGGTTTGTCCTTAACTAGCGGAGTGACCTTAACGAGTGGTGGCATCACTTCAAGTGTTCTTCTCTTCACACAAAGTGGAAACAGGGCTATGCCTGAGCCCACGGGGCTGTAGCGATCACAATGGAGATGGCGAGCTGCATGACATGCATAGGAATGGACAATCTTTGCTACTACTCTGTCAGTGGGATCGGGCGGCCGATTCAGTGAGCAGCCCGGTGGGAGAGATATCTTGTGATGGGTAACACAACCCCTTTTTTCTTTGAAAAGGGGTAATCCAAGAAGACAGAAAGGGCCTTGGGAAGTCACATCTTCCATGTATTCTTGTGTCGGCTGAGGGATGGTGGTGCCTTGAAGACAGATACACACAGAGCAAGGCCATACAAGATATTGAGGAAGACAGAGCCGA
Organism: Apodemus agrarius; assembly: GCA_964023405.1. Classification (NCBI taxonomy): domain Eukaryota; kingdom Metazoa; phylum Chordata; class Mammalia; order Rodentia; family Muridae; genus Apodemus; species Apodemus agrarius. The sequence goes on along the minus strand of OZ030022.1, from coordinate 10,216,039 downwards.
TGGGACTTACCTCCGCAAGGATCCTGCCTCCCTGCCTCCTGGCAGTACACTGTAGCTGTCTTCAGACACTCCAGAAGAGGGCATCAGATCTCATTACAGATGGTTGTGAGCCACCATGTGGTTGCTGGGATTTGAACTCAGGACCTTCTTAAGAGCAGCCAGTGCTCTTAACTGCTGAGCCATCTCTCCAGCCCTCTCTGACAGCTTTTTTACTGTAGATTTTGAGTGTGCGATTTTTTAACGTATGATGTCTTGCTGTCATGCTCACTTCCGCTGAGCCTGGTATTTATTATTTTTTTATTATTATTTTTTTCTTTCTAGCTGTGAAAGCTCAGATTAGACAGCAATGTGGAAGAATACTATATATTCCACAGGGCAACCCTAAGTCAAGGATAAGTGTTGCAGCATTCTGAGTCTAAAGAAAGGTTTTGCTCAGTTTTTTTTTTTTTTTTTTTTTTTTTTTTTTTGTAATTCCTACCTATCTCTAGACTTGACCTTGGGGGTTACAGCCCTATGGATTTTTTTTTGTTACAGTCCAATGGTATCTTCTTTTGCATTCATGGAAATGGCTGGCATCTTCACCAAGTTCCCAGGTTTTTGCTGGATGGTCTAAACCAGCGGTTTTTAATCTTCCTGATGCTGCGACCCTTTAATACAGTTCCTCGTGTTGTGGTGACCCCAAACTATAAAATTATTTCCATGCAACTTCATAACTATAATTTTGCTACTGTTATGAATCATAATGTAATTATCTGATGTGCAGGATATCTGATCTGCTAACCTCAGAGGGGTCAAGACCAGAGGGGTTGAGAACCATTGGTCTAAACACACAGTGACACAGAGAGTCAGATCATTCCCTTGCAGAGTACTGCCTCAGAGACGCTCACACAACTGCCTAAGGGTGAAAGTCACTGAGACTCTCTGGTGGACAGCAGAGCTTCAGAGTTTGAAAGCATTACTTAACAATACAACTATATCAAAACCACTTTGGAATATACCAAAAGGAAAAAAATATGCCTTTTTTTTTTTTGCCTCAACTTAACCATTACCATATTGCCAGCTGAACCTCAAATTATGTAATCATTCCTTCAAGTTTGGGACATTGAAATGATTCCCAATTCATGTAACTACAAATAACATGGAAAACATCCATTTCCATACATTGAAAAGTTGTTTACATCAAATTGGTTATCCAAATTGCAAGATCTGGGCCCAACAGTATAAATGACTTTCTTTTTAATGGATCGTGATACTGGTTACCAAATCACCTTCAAAAATAATTTTGCCAGAATGTGGAAATGAGAGAGACATATGAGTCACATGAGCATCCTTTTCCCCCGCTCCGTCTTACACTTGTGCGTTGGTTCTAAGTAATATCTCTTTGTTGGTTTGAAACCTAAGCCCCTAGCCAGGCGGTGGTGGCGCACACCTTTAATCCCAGCACTTGGGAGGCAGAGGCAGGTGGATTTCTGAGTTCGAGGCCAGCCTGGTCTACAGAGTGAGTTCCAGGACAGCCAGAGCTACACAGAGAAACCCTGTCTCGAAAAACAAAACAAAACAAACAAAACAACAACAACAAAAAGAAACCTAAGCCCCCCTTTTTTTATTACACAGAAATGTATTGTTTCAGTATTGTTGACAGGAACCTTCCCAGGACATAAATTTTAAAAGTGTTTTTGAAAAGATTATTAAAAATATTTAATTAGGTGTATGTGTATGCATTTCTCTGTGTGTGTTTGGTATGTTCACTTACATGTAAGCACTTGTGTAGGTCTGGGTGGTTCTCTGAAGCTGAAAATACAGGCAGTTATGAGCTAACCAATGTGTTGTGGATGCTATGAACTGAACTGAACTCAGGCCCTTTGCAAGAGCAGTATGTATTCTTCACAGGTGAGCTTCCTTCCTTCCTTCCTTCCTTCCTTCCTTCCTTCCTTCCTTCCTTTTGTAAGATTTATTTTATGTATATGAGTACACTGCAGATGTCTTCAGACACACCAGAAGAGGGCATCTTATCCCATTAGAGATGGTTGTGACCCACCATGTGGTTGCTGGGATTTGAACTCAGGACCTCTGGAAGAGCAGTCAGTGCTCTTAACCGCTGAGCCATCTCTCAGGCCCCTTGAGCCTTCTTTTCAACCCTAGAGATATTTTCAAGCATGGGCTACAGATTCAACTATTTAGAACTTACAGGGGCTTACAGAGACTGAAGGGACAGTCATGGACTGAAGTGGAAACTTAAGAGTTCTTTGGAAAGGTAGTTGGATGGTGTTTTGCTGGGGCAAACCTATGAAGGAAAGTTTCATTAAAGTGGACACAGGTGTGAAAAGCTAAGGTAGTTTCGTGAAGGAATGTTTCGCTGAAGCAGACACAGGAGAGAGGATGTTCTGCTAAAGCAAACACATGAAAGGACACATGATGAAGGATTCTTTGCTAACTACATACATGTATTGGTCAGCCTTACATTGCATAGTTGAGCTCCATTTGTTGGGACTCTGAGGACTTGGGCTGATTGGATGCATGTATTGATGCAAGACCCGTGCTGAGGCAAGGCCCATGGAGGACACGGGATGTTCGGAGGGATAAATAGGACTCCACGGAGTGATGGAGACAGAGCTTGGTTCCCTGGTATAGCTAGCTGTGCAATGCTTGTGGGTCTTGTGTCTTTGCTGATATTCACTCCCCTGAGAGAAGCCCAGCTGAGAAATTCTCCTGGTGATCCTCCCACTGACCTGTGCTGAGGCTGAGGCCTGGCTGTCTCTGTAGCGCCACTGCCCATGATTTGGGTTTGCTCTCCCAACCCTACCGAACTGGACTGCTGGTGTATTCGTAAAGTGTTTGTGAGAGAGACCAAGCTGTCTCTGCCTGCTGACCTGTGAACTTAACTGCCAATTTCCAGACAACACAGACTGGAGTTGCTCCAAAGAACCTTTCTAAACAGGTCCACTTTCCCTGAATCCTTTCTTTCCCACTCTCTCTGGTGGGTGGTGGGCTACAAGGAAGGTTAAAGCATTTAAAAACCATAATTAAAAATAAGGCTTGAAAAAATTATATCTACAATGGACCCTATATTGCTCTGAGCTAGGTCCTCCACATTCAAGTTATGGCTGTGTATCTTGGAGTTTTTGTGGGACTCCTAATAGCAGGAGTGGGGCTATCTCTGATTCTTCTGCCTGTTCTTGGAACCCTTTTCTTCCTACTGGGTTGCTTCATCCAGCCTTGGTATGAGGATTATGTGCCTGGTCTTAATGTAACCTCTTATCCTGTGTGTGGCTGATATCTCTGGGAAGCCTGATTTTTTTTTTCTGAAGGGAAATAGAGGGGAAGTGGATCTGGTGGAGAGGGGAAGTGAGAAGGTGAGGAAGGGAAGGGTGTGAGGGGAAACTGGTTGGGGTGCAATCTACTAGAGAAGAATAAATTAAACAACAGCCAACAAAACAAAACAAAAACTCAATTCTTTCAAACTTCTAGTGGACTACGGGGAATTTCAGTCTAGGTTCTTACTTAGTGCTGAAGGGACAGTCATGGGTTCTTTGGGAAGGTTCAGTGGTGCGAGCGCTGGCCTGGTACCCAGCATCACTCCTGGAGTGGATGCTTCTTGGTGGGGTTAGCACTGGCCTGGTACCCAGCACTGCTCTTTGTGCACGGAATGACTCTTCGTCATCTCTGTTCTTGCAACTTCCTGCTACAGGAGAAAGTGCAGTGAATCCCTTGCCATCCTGTGTTGGCCACGAAAACAGCCATCTCTTCCGTTGCAAAGGTCAGCAAAAGCCTACGAGTTGCGTGCGCACACGATCATAAGGTGATGACTCACTTGCCTCAGGGCCCTTAGGTTCTCCAGTGGAAGAGTGCGTGTGAGGGTATGGAAAAGGCCCTCACTGAGCTGCAAATAAAGACTCAGTGTTTTTCTTTCTCCTCCTGTGCACTGGGAAAGATTTATAGTGTGGTAAAGCAGGAAGTCTACACTGCCCCTCTGGCTTTTACAGTGACATGGTGCCAACTTACTTACATAAGGACACCGTACATTTTGTCCCTAAGTCATTGTTTCCTGGATTGATCTCAGGAACCAAGGGCTGCACGCATGGTTTGTCTGGTTGCTCCGATGGCCATAATGGATCGCTGTGCAGCAGGCTGGAAAAACTGGGGACTTGATGCAGGGGCCGTTTTGATCAGAAGCTGAAATCAACAATGTGAGTCCTTGGGTCACCACGATGTCCTCTAGTGACTCCAACCACTCTCTGTGGGCTAAGCTGGGCTTGAACTTGGGTTGCCCTGACTTTTCCATCTCTGGGGCAAGGATTATGAGTGTGCACTGCCCTGCTCGAGTGAGCTCAACTGAAGTGCGACAGACATTCTGATGGTATGTGTGTAACTGCATCACATAACACACACACACACACACACACAGAGAGAGAGAGAGAGAGAGAGAGAGAGAGTTACCTAAATAAACTATTGCATCTAATAGTATGAAATATCAAAAATCTGTCTACTGTTTGTCCTACTCCCCACGCCCCTTCTCTCTCTCTCTCTCTCTCTCTCTCTCTCTCTCTCTCTCTCTCTCTCTGTTGGAGGTGAGATCAATGTGTGTGTGTGTGTGTGTGTGTGTGTGTGGTGAGTGGTGGAGGGTCAATGTCGGGGTTTGGGGGTGGAGGTGATCTCTCCTCTCTCTGTCTCTCTCTGTCTCTCTCTGTCTCTCTCTGTCTCTCTCTGTCTCTCTCTCTCTCTGATATATGATACATACATACCACACATGCTTAATGACATCAGAAGACATCTTTTGGGAGTCAGTTCATTCCCCCCACTGTGTGTTCTGAGACTCAGGTTGTCAAGTCCCTTTACACACTGTGATGGTCTGAATATGCTTGGTCCACGGGAAGTGGCACTCTTAGGAGGTGTGGCCTTGTTGGAAGAAGTACATCACTGTGGGGGTGGGCTTTGAGGTCCTATGCTTAAGCTCCGCCTAGTGTGGAAGAGACCACACCCCCCTCTCCCTGGCTGCCTCTGGAAGACAGTCCCCTTCTGCTGCCTGCAGATCAAGATGTAGAACTCTCAGGTCCTCCAGCATCACGGTCTGCCTGATGCTGCTATGATGATAATGGACTGAACCCCTGAAACTGTAAGGCAGCCCCAGAATTAAATTTTGGGCTTTATGCCTTGGTGCTTGTGTCTCTGCACAGCAGTGAGACCTAAGTGAGACATACTCTAGAGCATCTCACCAGTGCAGTTTAGCTTTTGAATACCAAGAACATAAATGCTCTCTCTTTTCCAGGGTAGAAAATATCCCTCAACACACGGAAAATGGTTTTGCAAAAGTGCTCCTTAATTTTATAGGGTTGTTCCAGTTCGATCTTAGTTCCTTCTTAGCTGCCTCAGGGCGTTTCTCATCTACCTGCTCGTCCCTCATGGTCTCAGCCATCCCAGGTTATGCACAGTGCTTGGCAAGGCACAAGAGTGTGTGTATGTGACCTCTGATGCTTCTGAGTATTGTCCTCAAATAGCTGTACAGTGCTACTGTCACTTGCCATCTGCTGGGTGCTTTCTGCCATTTTTTCCTTGTGGTGGCTGCACCTGTACCCCGAGCACCGTGGGCACCCCAGGCTGGCATTTGCGGGGTGCTTTCTGGCTACCACACCTGTAATGAATACTGAGCCGTGTTCTGGTCGGTCAGGTCTTTCTTTGGAGTTATTATCCATAATCTCCTTGGCTGTTTGGCTTCTGAGGCACTGTGTACCTCTCATTGGTCTGTGTGTATTAAATGACTGCATAAGCCATGGTCCAATAAATGATATAAAAGTGGGGACAATATGGATTACAATGTGTCGACCTTTTCTTTGTAATCATTATTAATTAATTAACTTTAATTGATTAATTATCCCCTGTTCTTTCTATGCTGGGAGCTAGAGTCAGAACCTTGCATGTTCTAGGCAAGTGCTATAGCACAGAAGCACACCAGATCTATTCTGCACTTATTTTGAACCAGGGTCTTGGGAAGTTGCTGGGCTAGCCTGGAATTTGTAATCCTCCTACCTTAGCTACCCAAGTAGCTAGGATCACAAGCCTGTGCTACCAGGTCTGGTTAACTTTTCTTCACAGGAACTTTTTTTTTTTTTTTCTGACACAGGGAATAGAAACATTTATAAATTTAGTTTGGGCGATTCATGACTTAACAGAATATTAAGTTTCAACATTTGTAAATAAGATAAAATGGGAAGATAAGGTAACGGTGCGATATACTCATTTGCTCAGCCATTTAACCCACATGTTTTATTGGAGCATCTTTTATCAGACGACTTCACCAAACAATGGAGATGAAAAGGTGGACGGCAGCAAACAGTCGGTCGGTACTCGCCGGAGATGCTGCTCTTCTTCCGCCATGTTTGTGTCTGTGTTTCTTTTTTGTTTGCTTGCTTGTTTTTGGTTTTTGAACTTGGCAGGAGTTTGGTTGTTTTCCCCGCTAGAGATGCCACATGGCATCCCAAGCTAAGACACAATGTACTTGGGGCCTGTGCAAGAGACTCCTGGCGGCCCCTGAGCTGCTGTAGACCACCTATTCTTCCCGCTCTAGTGCTGTGACCACTCACACACAGGGGACCCTAAGTCAGAGATACCTTGTGAAGCCCTGACTGCCGGAATAGCAGGGGAATGGACCGAAGCTCCCTGTTGTTTTACAACACTGTGTCTTGGGTAGATTTGCTACTGCTCAGTAGGAAGACAGAAAAGGTTTTTGTTACTCTGTAGCAGCTTGCAACTGCAGCCCTAATAGAACCCCACGTCAGGTAATATTGCATCTGGGCCGCAGGCAGGTACCAGATGTGCCTTGAAGAGATTGTTAGCAGGGCCTTGAAGAATCTGCTGTAAAGGTTTAAAGGGACAGGAGGAAAACTTGATTAAAAACAGGAGGAGGGGAAGTCTTTGTTGGGCAGTGGGAGATTGTTTCTCCAATCCGCCAACTGCTACAATGTGGCAAAGGGAATGCGCCCGATGAGAACTACACATGCAGAGCAAGAAGCTTCCCTGCATTCTCTTAGATGTCAGTGCTAAGGTAAGGGCGGAGTGAGAAACCACAAACACACTTCAGCACTTCCATTCTCAGTACAAACTATTTAGATGCTAAGTCTGTTTAAAACTTTGTTATTCCTTGTTTCACCAGCTAGCAAATCTCTCAGAGTATTAGTACCTGAGAAAAACCATCCGGGGTTGCCCTGGATGATAAAGTTAGGACTTCAGAAAGATGTCAGGGAGTTCTCATAGTCCTTTAACAGAGCTTGCTTTCCTGGAAACCCGCAAGGATCACCACGGACTCCAATGACTCTTTGGGAGATTTGTGCAGCTGAGATCTCACAGGACACCCATGGCAGAAAAGGCCCACCTTCAAGACTTCTTCAATACCTTTCTTTACATATTGAAAAGTCTCCTGAATGGTTTTAAAGGAATTGGATAATTTCAAACTAAAAAGAATGGAGACAGAATAAAACAAAAAGATGTCTCTCTTCTCTTGAACTAAAGCGGGCAGGAAGAAGACAGAACTAAATTCAGGTGTAAACAGTCTGGTTTGTATAGAAAAACAAAACAGACAGGGCCAGCGACATCAGCAGAATAGGCAGAGAATTGAAGAGCCCAGACTCAGGTCTTGAATGCAGAGCCAGTGATGTTTATGGGAAGCACTGGTTACATGTGCGTGCCTGATTTCAGTGCGGCCGTGGACTGGCGGCTGCCATGCGTGTCTTGCATTTCCATAGATGAAAACAAGGCTTGGGATGCATCTTCTTCTGGCCTGTCATGTGGTTGGTGTGTGGAACAGAAACCGTCACACTGCATTAATCTTTAGACCGAGGGAGCAGACACTCACGGAACCATGACCCCCCAAACCATGCCCAGTGCCACCCAGTTAGACTCGATTCAGATGGTCAAATTTTAAGCTTCAATCAAGTCTGATACCCCAATAGAATAAAACTGTACAAGCCTCTGTAAGGCAGTGCACATTTTCTGCATGTGTTAGGGGTTTGTATAATTTGTAGACAATGAGCTACAGTGATATTCAAACACATCTGAAAATGCTATGACACTTTCTGTTCAAGAGGTGGCATATATGTATATATATGAACTATTTTGATTGTAGGATAGTATAAAGGACATTATATGATTCTCAGTGTTAGATTATAGATGCCAATGATGCTGGGTGGAATACCTACAGTTGAGCCTGCTCTAGCCAGACAAGAGGTGACTGCCCTGCTGCCACCAGTGTGTGTATGTGTGTGTATTTATGTGTGTGTGAATGGTGTATGTGTGTGTACGGTGCATGCATGTGTGTTTATGTTGTGTTAGTGTGTGTGTTTATGTATGTGTGTGCATATTGTGTATGTGTGTGTTTCTGTGTGTATGGTATGTATATATATATGTATATATATAGTTTATGTGTGTGTATGATGTATGTATGTGTAACGGGAATTAATTAAAATGAACTGCCCCATCAACTCTCCGTGGCGGTGCCCAGACCTTAATTGCTCAAACCGCTGTGGCTGCCAACTCCTTTGAGCTGCAGGTCTCTAGGCCTGCAAACTCTCCAGCCCTGTGAGGCCACTTAGCCTTCGCAGGGCCATTTCACTGGGCTGGGGCTCAGTTAATTCTCTGGCGGGAGTTCCACGCTCCTGCCCTGCCCCCACCCCTTTTAAATACCCGGTAAAGCATGACTCTTAATATTAAATAGTTAACCAATTGTATTTATGTATATGAAACTCACAATTACAAGATGTCAGTTTACAGTGATAAAAGTCTCATCCCAATTTTCTAGCCTTTAAGTAAAGTAACGTCTGACTCCATTGCTCCTTGGTTCTTCTCTCTTGACAAGCCCCTTCTCTCCCGCAGGCTCCTGCGGCTCCTCTGACCTCCCAACCCTTAGCTCCGCCTCCTCTGTTCTCTCCAATCACAAGCCTCTCACTGCCTCAGTGTCATTAGATAGGAAATATCTTACAACATGTATATGTATGTATGATGTATGTGTGTGTGTGTATGTATGTATGTATGTATGTATGCGCTTGTGTGTGTATGGTGTATGTGTTAGTGTGTGTGTGTGTGTGTGTGTGTGTGTGTATGTGCATGTAGTAGAGAACGTGGCCCAGTTCAGCATCTCTGAGCCTTCTGTTCTGGCTGTATCAACCATATCTGATTAAATCCGAGGTTACAAACCAGACTCACCCAGCTGAGCTTTCCTAGATTCTTAGCTCTCCGGAACTGTGAACAACAGGGAAACAACTGTTGTGATTTGTTACAGAAGCACAGATAACCAGGACACTGGCCATGTTAATTAGATCACTACATCACTTCTACTTTCGCGTAAGAAAATGGATGCTGTTTTGTTTATTTAAATCATATCAGACATTTGGTAAGCAACTTTCTGGATTCATGATCATCTCTTTTCGGGGAAGAAAACCAAGCAAAGGGAGTAACTCACTTACCTAAAGTCATAAAGTAGGTGGGGTGGCGTCTAAATCTGAACCCCACCCCCACCATTTACGAAAGTTCAGCTCAACATGCATTTCACTCAGTTCAAGTTGAGAATCACACTTATGCCAGGCACTGCGCTAGGCGACGACGGGGCCACGGTCTGGAAAAGTCATGATTCCTGTGTGACCAACTGGGAAAGTCAAAACGGACAGCAGGCCATCGCGTCTTTGATCTATGTGGAGAGAAAATAGGAGGGGGTGCCCTGAAGGAAGACAGGGGAAGGATGCTTATTACAGTACTTAGAGGGTACTTAGCAAAGTTCTCTCCACAGAGGAAATGCCAGACAGAACCTGGGGCCCAAGAATCAAGTGGCCAGCTGTGTGGAAGGCGCTGGGCATCTTCTTTTTAGAGTAGTGGCTCTCAGCCTTCCTAAATGCAGCCATTTAATACAGATCCTCATGTTGTGGTGACCCCCCCCAACCATAAAATTGTTTTCATTGCTACTTCTTAAGTGTAATTTTGCTACTATTATAAATCATGTTATAAATATTTGATTTGTAGGGTATTCGATATGCCACCTCTGTGAAAGGGTCATTTAACCCTCAAAGGGACTGCCACACACAGGTCGAGACCTCTGCTCTAGAGGGCTTTGTAAGTTCTCTCCCACGCGGAACCGAGGCATCGCCCCACATGTCAGAGCCTCCGCTGGGAAGGACCTGCCGCAGCAAATGACCCTGGTGCGGAATTGTTTGCTATCCCAAGGGCGAAGATCTGTTGAACTTTGAAACTTCGGTCAGGCTCTTGCCTTACCCTCTGTGTAGACTTACAGTTTTTAGGTGTGTATTACATATGGATTATCAAGTTCAAGACTTGTCAAATAAAATAAAAGACTAGACTTATACACGCAAACATAATGAGTCAAGGGTGGTTCAGAGTTACAGTTTTAAATGGTGTGATTAGTGAGGATTTAATGGTAAGAACACAGACATGCTAAAACCCAACTTCTGGGATATTGGGATATGAGCAGGAGGAGGCTCACCCAGGATTTTATGCTTTAGATTTGGTTGGGGTATACATGGACCAGCTTCAGATGGGCAGAGGGCAGTTGGGGAGAGAGTGAGACAGAGACAGAGAGAGAGAGAGAGAGAGAGAGAGACAGAGACAGAGACAGAGACAGAGACAGAGAGACAGAGAGAGAGAGGAGAGGGAGGGAGAGAGAGGGAGAGAGAGGAGAGGGGAGGGGGAGAAAGGGAGAGGGAGAGAGAAGAAGAGGAGGAGGAAAAGAAGAGAGGGAGAGAGGAAGAGGGAGAGAGGGAAAGAGATGGAGGTTGGAAAAGGTCAAATTAATATTTCAACCTCAGTGAATATTTTTGAATACTTTTCCAGTAGCAGTTTGGGACATTGTAATGCTTACAAATTATCTTTGCAATTCTCAAATTCCCTCTCTTTCCCTCTCTCCACATGCCTCTTCCTTTCCTCCCCTCTCTTTCCTTCCTTCTCCCCTCCCCCATCAGGAAGAGGTTGCATTACTGCATTGGGTTCAGGATGTGACATGGGCAATTTGAACGGGGGATTCTCCTCATTAAGGGAATCTGGTCCTTCCAAGCGCTATGTCACTCTCCAGAGGTGGACATCAGCCATCGTCTCGAAGCCCCACTGGGAAGATGATACTGCACTGGCACTCCGAGACTGACTTTGGGGAGAAATCACACACATCTGCTCTGTTCATGTTTTATGTCACAAGTATTCCTGTGGGACCAGTGGATGTGTTTCTCTTCCCATTGTTTGTTCTCTCCCCCATTCTTTGAGGGACCTCTGCCAGAGACATTTGTGGCCCAAGGGCAATTCTAATTTCCTGTGATTTATTGGTCTTGGTCTACTGATACCTTTGTATTATTATCATATACTTTTTTCCTGTCTTCTCTCTTGAAGGACTTTATAACTTTCAACTTTTCTTGCCTAATTTACTTACTTATTCGTGTCTTTTCTTAATTTCCTTAATCTATTGGAAAGGTCTCAAGTTGGCTTTGAACTTTCTATTTAGCTGATGATGACTCTGGATCCTTCCAGATCCACTTTCCTGGCATCGGGATCATAGGCACGTGTCATCACATCTGGGCCAGATCACATCTGGCCTGTCAGGGAAGCAGACAATCTGTTCATGTGGAAAGCCAAGGGTAACATCAGTTTATTGAGTCCAGCAATATCTCTTAGGTGTTGGGAGTCTAGAGTTTGCTAAGCGTTTGGAAAAGGTAGTCTTGTGTAATTGCCCATATGTAGAACTATGCATGCTAAATGCATACCGGATGACATCAGTTTATATACAAGAAAAGAAGTATAGGCATGTGCTGGAGTGGGATTCTCAGGCCATGCAGACACTGGGGATTGTTTCAAGGCAGTGATTAGAGTCTACACCTAGACAAGGAGATGTATCTGTCCCTGGTTTAATTTGTGACTCATTCATTTATGGAACGTTTACTGAACTCCCCCCCCCCCCGGAAGTAAGAGAAACCAGGTAGAGAGAATGTGACTCCAGCGATCAGAGAACCAGCCCGGAAGAGGCAGTGTATGGCTATCTGTGTGCTGTAGATCCCGTAAATCCCATACAGGCAGTAACAAAAGGGAATGGACCGCAGAGTCAGACTCAGGCCCAGAGGGCCTTGGGGAGGAGAAGCAAGGGTAGGGGGGGTCACTATTAAAGAACTGATTGGAAAAGGAAGGAAAGAACAGATTGCAACGAGGCCAGTGTGGCCAAGGAGAGGTCAGACCCTGTTTTGTGTAAGAACAGTATTTTACAACTTTTCATATCAATGCTTTAAAAGCCAGTCCTGAAGAGAATTCATGTAAAACTGTATTTCTTTTCCTTCAGAAAAAAAAAAAAAGTCACCCTTGTAAATCATTAATGGCCTACTTTAAGCAGGAGATTGCAGTTCCCGGAGTGACTATTTCTCTATTCAGCCCAGAAGTAAAGAGAATCGTATTGAATTATGTGAACTGAATTGGTCTCTGTTCTCTGGCACCTATCTAGGACAGATTTATAAATACTGAAATGATATAAATGACCATCAGTCAGCCTCTTTAACATGATAGGCTTTTAGTGGAAAGACAAGGTTACTGAAAGACAGAGTTTCAGTGAAAAGTAGAAGCAGCCTAAATTTAAACGCCTTTCATATGTATTGATTTACGCTGAACTCAGAAGATTTTTAGTTTGGGTCTAACTGTGCCATTTCATAGAGAGTCCAATGAAGAAGAACATCCTTTTCTTGTTAATCCCTTATGAAAGGCGACAATGAAACCTTCAACCAGTGATTCTCAAGCTGTGGGTTGCCATCCCAAGGGGTCGCATATCAGATATCCTGCATATCAGCTATTTACATCACACACTCATAACAGTAGCAAATAGCAACAAAATAATTTTATGGTGGGGGTCACCACAATGTGGGGAACTGTATTAAAGGGTCACGGGATCTGGAAGGCTGAGAACCACTGTCTTAGATAGTTAAGTCATTCCTCACTCTGCAGTGTCATTGAGTAGGAAAGAATATTCAGGGACTTAATTTCCAAGGAAGGTTTAGTTAGTTCTAAAAAAACGATGCAAGGCAGCAAATTGGTTTTCCTCACATGTCTGATTTGGTGTCTCCCAGGGTGACGTTGGGAAGCAGTGATGGAAAAGGGCAGAGAAAAAAAGTTCCAGGCCATCGGAATTCTGTACTTGAAGGAAAACAGACAAGAATTAATGGTAAACTCCAGCTCCTTAGCTCATGGGGCTAACGATATTTATCTACTTATTGGTATTGCGACTGGGAATCTGTGAGTCATCCTTATGTAATTAGTAAAGAGGAAGTACAATGGCCAGCGTAAGCACCATAAGCCAACGTGTAGGTGCACCCACACTTGAGAACATTTACACGCTTATCCTTTTGGGTTGGGTGCTGCCCCCGGGGCCCGGTGAACCTCACCGGCTTCTTTGCTCCTGTGGAGTAGCTAGCTCCACGCTGGCGGCCACACTCAGCCCTCGGAGTCTCTGATCCTGAGATCCTTTGGGCTCAATTGTGTAAGGAGATTTTCTCGCTCATCAACCGTAATCTCATCAGTATCCCATCCTCTTAGACTTCAATAAAACACTGGAATGACTCTCGGAATGATTTTTGGAATTATTACTTTAAAAATGACTTTTGAATACTTTACACATTCATTCACTTTTTTTTTTTAAAAAATTAATTGCCACATGTACATATATTATCGACCTTGGATAAACCTATCTACACTTACTTGAGTGGGGGGGGGTTCATGAAAATAATGTTAGGCTTAGGAACCTGAAATCCCGAGCTTAAATTCCGAGTCTACATTTAATCTCCCTGGTGCCTTTCCCAAGCTCCTATAACATCTTTGCATTTTGTGGTTTTCATCTGTAGAACGGCGTGAGAGAAAAAAAAAAGTATCACTGCAAAGGTTTATTTTAGATGTCACAAAGATCCGGAAAATGTAAAGGGTTATCTGGATGCCGTTTTACTTTATTTACTGTTTGAGTGGGAACTCCTATTTCTCCTGTGGCGGAAGTTTAAAGCAAGCAGTCAGGGCATACAGGATGTGACACTCTTTGCAATGGATCGTCGATGAGATCTCTCTCAGCTCACAAATGTTCCTGCAGTATGACTTTGGCCCTGCTGCTCTGGGCTTTGCTTCTTCCGGTGGCACCTTGTTGACTGGTGGCTCTGTCTTTCGGCTTGCTCTCTTGTGTTTTCATACTCAGAACCTGGTCTTCATGGCCCGAGGACTTCTGCCTTAGCCTGTGAGAAGCAGGCAACAGCTCTCTCCCCATCTCCACGCCCCTGAGACAGCTACACTCTAACATCTCAGCCGATGGCCAACATGAACCTGGAGTGAGGGGGCCTCCCAGTGATTCCATCTTCCAGCCATGAATGTGTCTAGGTCAGGTCCCAGGGAGCATGAAGTAGAGGGGTAATTTCTAACTCACCAGAACCGATATATGTAGTAAATAAAATATTTGCTCCGAGCCATCATGTTCAGGGTGATTTATTACACAGCCAACCAGAACAAGTCAGGATGATACATTTACTCCGAACCTATTAAGACTGCAGAGGAAACTGGAACAGTGCTGTGCCCGCTGCTCCAGTACCCTTTCGGCCTGAGAGAAAAAGTTGTGGTTAGTCAGAGCCTGATGGAGATTTCAGAACATAGACCCTGGCTTTTCTTTTCCAGTTGGCTCCGATATAATGACGTCAGACACCATCACCTCCTCTCAGCTTGAAGCAGAGACTTAAATTCCTGCTTGAGTCTGCTCCCCTAGGAGTCAGGGTGTCTTCCCGTAAGGACTGCTCTTCCTGTTTCTCTTCCTGCTGGTCTGTCTTTGAGAGGCCATAGTAGGTGCAGGGCAGATGGTCTGGGACTTGGGTGGAAAGAATGTGTCTGTGTGTGTGTGTGTGTGTGTGTGTGTGTGTGTGTGCCTGTGTGATGTCTGTGTCTGTGTGTGTGTGCCTGTGTGTATGTCTGTGTCTGTGTGTATGTCTGTGTCTGTGTGTGCCTGTGTGATGTCTGTGTCTGTGTGTGTGTGCCTGTGTGTATGTCTGTGTCTGTGTGTATGTCTGTGTCTGTGTTTGTGTGCCTGTGTGATGTCTGTGTCTCTGTTGTGTGTCTGTGTGTATGTCTGTGTCTGTGTGTGTGTGCCTGTGTGTATGTCTGTTTCTGTGTGTGTGTCTGTGTCTGTGTGTGTACCTGTGTGATGTCTGTGTCTGTGTGTGTCTGTCTGTCTGTGTGTGTCTGTGTATGTGTCTGTGTCTCTGAGTGTGTGCCTGTGTGTGTGTCTGTGTCTGTGTGTATGCCTGTGTGTGTGTCTGTGTCTGTGTGTATGCCTGTGTGTGTGTCTGTGTCTGTGTGTATGCCTGTGTGTATGTCTGTGTCTGTGTGTCTCTGTGTGTGTCTGTGTGTGTGTGTCTGTGTCTCTGTGTGTGTACCTGTGTGATGTTTGTGTCTCTGTGTGTACGTCTGTGTGTGTGTCTGTGTGTGTGCCTCTGTGTATGTCTGTGTCTATGTGTCTGTGTATGTGTCTGTGTGTGTGTGTCTCTGTGTGTGTACCTGTGTGATGTCTGTGTCTCTGTGTGTATGTCTGTGTGTGTGTCTGTGTCTGTGTGTGTGTACTTGTGTGTATGTCTGTGTGTGTGTCTGTGTATGTGTCTGTGTGTCTGTCTGTGTGCCTGTGTGTATGTCTGTGTGTATGTGTGTCTGTGTCTGTGTGTGTGTACCCATGTGATGTCTGTGTCTCTGTGTGTATGTCTGTGTGTGTGCCTGTGTCTGTGTGTGTGTGTCTGTGTCTCTGTGTGTGTGCCTGTGTGTATGTCTGTGTCTGTGTGTCTGTGTGTGTCTGTCTGTGTCTGTGTGTGTGAACCTGTGTGATGTCTGTGTGTGTGTGCCTGTGTGTGTGTGCCTGTGTGTATGTCTGTGTCTGTGTGTGTGCATCTGTGTGTATGTCTGTGTCTGTGTGTGCCTATGTCTGTGTGTGTTTGTGCGTGTGTGTCTGTGTGTATGTCTGTATCTGTGTCTGTGTGTATGTCTGTGTGTCTGTGTGTCTGTGTGTGTTTCTCTCCCCATCTCTCAATCCCTCTTTCTCTCCATCCCTTGTCCTTCTTCTTTCCTGTCTCCTTATCTTCTTCTCAACATCTGGACATTTCCCAACGTGATTTGTTCTATACTGACTATCTTTCTTTACTCGCTACCCTCTGGAGTCTAGAAGCAATCCTGCCTTTCTCACAGAAGCTTCAGGAAATGGAAGCGGCACTGACGGCCCCTTAGCGTTCAGTTGGCACTCCATTTGGGGTTCTTAGCGCCATGGATTCCTGGTTCCCTGAAGAGGATGCCATGCCATTCTTGGCAGGGCCACCATCTCAGGAAATTCTTGTTAAATTCTATAAGGTGGCCTGAAATAGTGCCAAGGGTACACAGAGTCAGGTGCTTGGCTTCCAGACCCCGGTCCGTCAACAGCAGATTCAGAAAACGGTCTTGAACCGTATAAGTTCTTCACATTTCTGGCCTTAATTTGCTTCTGAATCCACGGCAAGGTTTGAATAAGGCATTGGTTTCCGATTAGGTATGCTTCTCCCTGCTGTCGCGGCTGCCCAGAGGGTCTTGCACGTTCTTGGTTGTACATCCTTGGCTGGGAACACTGTATACAAGATGCCTTCCGGTTCCAGGGATACATGTGGGCTGGTGGCTATTGCTGTGGCCTGTGGACTTGGCTGGAAGGAAGTGAGCTTAGCACTTGGCGATAACAGCGAAAGAGGAATTGAAGCAACTCTGAGCATACTAGTGAGTGTCTATTGAACCAGTGTGCTGAGGGCTTACACACACTACTTCATTTGGTCCTCACCAAGTCCTCTTGTGTAGATGGTGTTGGCATTGCCATGTGTAGGTAAACTCTCTTGGCTTTAATAATGAACCATAATAATGTTGTCGGCATGGATTTCTAAGTACTGAGCTTACTATCCAGACCAGGCTATTTCTTTCTAGAACCCCTATACTCTACAGCACTTCCTGGATTTTTTTTTTTTTAGTTGTGCTTTTTCTTTGGGGGAATTGCCCACGTAGTTATTGGAGGGTCTTGACTTTATCGGTCTGCAATTCCTCTCTGGGTTCTGTGTGAGCATCATTGATGGTGTCTGCCAAGTGATGTTGCCCATAGAAACGACGTTTTTACCGAGACCGTTGTGAAGGCGTCGCCCGGCTCTTTATGTTTGAGACTCTCCGCACACCGTACCTGACCCCATGAGAGGCTAGCATCTGTGTAATTCTTTCAGGTGCGATGAGAGCAGGCTTTGCCGCTTGTAAGGTATTCGCTTCTTGACAAGAGACGCCTGGAGCTAAAGAGACTATGATCACAAGATTATCAAGGGCCAGGAAATCTAGACACTCACCCAGAGTTCTCACTGGTGGTCGGGGAAGTGCTGGTCTGTAATTGTATCGATGGGGACAAAATAACTGTCTTCCATATGCAGAGCTTCAGCCCACGGAACGCTGAGGCAATTAGTATTTGACATAGCCAGATAGCAATGAGGATTCTAAACAAGAACAATTACCTGGGGCTGGAGAGATGGTTTAGTGGCTAGGGACTATGGACTCAGGCACAAGGGACTTCATTCTTTCCTAGGGAGAGTGACCTAAGTCGCGTGAGAGCTTCTACTTCTATTGTTGAGGGTGCCCATCTCCTCCCCAGCTCACGGGCAGTTGAGGTTGGTTGTACACACGTGGTTTAGGATGTCTAGGAAGTCTTCTTCAGGAGAGAGATAATTGGATGGGGTGTTGGGGGGGCAGCTTTCTGGTAGTTCTCCTTGTTTTTCTTCCTTTGCAGCTCAATGCGCAGCGACTGGTCTCTCAGTGCTTACTTGAGGAGCGTCAAGCAGAAATACTCACCCCACACTGCACCCCAGCACCTCTCGAGATACCCGAACATCAGCCATAATGCTGTGGAGAATTCACGGCTTTAAAAACGATAACCTTCATCATATATAACGTTAGTGTATTACACGTAATGTATTAGTTTTCTGAGGCTTCAGAACAAATCACCTCACATTCAGTGGCTTAAAGCAGCGCAGAGCTATTGTCTTCCTCTGTGTGTGTGTGCATGTGTAGTGTCTGGGTAGGGGTTAGATGAGGTTCTGCTGAAATGGGACCTCAGCCAGGCTCTACTCTCCTCCTCACCTTGGGCTCCCCTTCCGGGTGTGTACAGACTTTGGCAGAACTCCACCCCTGGCTCCTTTGGAATGGATGCTTTCAGTTTCCTTTTTGATGGGGTCAGGCTGGGAGCTTGTCTTCACATTCAGATGGGCCACACTGCCCTCTCATCTATGGTTGGAGACTCTCTGAAGAGCCCAGGCCCACTCAGGATAAACTCTTCAGCTTAGTTAAAGCCAACCGATTTTAAATTATCTTCCAAATTCTGTGCCCCTTTGTCTACCGATGCAATCAGATCTCAGGGCGAGGCCCATCCTATCCATGGGCCTGTCTATACTGAGGTGAGAGTGTCACTATAGGTGTATAAACCAGGGGACAACTCACAGGGCCAACCTAGAGTTTTGCTTCCTGTGTAGTACGAAGGGGAACAGAAACCTGAGCTGGTGCCCAGTGGCTCTGCAGCGCCGCTACCATCTGAGGGAGACTGAACACTGAGATTTTAGACAGAGCTTATGGAAGACATTGTTTAAGCCTTTGATTAACAGATGGACACAGCTCCTTGTTGATTCGTGGATAGAGCTGGGTAAGATATTTTTAAGACTGCTGTTTTGTGGTTCTGGAAACACTTTCTTTGTTCTGTCCTCACTGTCTGGTACTTTGTCTTGGATTCATACTCTGCCTGTCATTCAAAACATTACACACTCTACGCCTGACCCATCTCTCACGATCCCCCAGCACCACTGTTCTGTCAGCCACGAGCAGTCGTGGGGTTTGAAGCAGAAGCTTTAGCCCCCGTCTATTTACTGACCTAGGAGCCTTGTGCAAGGTGCATTTAGAGAGTGGAGATAATTAATAATCATAGCGTCCCTACTGTGTAGGGTTGATGTGAGAACAAATTAGAGAAAAATGTGACAATTAGGGCACTCTGAATACTTACACAAATGTTCACACTGTGTCATTACCACACCCTCCTCTGCCTGTGTGTTCTGCTGACATTTCACTGCAATAACTATTCTCTGAGCATTGGACTAGTCCTGGGGATGCTAGTATGACTTGTGAGGGAGTTCCTACTCTCACAGGGCTCATCGTCTGTGGGAAAAGCAGACACATATGTAGCAGGAGGGTGAATGCATGAGGCATTCCACAGCAGATGAATGTATGGTTGAGTTGGAAGTTCCTATCCTAGACAGGGGAGGTTAGAAAAGTCTTTCTAGAAGCTGTGGGGGAATAAGCAGGAGTTGCCACACTCACCCTCTGAGAGGAGAATCATTATGTGGCAGGAAGGATTCTATACTAGTTGGTTTTGTGTGCCAACTTGACACTGGCTGGAGTTATCACAGAGAAAGGAGCTTCAGTTGGGGAAATGCCTCCATGAGATCCAGCTGTGGGGCATTTTCTCAACTAGTAATCAAGGGGGGTGGGGCGGGCCCCTTGTGGGTGGTGCCATTCCTGGGCTGGTATTCTTGGGTTCTATAAGAAAGCAGGCTGAGCAAGCCAGGGGAAGCAAGCCAGTAAGAAACATCCCTCCATGGCTTCTGCATCAGCTCTTGCTTCTTTCCCTGTGTGAGTTTCTGTCCTGACTTCCTTTGATGATGAACAGCAATGTGGAAGTATAAGCTGAATAAACCCTTTCCTCCCCATCTTGCTTCTTGGTCGTGATGTCTGTGCAGGAATAGAAATCCTGACTAAGACAGATTTCTATGTCTGTGAATCGACAGAGCTATGGCATAGACATCATTATTCCAGCCTCCAGGATTTAGATAAAGAAACTGAGACCCAGAGTGATAAAATAACTTCCCCCCCTTGAAACATTGCAGGTAAGTATACAGCCTAGCACAGGCAGGCTCACTTCCGAGCCTGGATGAGGTGCATGGGGCCCAGGAACTTGGTTTTAGGACAATATCAATGAGCTTGGAGACACATTAGTAGGTGTGTGACACTTGAACGCATTAGACAGAGTAGACTGGGTGTGACTGCTAGCTGATAGAGGAGGAAGACCCAAGAGCTAGCTATAGTGTATGACTTAATCCAGGAAGAGGGTCCTTGGTGGGGGGTGGATGCTGTAGGGTCAGTACTGGAGGAAAGGAGAAGAGCTTGTCATGTGTGCAGTACAGGACGCTTCTTGGCTCACACAGATTGTCAATGAAGGCAGCCGTGGATCTGGGAGGGAGGCGTAGGTCTCCTCAGGACTTGACTTACATTGGAAGTCATATGGATTTTATACAATGAAATCATCAAGTGAGAACATAGAGACAAGGAACAAGGACGTAAGTGTGCCACGTGTGAAGTGTGAACTGTAGGGAATGAGCTGTTCGAGAGAGGGAGGGGGGAGGAAGGGAATTGGCAGGAAATGACGTAAGGGGAAGAGAAGGATGATGGGAGTAGTGGGTGGGGATCTGCTGGGTCTTGGCTCAGGGAAGGATGAGAGCAAGTTTAGCCACAGATCTGGGCGGAAAGCTTCGGAGGGCTGGAGATACATCGGGGGTGGGGCGGGGTGCACAGTAAATTAGAACTCGCATGTAACAGAAAGTCTCTTGCAGGAGATGCAGAGGGCATGACGTTTGTGCCACATGGTGGTTTGCTTTTCTTTCCCTGAGTTATCCTCAGGCTCTCTTTAACTTGCTATTTTGCTCCAGCTGCCTTTGAAATACGTTTGTAGCCCATGTAGGACTCGACTTTGTAATCTTTCCGCCCCAGCTCCTGAATGGCTGAGATTAAAGATGTCCACCCCTAGGCTAGATGCTCTTAACTGTCAGTGAAACTGGGTTGAGAAATACCCAGAAGGTTTGTGCAGCGCATCTCTGGGGATATCTAAGAGGGTGTTTCCAGCGGCATTAAAAATCATGACGGGTCTGCCCGAATGAATGCTTTAGGGTACTGATAGACTCAAATGTGAACAGACTTTGGGGCGGTGGTGGGGAATGCCCATCGCTGGTGACAGTCGTTGAGTGCTCCATCTTGCCCTGGCCCTTTCCCATTATGGCTTTGTTCTTCTCACTGTCTGCTCTGATGCTCCCAGCCCCCTCTCCCATATGCTTCAGCCGTACTGATATTCTTCTTCACCCTGGGTCCAGAAACATAAAGAGCCACGTGGGCGTGGACTGAACTGTCAGCAAAATAAATCTTTCCCCCGTAAGTTGTTCTTGCCAGGTACTCCATCACAGCAACATGGAAGCTAATAGTTTTGTTAGGATAAGTTAAAAATTTAGTTTCTATGCAAATAGAAACTATTTGTTCTGTGCTTTGCAGAATTCTCAGTAACAGTGGCATTCTTGTGGAAACTTGAGGTGGAGAGGCTACATGAAGGGATACATATGGCCTGGGAAACCCTGTACATGCTGACATGACTACCTTCCCAGGGCAGAGCTGAATCATCACACAGGGAGCAATCGGCCCGGAACTGCCTGACTGCCTACTGCATGGTGCAGGACGGAGCCCCCAGGCCACCACAGCTGCTGTATTCAGCCGGTGGAATTTGCCGTGTTGAAACCAAAAGCTAGCTAAATGAGGGCGAAGACCAGAGCTGTGTGGAGTCAGGGGACGTCCACTCTAGACCCCCCCAGGACATCCACTGGCTGCTCCATCGAGGCTGGTGGGATGGATCATCCTGGGCCCAGGCACCATCCTGGCTGGATGCAGGCTGAAGGCTTGGCTTCTGCTGGCCTTGATCTTCCTCATGGAGCCTTGTCAATTTTGAATCTTTAAAAGTTACAAAATTGAATATGTGTATGCATGCGTGTACATGTGTGTGTGTGTACATGTGTCTGTCTGTCTGTCTGTCTGTCTGTCTCTGTATGTATGCATTCAAGGCAAGCACTCTTTCACTGAGCGTTTGTCTAGCTTAGTTTGGGATTTTCAGCTAAACTCTAACTACTGCATTTCAAGAGTTAAGGTCAGAGGCGTGGCTACCCCAGGAGATGAGGGACTTGTGTCCTTTTGGTAAGGAAGTCAAGTTGCTTTGCTAAGTACTAGCTGAGTAATTTAAATTATTCCCCCCCTCCCCGACCCCCACAGTCAGGCCTCCACAGACAACTAGAAACTCAGGTCTCACAGTGTTTATCTTTGTTTTGCATAAACCCAAACAATGACTGCATGTCCCAAGCTAAGTAAAAGCAACATGGTCATAAAAACAAAACAAAACAAACCCACTGAACCAAAGTGGAATGTGGCGGACCAGCAGATTTTCTGCTGGGGTCAAGCAAGAGCCTCAAGATGGATCTGCCACACTGGTTCCTGGAAACCCATATACTCAAAACTAAAGGATTTAAAGCGCTTACTTACTGAATCCAACAAGTCTTTGGGGATCGTGCTGTGTGTGAAGCTACCCCACAGGGCTTCCCTGTGAGAAGATGCTGCAGGCACGATCCATGTTTCTGTGGGCAGTGAGCAGGAGCTGGGCCAGGAGCTCACAGTTGGTTACCTGGCTTCGCCACTGCTCTTCGTGAGATTGCGGTGAAGTTAACGTCTCTGGCTTCACTTTCATAGTTTAAAAGGGACAGGATAGCTTGAATGGAGAGCACGAAAGGTTAACAGGTGTAGTGGATTCCGACTCCTCCATGGATGGGATACATTTTCTTTGTTACTTTGTTGTTTTTGGTCTCTGGGGAGCATAACCATGGAGGACCTGGGGCTTTTGTTCCTTGCCGGTTGTTGGCCTTACCCCTGCCTTTGCAGAGACTTTGTAACGTTCATCTTTCTGTGACTCTTGGACCTTACACTTAGAGCACATGGCCTTTGGTTTTAGATAACCTGTAGTCAGTTAGGAGTTAATGCGCCATCAGGCCGGTGATGGGGGAGAGAGGCGACGAGAATACGCCGGGTTTTTCTCATGTTTTAGTATCTGAGGGTCTCACACATACCCAGGGCCAGGGGAGAGTCTTTATTATTATTTCTTAAATATTTAATTACCCTTTTGCTTTGTGTGTGTGTGTGTGTGTGTGTGTGTGTGTGTGTGTGCATGTGAGTGTTCCTCAGAGCATGCGTGGAGGCCAGAGGCCAGCTGGCAGGAGCTGGTTTTCCCCTTCTACCATTTGGTCCTGAGAATTGCCTCAGAGCTGAGGTCCACCAGGGTCGGCAGCAAGCGCCTTTGCCTTTGATCGGTCTGGCCAGGCTGCTGGGGAAGAGCCCATGTGGAGAATGATGGTGTGGGTACAGGGTTCCTGAGGACTGGCTGAGGGTGACCCGTCCTGAATGTAGGCACATGGCCTTAAGAACGTACAGCCTAAACTCAGGATTTGGGGTACCACACCCAGGAAGGAGACTGCTTAGCTCTCTGCTCAAACAGTGTACCTACCTGCTTGTTGTCCCTTAGGTTGCTCATGCACAATGTCACTTCCGTGCCTGCCCCACCGGAACATACAGCCAAAGTTCCCGCTTTTGCTCAAGCCATGTCACGTCTCTTTGAGATACCCAAGTGGTTTACAGGAACGTCCCGATGCTTCTTCATTTTAGACTCTGTCGTTATAGACAGGGGCAGATCAGCCGGCCTCTGCAGCATGTTCGAGCACTCTATGCTCGTGCACTCTTATGCTTGCACACTCTTATGCTCGCACACTCTATGCTCACACACTCTATGCTCACACACTCTTATGCTTGCACACCCTATGCTCACTCACTCTTATGCTTGCACTCTTATGCTCGCATACTCTATGCTCACACACTCTTATGCTTACACACCCTATGCTCGCTCACTCTTATGCTTGTACTCTTATGCTCGCACACTCTTATGCTCGCACACTCTATGCTCGTACACTCTATGCTCACACACTCTATGCTCACACACTCTTATGCTTGCACACTCTATGCCCACACACTGTTATGCTCACATACTCTTATGCTCGCATTGTTATGCTCACACACTCATGCTCACACTCTATGCTCGCACACTCTATGCTCACAACTCTATGCTAGCAGACTCTATGCTTGCGCACTCTGCTCACACACTCTTATGCTTGCACACTCTTATGCTCACACACTCTTATGCTCGCACACTCTTATGCTCACACACTTTATGCTCGCACACTCTATGCTCGCACACTCTATGCTCACACTCTATGCTAGCAGACTCTATGCTCACACAATCTTATGCTTGCACACTCTTATGCTTGCACACTCTATGCTCACACACTCTATGCTAGCAGACTCTATGCTTGCACACTCTATGCTCGCACACTCTATGCTCGCACACTCTTATGCTCACACACTCTTATGCTCACACACTCTTATGCTCGCACACTCTTATGCTCGCACATTCTTATGCTTGCACACTCTTATGCTCTCACACTCTATGCTCACATACTCTATGCTCGCACACTCTATGCTAGCAGACTCTATGCTCACACACTCTGCTCACACACTCTTATGCTCACACTCTATGCTCACACACTCTTATGCTCACACACGCTATGCTCTCACACTCTATACTCACACACTCTGCTCACACACTCTTATGCTCACACACTCTGCTCACACACTCTTATGCTCACACTCTATGCTCACACACTCTTATGCTCACACACGCTATGCTCTCACACTCTATACTCACACACTCTGCTCACACACTCTTATGCTCACACACTCTATGCTCACACACTCTTATGCTTGCACTCTCTTATGCTCACGCACTGTTATGCTCACACACTCTTATGCTCGCACATTCTATGCTCACACACTTTTATGCTCGCACACTCTATGCTTACACACTCTTATGCTTACACACTCTTATGCTTATACACTTTATGCTCACACACTCTTATGTTCACACACTATCTCACACACTCTATGCTCGCACACTCTATGCTCACACACTCTATGCTCACACACTCTATGCTCACACACTCTATGCTCACACACTCTATGCTCACACTCTATGCTCACACACTCTATGCTCACACACTCTATGCTCACACACTCTTATGCTTGTGCACTCGTCAATCCTAACTGCTTTACTTGGAAAGGAGTCTCAGAGTCACGTCCTTAAAATGTAGCAAAGCTTGGCCTCATCACTCCGCACGAAGAATATGAGTCTTTTTGGTGCTTTCTATCTACCAATGGAGTCTAAAGTTGTTTCAGTTTCCAAAAGGGCCGTTATTCATCCACATCAGCCATAGAACTCATTGTGTAAGTTTACACGCAATAATTTAAATAACTTTACCTATTTTTTTTTTCTGATAAAATTGTGAACTTGCCACTTGTGACCTGGACTTATTGGTAAGCATGAGATTCAATCAGAAACGGCGAAGAGCGTGCTGAGGCCACTGCAGAGCTCCACCCACCTGCCAATCATATTCAAATGGCTTCTTCTGGGAGCCTGGCGTGGCTAGTTTTTATGTCGCCTTGACACAAGATACAGTCATCTGGAAAAATGAACTCTCAGTTGAGAAGGAACTTCCCTAGCATTGACCAGTAGACCAATCTGTAGGGCATCTTCTTGATTGACAGTTGATGGGGGAAGGCCCAGATCACTGTGGGCGGTGCCACCTCTGGGCAGGTATTTCTGGGGGTGTACAACAAAGCAGACTGAACAAACCATGGGAAGCAAGTCAGTAAGCATCCTTCCTCTATGGCCTCTGTATCAGTTCCTGCGTCTGGGTCCCTGACCCGACTCTTTTGGATAATGCACCGCACTGTAGAACTGTATGATGCAATAAACACTTTCCTCCCTTTGGGTCATCATGTTTTATCACAGCGATGAAAAGCAAACTAAGACAGAACCAGAGTTTGCAGTCATTACAATGTGCTTCTGACTCCCTGGGCAAGCCTCTTCTTGGCTAGCGGGTGATGCCCTCTTGCTTCCTCACACAGCATGGTAGGGATCTAGAGTTTCTCTCTCCATTGTCTTTTCTTCTATCTTTATTCTAATCTTAACAGGGCTTCCCTTCCTGATGACCGACTGAATTTCTAAAGGCTTCATCTTCAAATGTTACAGCCCTGAAGACTCAGACGTCACATTATACATTTTGGAGACATAATCATCCAGTCCTCAGAGTTCACTTGTTAATAGCGATGTTGGATAAGCCACAGACAGAACCACTTTGAACCTCAGTACCATCATCTGTAAAGTACAGAAATAACTATAGGGCTGAAGTCAAGCTAGACTATGTGAGGTAGACTTCCTTAAAGGCTTACTGTGGTTCCATGCAAATAGTGGGGATCTAGAAAATATATTTAATATGTAATTGTATTTTTTTTCCATTTTATCAGCTATCCAAAAGCCAATCAAAGATGGTTCTACAAACCCCATGACTGTAATTACAATACTGTCTTATCTTTGGTCTTTTGCCATTCTTCTGCTTGATTGGCACTGATCTTAGATGAACTTGAGATGCATTTGGAACAGACTTTCTGTGTAGCATTATGTCTTTCTGTGCAGCATTGGATTATCCTGGTGTCAAATACAGATAACAGTATTATTTTGTGTTGTGAAAGGCACTGCACAGAATTGAGGCTAACTGAGGGTCAGTCACTTTTGTTTTTTTTCCCCCTAAGTGTGTGGCTTGCAGAAATAGAGAGTGGTACAGGCCTTGTTAATTAGACTTGCTGCTAGACTGGTGGGACTGGTGAAGGGGGACTTAGCTCATGCTGGGGGGGCTTGGCTCCTGTCCCCTCTTTGAACATTGTCTGTCCAGCGGTATCACAAATAAGAGGTCCCGGGGCCAGTTCTCCTCCACCATTTACTGTATTTGGTAGGGTCATAGCTGAAACCTTGGCTCGAGCCTCAGTTTCCTTGTTTAAATGTTGTCTGAATATGAGGCCCCTCAAGGGTTAGAATTAAAGCAACTCTGAATTGCTTATTTCGGTTCCTTGTCCATAAGAAATACTCAAGAAATGCTCGCCAAGATATTTACTATACTAAGAGAAACTTTCGCAAGGGAAAAAGGCCCACAGAGAGCGTCGCTGTCTCTAAAGAGGCCAGCTTTAGCTGCATGGCTTTCTCCTGTGGCCAGGATCACAAGTCCTGCACATGACCCTGCCCTGGAGCAAGAGCAGACAGAGGTTCCACTGGGACTCCACCCCAGAAGGTCCCGCCCCCCCTTCACTCCCCCCCCCCTCCCGCTCTGCTGAAGCTCTGAGTTAACTCAGCCAGCAACCTTTGCAGGGATTTCAGAATGAGATGCCATGTTGGAGAGCAAGCGGTGATAACTATTTTTAGAGGCATGGTTCCCTGGGGCCAGAAGGTTGTGGGGAATCGCCCCTGCTTCTTTCTGGCACTTCTCCGTAGGAGATTTCCACACTCCGCCCCCCCTCTCTGAGTGGCTTCTATTTGCTAAAGGACAACTTTTAGCTCTAGTGTCTCAGTGGGGGCCTCCGGGGGGGGGAGCACTGTAGGGGCTGTTGCAGCAACAGGAATAAACTCCGCCGGGAAAATAAATGATGTCTTTATCTCTTTCAATGAAGCTTTTGGCAGAAGTGGTTTTTATTTTCTCCTTTATGTCTCCTGTATCCCACACATGCAGTGATGGGGACAGAGATTGCTCTCTCTCTCTCTGGTGTTACAGCCTGAATTATTTCTAATCTGCGGATGCCTCCTCCGTTTCCTCGCTCACTGGGTCAGTCAGAGCAACCTCCGCACTGCTCACATTTGAGAGCTTATGTTTCCGCCGGAGAAACGAGGCAGTTCAAGCCAGATTAGATTATCTTAAAGACAAGTGTATTGGGAAGCTTCTCTCCAGTGGGTGAGTTCACTGGCCACAGGGAAGGAGACCAAGGAAGTCGCCACAGGGAGGAAGAGGGGGCAAGGGATGGGGAATGGGGTGGGAAAGAGAGAAAGGGCGCATGCGCAGAGAAAGAGCAAGACCGCTGTCTGGGTAATATAGGGAAGAACCTCTGGGGAAAGAATAGCCCAACTCCAGGTCTGGAAAGTTCAGAGTTGGGCACAGGGCCTGTCAGGTAGGGACTGAGGGATGCTGGGAGCATCTAGAGGCAACACCTGTTTTGCTATGTAAAATACGCACCTCAGTTCCTTGTCCTGGTCCAAACCGCACATCTTCCCACGGCTGCAGCTTACCTTGTTCTGTGAGGGCCGCTTGGCCACTGTTTGGGGTGGGGGATAGGTGTTTACTGCCGGGGAGTCAGTGTCCTCTCTGTATTTACAGAATGGTGGAAAAGTGGTCAGTGAACAGGTTCCTTTGATGTCTCATGGGGAGCCGGGGCTAGCTAGCATCTGTAGCAGTTTTTTCTGGAGGTACCAGATACCACTTCTGCTGTCTCTTCTACAACATGCTGAAGGCCCAAGATACCGCAAGCCTCTTTCTAATTATCACCTCCAGTCGTTTTCTTTTTTCTTTTTTCAGGAAATGTAGACCCTAGTTATTTAAGGAGAAGCGTTTGCTCCCTTGGGGTTTTAACCTGTTCTGTTTGATTCATTCTATGTTTTCCGGGTTGAAAATTATTTTCTTTGGCGGCTAAGTAAGAAGGCTCATGTTCGTGATAAGAAAATGATCAAAAGTGTGCGGCTTGTGGTTGGGGGTCAGACATGTGCTAGTAGATCCTCGGTGGGACAAAGTAGAGATCATCTGTCCGTGTAGTAAGCTCCTTTGGGGGCCTATTAGTTTTGTGTTAGATTTCAAAGGAGAGGGACTACCCTCCTCTGCTGACACAGAGGTCTCTGTCAGTGTAAGTCAAGAGAGTAAGGTCGAATTCCTCAGGGTCCTGTAAAGGGCAACCTGACCTTAACACTGGGGAACTGTGTCTGCTGCCCCGGGGCCAGCGGCCATTTGCCAGATGAAGCTCAGGACTAGGCCATCTTCACGGGCAGACCAATTCTCCTGTGCCTTCTTTCAAAGTATTTCGTTGGCCTTTTTCGAATCTGAGGGCAACTGGAACATTCTCATCAGCCAATCTCCTCTTCCTTCCTTGACCGCAGGAAGACTTACTCCTCCCCACCCCCACCCCAGCCCTCTCAAGGGACCGCTGGTTTCTTTCCATTCCTCAGCACAGCTCAAACCAGAGGCGAGGTTATTTATTCTTGCGTATTACCTGCTCTCCGCCAGCGTCCCCACGGTCTCTGTCCATTGTACCTCTCACGGTTAGAGTCATCATGGCGTTTAGCCTGCGTACATCCTCCCTCGATCTCCTCTCCCCACCCTTGTTCTGCTGTTGGGTGAGCAAGCCTCAGGCTGGTCACTGGACCACTCTTGTTCTCAGCTCAACTCCGTGCTCGCTGGCGCCCACTGGGTCCAGTTTTGCCTTTCCCCTCCCCTCCCCTCTTAACTGCACGTGCTTTTTGCTCTTCCTGAGGAACGATTGTCTCCTTTTTCCTCCTCTAAGTGTTCACTTTCCCTCTCTCACACGCAGCCTCAGCTGGTTCCTTGCCCTTCACGGAGGAAAGGGCCACAATCGGAGGGGGAGCGCCGCGGTGCCCATCTGTGCCTCTGTGCCTGGTCCTCGCGCTGCGCCTTCTGCGACTACGGTCCTGACTCAGGCAAGCCACATTATGATCCTTTTATACAAGGACATTGTAGAGGAACGTCCCCTATCAGCCAATGATGCTATACTGTCGGACCATTCCTCTTTGAACCTAGCTATCATTTCTTTCTTCTTAACACCGTCCCCAAAGGTCCCTTATCCTTCAGTTACTGCAGTGCTCTCTTTGGTTCCCTTCCTGAGGAAACCTCTTGAATGTGTCCTCCATATTCAAAGTCTTCGTAACTCTAGTCAGCTCTCACATCCGCACTCCACCAAGACTGTCCTCTCTCTCTAAGGCGGCTCACATCCAAAGTCCAGTGACTGAGTAATTAAATGTTTTTATTTCTACCCCAGGTTACTCTCTGGCTTCCTCTCCTACTACCTTGCCTCATGTTGGACTGTCCCAGGACCTTTGCACTTGCTGTGCCTAGGCTGCAAATGCTCATGCGGGTACCTCATTAAAGTCCAGGAAGCCTTCCGTGGCAGCCGGTCTCACTGTATGCTGGTCTTCTCGGTCTCCTTTCTTTCCCCAGGATTACTCATCACCACATCTAACTTACAGGATTGTTTCTATGTATCTTGTTTCTATCTCGCCAGTCCAGGAGAGTTTAGGCTCTGCAGGGAAGCAGGGCTGTTTACTTGTCCGAGTCATTTGTCTAGCTCCCCGATGTCCCAAGTGTGAGCTCCCAGGAATTGGTTACTGTTTCTTTGAGGAGTAAGGAACAATTGGCTAGCACTACTACTTTTTCTAAGTCGTCGTCGTTGTAGCTCATTGTAGAAGAGCGCTGCCTGGAAGCTCTCTGCCTGGATCAAAAGACACGAGTTCCTACTGCATAGGGTTGTGAGGATTAGGTGAGCTAATGTGTTATGTGGATAATGTATTGTACATCCATAAAATGTAGACTAAACATGTAAGAATGAGATACAGAATTCAAATACACTGTGCACTTTCATCCTCGTTGCTGTCCTCTGGGTGATGTCATACCTCTGCTGATGTCATATCTCTGCTGATGTCTTACCTCTGCTGATGCCATACCTCCGATGATGTCATACTTCTGATGGTGTCATACCTCTGCTGATGTCATACCTCTGATGATGTCATACCTCTGATGTGATGTCATACTGTATTCTCATTTTCCCATTATACCTCCCTCTGGGTTGTAAGCACAATGTGAACTCTTTGGAGTCGATCCTGGCCCTCCTCATTAGCTTCACAATTTATTTATTTCATCTTTCTGAACTTCAGCTGCTAACAGTCGACTAGGCAATGATCCTTTGTTGGCTGAGCCACGGTGAAGAGTAAAGGCTGTGTTGAAAGGCTCTAGGATCCTGCCTTGGCACAGAGTTACGGCTCCTTAGGTCACAGCCCCTGGCCTTGCACAGGGTGCAGATGTGGGCGGCAGCGGCAAGCTCACAGGCATGGAGGACTAGGCGTCGGAGTCTGCAGCAGCGCTCACATTCGGATTCTAAAATTGGATTCCCATCAGCAAGCAGGCTGTGCAGTCACAGCTCCTAACCCACGCCTTCCTTCTTCTCACCCAGATCTCTCTCTCCGTAGTGTGTGTGGTGGTTTTTTTTTTTTTTTTGAAGTAGAGACTGTAATTTTTAGCGATTCTTGAGATGTGTTTCTTTTTATAGTTTCTGTCTTTCATGGGCTCTTTTCCTGATTTTTGAAACATCCTGTCTGGAATCTAGAAGAATATACAAGTTCGTTTTCATCCTTCATTTTTTCCTTTCCCTTGGAGCTTTCTGCCTAGGTTTCAGTCACCTCCACCTCAGCACACAGGCCTGTCTTGTTGGTTAGGTCACAATGTATTTGCTTCTCCCATTGCTTTAGGGCATCCAAGGAAGAAACTGACAATATATATATATATATATATATATATATATATATATATATATATGGGAGGGGGAAGATAAAAACTACATGTAGACATCTAACTGACCTGTTTTAACCTATTGTGCCCTTAAAGCCAGAAGCAGCCAGCACCTACCTCACAGTGCCTGTTCAGAACCACCCACTCTCCCCTCCTGCATTCTTCAGTCTTGCTGCCCAAACGCATCCGCCGTCTCTGTTTCAGAATGGAAGACGTCTTCCAGGGACAGAAGGGAGAGTTAAATCCCACACCCCAAACATGAGCTCATCTGTTCAGCTTCGTCCAGAACAGGGACTGGCAGCTTGCCAGCACTTCGAATTGACCAGGAAAACTCTCAACATCAACATCACCTACTTCCTGTAAAACAAAACAAAACAAAACAAAGAACAAAAACCACATACTTAATGTCTTTTGAACACTGTCCTAGAAAACTGTGGAGCAAGGAAGATCACCTGATCCCACGCCTCAGTGCTATGGAAGTATAGAAAACAAAGTAAAAATGACATGAGGGAAAAAATTAATATAATTTTAAAATAATTTTTCTGGGGTAAGTAAAAGTGTTTGGGTAAAGTGGCCACACAATTCTTGGAGCCTGCAAGGGGCTTTCCACCTGCGGAATATGATACTCTTTGTTGTACAGATCACAACCCACTTCTGAATAGAAGGGAATCAAACGGCTAATTAGCGAATCTATTTAAATGTATGAGAGAAAGAGTCTTCTTCAGCATCCTGAATCCGCAGAACAGTATGCCACCTCCCACAGAAACAGGGACTGAGAGAACTAACAGCTTTTCTGGCAAAAAAGTAAGAACTTGCTAGCCCCTGCCCTGAAATGTTGGTAATTATGTAATTCTGAAGTAGCCATCTCAAGTTTATATCTTCCTTACTCTTGAAAACAAACCAGAAACATGGAAAGGGCTTTTTGAAGTTTATTTGTTCTATGGATTATGTTTCTTTAAAGAACACACCATCAATAATCTCGCTGAAACACTTTCAGCTGAGCTTTTCAGTCGGCCACAGGACAGGAAGACTTCAAATGTTAGGCGCCAGAATGAGGGTTTCCTTTCTTTCTCCCTTTCAGGGAAACTCTCTTTTCTTTGAATTCACTCTTTCCATAAAGCAAAGCATATACCCTGGGTAAGGACCAGGTGCATGAGTATGAAAATGCTGAAAGTTAAGAGACTTTCCCAAGGTCATGAAATTTACAGTGCCATGGAAGGAGCTGGGCTTTTTCTAATCTTTTTTTTTTTCTAAAAAAGATTTCTTAATCTTTGTTCTAGAAACAAACCAAACCAACCAAACAAACAAAAAACCTGATAATCTTAGCTCCCAAACTGCCTCGTTCAACCTCTAGAGAAGAGACAGTCTTCAAGGCGTCTCTGACATTGGGAATCTCAAACTGCAGGGTCGGGTTTGGTGAGAACCAAGAGTCTGAACTTTAACGACATCCCCCAGGTGATTCCTACGCACAGCACACTCTGAGGACTACAGCCCTGTAGCCTGAGGCAGATGCCTGATGACTGGTCTCAATCACCTCCCACGGATTCCTGGAAGTTCCTTCAGAACAGATACTCAAGGACCACAGAGGTGGCAGCAACGCGGGGCCTGAGGGCAGACTCCAGGCCTGCAGTCACTCACTGCACTGCTAATTATGGGTCTACTCCACCGTGGCTGGGTGTGGTGGGAGGGATGAATGGTCCTGTCCTGTCCATCCTACTGGCTCATCCAGTAATTTAAGGAACCTAGTCCATCTCTTCATTAGCATTTCCCTTCTTTTCTCTTTTTAGTCCTCAGCTAATTTATGAATATTATGTCTGCTAGACCCTGCTCTATGATAAACAAGGTGGATAAGGAACCCCACCCCCACCCCTGCTTAGATAGTTGACATTTCAGTGTGGACTAAAAAGAAAATAAACAGGTAGACCCGGACTCCGGAGTTAATTACAGATTGTGGTCATTGCAATGAAGTAAATCAACAAGTTACTGTATGAAAAGCTGCCTTCCCAGGGCGAGCTCTCAGTATTGCTGATCCATGGGGTGGCGTCTGAGCAGAGGCTTGATGGATGGGCTTTAGGTAGGGGCAAGAACTGGGCCAGATGGTTGAATCCCAAGGAGACATCTGCTGTAGTAGGATATCACATGCTACTAGTGATGGCCACCACCCATCAACACGTCGAGCATTCCTTATGTCCCAGGATTTGTGTCAAGAATTTTCCAGACTCTGTTGGATTCAGTCTTTGCGGTGGCCATGGAGGGTTTTTACCTCCACCTTGGAGGAGGAATCAGAGGAGACATCAAGAACTGAGCAGTCCAGGGGAGTGTGAGTAATTAGCCTGCACTTTGTGGGAGGGCCAAATGCTCTTTGGCACCCCCTGGGTCCCTTCTTTAGTGTCAGGGGCAGCTGCTGACTGCAGAAAGAGCCTGCTGACAGAATATGTCCAGGCTTGCCAACATCAGGAAGCATAATCAGCAACTAATTGATCCTGTTGACCTCCAGGTTTTGCAAGATGCTTGTAACATACCTTATGCTTATTGAGTCACATGATCATCGGTCGAGCCAGTGAGATTCAGATGAGCAAATTGGGCTTGAGAGAGGCTAAGCATCTTGGGAGGTCATTTGGCTGGGGAGGGGCATGAACACTTTACAGGCCCGCTTCTGAATCCCAGACACTGCCCTGCTTCCCTGACAGAGTTGGCCAGTTGCTGCAGTGGCTTAAGACACATACAACAAGCACCAAAACGTTTGGAGTCCTTCCTTTCTGCCACAGGGCTGCCCCAGCCCCCATTCATGTTACCCTGTCTTCTTGACTTTAGGGACGCTTGTTGCTTTGTTGCAAAATTGGTGTGCCGCCTTTCTCTATTCTGACAATTACTGGTAAGTACTTGGACACATCCTAGGATAATTCGCCACGTTTTCTTTCTTTAGAATGGTGTCAACCCGGCAGGAAACCACTTCCAATCATTAGCAGGCCAATATGGGTTCGTCTGTCACTGTCTCTCCACAGGTGGAGGCTTGTTGCAAGCAGGGTAAAAGAAGCTACACTGTGAGGGTAATGATACTGCTGTAGCTGTCGTGCAGACGCTGTGGCCTCAGCAAGGACTTGGAAAACTCAGGATATGCTTGAAGGGGAGGTCCCAGGAAGGAGAGAGATGCTGGAATGGAAGACAGACGGGAAGAGAACCTAAGGCACTTTGACCCTGTGCAGCCTTTCCGCCTTCACGTTCACGTGGATCCATCGTGATCCACAGTTACGGCACCAGTAATTCCCTGTCACAGCAACGAGGGCACCAATCAGATGACACCGAACACCAGGCTCATATTCCCACATTGTTGATGCAATGTACAATTTTGGTTAAAAAAAAAAATCTCCTCCTCCTCGACCCACTTCTGGCCGACTTAACTACTTTTAGAGTTTCTGACCTGTTCTGCTTGGCCTGCTGTGGTGCGGGTCAGATTACGTGTGGGGAGGTGGCCTGGCGCTGTTTCTTCTAGCCTTTGGATTGATGTAGGTTGGGGTTGGTTGAAAATGACTTTATCCTCTGTGATTTGGGGTTGAGCCGACTTGAGCAGGAGGAGGAACCAGCGCTCGACAAGTTTGAATGTCAAGGTCTGTGTGATCGGTTTCAGTGCCACACCACACGGCCAGAATCCAAATGTCCATGCGATGTTTCAAGCTTTCAGTGAGAAAAAAAAAATTGTATATTTTAAAGAGTGGCTTTTTAGCTTTCCCTAACTCTTGACCATCCCTGGGCAAAAGTATATTGGCCTCAATGGTTTTCTTCCAACTCTCTCCAGGGTATTTGTATGTAATAATTAGCTCTCCATAACGCACACATCAAGTTGTCAGCGGGTTCACTATCAAAACCTATTAAAACTTGCTCTGTGGGTTATTTTGTTTTATTTGTAAGACGTTCTTGGTCCATGACAGACACTCAACACCGCACACATGTGCGAGGCTCTGGGCTTAGGATGTACTGGCACGCAGATCTCCCGTGTTCTGAGGTGTCACACAGACTTGGGCTGTTTTCTGGTTTGACATCAACTAGCTCTGCGGCAGCACCAAACCCCTTAGCGCCTTTCTCGTCACGCCTCGGCAGGGCATGCGGTAGGCCGGGGATGAGAGTGCACCCTTCCATATCTGATTATTATTATTTTTTTCATGGAAACGAATCCTGACTTGTCCAACGGTCCTGCCATGTGTCTCTCCGAGGCCAGCAGCCCGACATACATACATGTTTTAGAACTCAAATGTGTACATTCTATTCTTATTTTTAAGCCATAATGGCATTCTCTGTCCCAAACTCAGCCCAGCGCTTTATTCCAAAATGATTTCTGTTGTGTGATACTTGGCTAGGGAAGTTTCCCCAAATCTTTTAAATTATAGGACAGCATCTCCTCCTCGGGCTTCCAAACTGTAAACATGAACATAATCTTTGACTGTTATCCAAGGCTTTGCTAGAGCTTTAGACAGCAGATATTAAAATCAACCAGCTTTATGCACTGGCTTTATTGTTCTGTAAAAATCCTCTGGCAAGCTCCAATATGGTAGTATAACCATAACATGGGGTGGGGGGAAATGGGGGGGGGAAATGACTTCCCCCATTAATAGGAGAACTGAAGACCAGGCTAACAGGTTTGTTGCTGCACTAATATAGACTAATCTCTGATAGCTATAATTAACTCATATGCTCCTGTCACAGGTTGACTCACCAAATACTTGCCCGTCACAACTGATGTTCTTCTGTGAGACTGGAGCAGATGCTTCAACAACTGTCTGGAGCCTTCGAGTGTGTGCCCTTATCCTTGGCAGGAGAAGCGTCTATTTTTAGGAAGGTATTTTGATACTGTACCTCTTGGCTACATTGTCTCGAAAGAAAGAAAGAAAGAAAGAAAGAAAGAAAGAAAGAAAGAAAGAAAAGAAAAAGAACCATCCCAGTGAATAGCCTCCCCACTCCCTACAGGGCGTGCAGAGACACCCAGCCCGAGCATGTTCTCCTGCAGTCAACTGGCCCACGACCAAAGCAGCTAATCAGCTCCGGGTTTATTTTGGGGTTGGAGGGCATGGGGGTGGGGCGGGGTGGGGTGGGGTGGGGAGGAGATACCTTCTCATTCACTGACAGCATTTCTCTCTGCTTCCTCTCCTACAGGCTGTCCTGGTTAGCTTGACAATCGTCTTGGGGATTCCAATCAAGGTTCCTCTTAGTGAGAAGGAACTTGCCTCGTGCTGGCTTTTTCTGAGGACTTTTTTTTTTTTTTCAGAAGGGCCAAAGATGGTTTCTCTCCTATTCCTGAAAACTGCCTGACTGCTCTGTATTTGCTTAGAAGAGAGTGAGACTGTGGTTGCTGTGCTTTGGGGAATAGCTGGGAATCGGGATGAAGAAGAAGCCATGGCAAACGAGACAAAGAGTAATGTCTAGCTGACATGTGCACGAGAAAGGAAAGCAAAGGCATTTCCGTAAAACAAGGCAGGACAGAATTATACCAAAAGAGACCCACGGATGCCGGTGAGAACACAGGAAGTCAGAGTAGGAAGACTGAATTCAGACCGTCTTCCCTGGACCCCGGGGAGGGGGCGATGGCACACTTTGCTGCCCTAATTCTTGGTTTCCTAGAAATTCGTCTTTGTGTTCTCAAGCCCTAAGTTCACAACACCGAAGCAATGGTAGCATAAAAGCCAGCAGGCTGAGGCTGAGAACATTTAACCACAGCACATGGTTCCTTCAGAGGACAGAGAAGAGAAGCCCGCTGATAACGCTGTTTACAGTAAATATTAAAAAATTTACAGAGTAGCAGCTGTCGAGTGTTCTGGATATGAAACAAGGTTTAGTTTATTTAGGGTGTATTGTGGAAGTCTTAACTTGTTTGCTGCTAAAGTTTTCTTCGTGCTTTTTCTTTTTGATTTTTAATGCTCACGAATTCTCCCCTAAAGAATTCTTGAATTCTTGTAAGTCAGTTACCAGAAGCAGAAAATATTCAGAAACTCTCTAACATCGTCCAACGTGAAGGAAGGTCTCATACTGTGCTTCCTTTCTAAGGAATCTACATACATTGTTCAGTCGCTTGGCAAAACAAAATACTCACACCCCACCCCCCAATCTCCTCAAACTAAAATCAATCAAATGAACTCCCCCTCCAAGAAACAAATAACTTTGAGGTTGGTCATGTAGTTATCAAATATGATTGATGACATTTGCTGAGCATCTAGTCGGTGCCAGCAAGGCTGGAGGAGAGAGCAGAGAATTTCCTAGACTTGGAGGAGTTTTTGGCATTGTCTCTTAAACAATCACCTTAAGACCCCCATGTATTGACAGCTCGAAGATTCCAAGGGAGATAATCTGTTCTAAGATTTGGAAAATAATGATTGAGAATCAGGACATTTCCTGAGGATAAATGGCCAGCTGGAGAGAATTAACTCTCAGCCTTAAGTTCAACCAAGTGCCATTAACCCACCCAGTCCCTGGGCTCGAGCTAGACCAGTGGCCATGTTTATAGGACACACACTATTTTCCATGGGGGCGGGGGTGGGGGGGGAACTGGAGTGAGAAAGATGATTGTAAAGAACTTGTTTCGTAATTTGGAGGTTGTAAGTTTGAAAGTTTCCCGGAATAGCAAGTGGTAGGGAAGGTTAATGTTTGTTACTGGTGACTGGAGCTGGCCAGGCGGATCCAGCAGGCGGCAGGGTGGAGACCTGGCACAAGGCCTTTGTCTGTTCATTGTGCCAACAATTCCCAAGCTCAATGCCATGTGCCTACTGCAGCCTAGCAGATCTATAATCTTGAGACGCGCAGGCCAGAGTCTATCTTGGCAACATTTTGAAACTTGTGTCACAATCCTTGGAGAAGTGGCAAAGAAGCAACTGAAGTCAGCTAGCGGGGGGGTGGGGGGGGGAGAGAGGAAAGCACAACTGCCTTGGAGCCTTCCTAGAGTAAGAGTTATTACTTTTTGAGGTCTTGGCAATTACACTTCAAAGCCAAGCAGCATCGTCAAGATTTCCCTATTTTCTTTTAATCATTAATGCTATCCTCTATTTGATATTCTTTCAAAGCCTGGCATTCCACAAAGCAGGCGATTAGCAATTCTTACTCCAGAGACAAGCAGAGCAGCAGTGGGAAGAAGGAGGGTCAGTCTTTGTACGGGTTTCTCTCTCGTGACTGGGACAATATTGCCGGCTGGGCTCCTTGACTGTTAGTCCAGTGCAATGGATGCATCATTTACATTTCCCCAAAGTCTTAGCAATCAAACGGAGCACATTTTAAATGGTAGTAAAACCTTCACTCCAATATCACTATCTCTAAAAAGCTCACATCTTACCTTTTAAATTAAACGGGGTCTCAAAATGGTGTATCGAAGTATATAAATGAATAACTGGGGGTACAATTACTTAAAAAATCATTCCCTTTTGCATTTATAATACATTTTAGAGTGAGCAATGAATATTTTATGCAGAACCCATTTTCAACCTGAAGATGGCTTATATTTAAAATTCTCTATTCAAACGAGTTCCCATTGTTAGCTCTCCATTGTTTCCAAGTCCAGGCTCCTGTCAGAAGGGAACATTCAGTGATCCTCCAGGAGTGAGTTTTATTTGTAGAAGAAACCAGTAGAGTTCATTTACGCTAATGTGTTATGCTCAGCTGACCTTTGATTCCACATGTGACTGCACAAGCAAATACCCAGCCAAAGACGGACGCCTGA
This sequence comes from Apodemus agrarius, assembly GCA_964023405.1. Lineage (NCBI taxonomy): Eukaryota > Metazoa > Chordata > Mammalia > Rodentia > Muridae > Apodemus > Apodemus agrarius. Next base: position 10,176,934 of record OZ030022.1, on the reverse strand, counting down.
CATTGAGGTCTGGGCTCTGGAGTGGGAGATTCAGGTTAAAATGTAGGATTTAACCCTACAGGCTCTTCTTGCTTAGCTTTCACAGAAAATGGCGGGCGTGTGAGTTGTGTGGATGAGATTTGAGAAGGGATAATGTATGCTGAGTGCTGTCTGTCTGCTGTAGTGGGTGTCCTTGACCTTTCTCCTGTGCTCTGAGGTGTCCTGCTGCTGAGTTCTTCCTTTCCCTTGTCCTCTCTTGGGGAAGTTTGGGACCCACCACTTTTGTACAAGAAAAACTGAGCTGAAAGTTGTCTTTCATCCAGCAAGACTAAGAACACATAAATACCTTCTATCAGAAACCATCTGACCCTCAGGAGCTAGTGTTCACTGTATCGCAGTCTCTGTAGCATGGACTATGAATTATGAATGAGGATAGCTTACAGATTCAGAGAGGGGTAGACCAGAAGGAGCTTTGGAGATCATTCAATACAAGGAGCTTCTGAGTCCCTATAGTTTGGCTGTTCAGAAAAGAGCTAGGAAGCAGGGTGCAGCCTCTGCAATAAAAACAGGTCAGCTTTCATTTTATATATATTGTGATTCTAAGAAGGACTTTTTATTTTTTTAGGGCAAGAACATTCTATCATCCTCCTGCCCCGCCCCTCACTTTTGAAGTCACCCCTGGTGAGTTCCTTTTATTGACAAGGAACTAGAGGTCTAGAGAAATGTATTTTAACTGAATGTTGTTGCAAATACGAAGATGCCTATCCAGCCCTGGTTTTCTGGTTTAAACTGTATGCTGTTAACATGCCACTGCTTTTTCTTGAATCTTCTTGTCTGGAAAGCCTTCAGCAGAGTGTCAACATCCTGTTTCTCTTGTAATTCTTGGGTGTGTACAGTTGAGCATGTGTGAATATGTGGGTACTGGCATGTGTGTGCCTGCGTGCACGTGCTTACTCGTACTAGGCTATGGGTATGGGAACAGTAATGCCACAGATCTCGAGACCCTGGGGATCCAGTGGGCTACCTCATAGCTGAGGGGGACACTGCTTGGAATACTTTTCTTAGATTTCCATATAATGGTGTGTGCTGGTGTTGTGGTAGCTCATGATAAATTCGGTCCCCAGTCCTTTGACCTCTATTGTCACCAATGTGACTCTGAAACTCATGTAGACTAGTGATCTCTTGATGCCGAGGGAGGTTATAAAGAGAAAGAGAGTATAGTGTTCAAGGCCCATGTTGACAGGCCACCGTTATCAATTCTGGAATGGTCAAGGAACTCAGAGTCACAGTTAGGGTCTGAATGTTTTGAACCCTACATTGCTACATTGCTGAATCCTGGATTGCTGACATGAAGGGCTTCTCCTCCATAACTTGGGGGTTACATTCAGTTCCATTTAGTACAAGAAACACATCTGTAGTCATCCTCAAGGCCAGGCACAAGCTGTCAGCCCCTGTGAAGGGAAGACTTTAGAGTTCACTTAGCTCTTGCTGTTCAGCTTTCATTAGGAAAGATCATTCAAAACGAATTCCACCTTGTTGGTGGAAATAAAAGAAAGGCTGTTGCTGCCATGAAAATCAGTACGGAGCGTCCTCCAGCAAACCAACAAAAATTAGGATGGCCGAATGGTCTAGAAATTCCACTGCTATTCATCCTTCGAATCTGAAACGAGCTAGCCAAAGAGATGTTAACATGAAGCAGTGCTTTAAGAACAGCAACATGAAGGCGATGCTGATGTCTATCAACAGGTGGCCACATAAAGACAGTGTGGCACCTATATGCACGGAATGCGACTCGGCCTTTAAATCCAGGGAATTCTACTACATGCAGCAATATGGATGGATCCTAACAATTATGACAAGGGCGCTAAGGCAGGAACTGGAGGGTGACTGTTGCCTGACGGCAGTTAGACTCAGGGCTTAGAAATGGTCAGGCTTATAGAATGAAAAAGAATGAGGTCAGTAACAGGAAGAAAAAAAGGACTCACTGGTCCAAGGGCAAGAAGCCGCAGTCAGTCAGGAAGAAGGAGCTGGGGTCTGCTGGGGTCTGCTGGGGTCTGCTGGGGTCTGCTGGGGTCTGTGTAGCTGTTCTCAGTAGTGGATGGCATGCTTCAGTTCTCACTTAAAGGGCGCTGTACCGGAAGTTAAAAAAAAAAAAAAAGAAAAGAAAAAGTGGGAGCTGGAGAGATGGCTCAATGGTTAAGAGCACTGGCTACTCTTCTGAAGGTCATGAGTCCAATTCCCAGCAACCACATGGTGGCTCACAACCATCTGTAATTGGATCCTACGCCCTTTTGGTGTGTCAAGGACAGTATGGTTATATACATAAAATAAATAAATAAAAAGTCTTTTTTTAAAAAAAGCGTTGACTCTTCAAATCATTGTGAGAACAAAGTTGTTAATAGGTATCGTGGGGATCATCACTTGTGAGCATGGGAAAACGTGGGCCCCATTGTCCCCAAATATTCTAATTCAAATGAGCCGAGAGATCCACATTTTCATTGTATATCCCTGTTTGGATGTTTTCACCCATGTTGTATTAGTGTCTGTTTCCATAGCTACAACCTCCATTCCTGAGGTTGGGTCACTTTTAACAAGAGTTCTACTTGCCCGTAGTCTTGAAGGCTAAAGAAGGCCAGCTGGTTCTGGTGAGGGTCCCCTGGCTTCGTTGTCCCACAGCACACTGGACATCATAGGGGGTTCATGAGAGAGAGGGAGATTGTGTGGTGGGACAGAAAGCCACCGAGTGTGGAATGGCAAGGATTAATCTTTAGGTGTAGTTCATTCCCTAGGAACTGAGATCCCAGGGGAAGCACATTTTCCTTCCTGATGGCAGTCACGCCCCCGAGGGTCATGTAATCATCTTGTTGCCATGGCTACCCTCTTGACCATGTCATACCCTATCCCAGCATCAGCACAGTGCGGACCAAGCTTCAAACACTCGTGCCCTTTGGGGACAAGACACAAGAAGATCGCAGCAGAAGCAGAAATCTATGAAGCTCTTGGCTGAGATGTACGGTCTGCAGGAAGCCCAGTTTGCCCCCAATGCTTTAATGGAACCCTTGAATCTCACCATGGCATCTTTGCCTGAATGGCCTGTTATGTTTAAAGGATTGGTGGATGTCAGAAGGCTTGAGGGCACATATAGCTCTACATACCCCTATTATGGGAAGCCAATGCACATTAGATATACAGCAGTTTATCAGCACTACGCTCAAGGAAGGCAACAGAGAACTGTTGAGTGGCGAACCTTCATTACGGGACCATATGGGAAGCTGTGATCTGGAATTAGAATTCGTACATGCTTCTAAGCAAGTCCATGAAGAGGAGTGCAATTGTAGGCAAACGATGTCAGCCCCAGGCTCACACATACACAAGCACAGATGTACACATGAACCCTCACACACGTGCACAGGGTTCTCTCTTGAACACAGAGCTCACCAATTTGGCTTGTCCAGCAAGCCAGCTTGATCCAGGGGTCCTCAGTCCTGGTTTCTCCAGTGCTGGAGTGATAGTGGGTCTCCATAACCATCTAGCATTTAGATGGGATCGGAGCATCCAAACTTTGGTCCTGATACTTATGTGGTAAGCTTTTTACCCACCGAGCCATCTCCCTAGCCCCAAGGCTATTTTAAAACAGTCCTTTTGCATTTATGTAGATTGAAGAATTAACTCACACTATGAAGCCCTACTCCAGTTATATTTAAATAATATATATTTGGCTTCTTGTCTTTGTGGAAACAGGGAAGTGTTTTGCTTGACTGGCAACAGCTGCTGCAGCTGTTATTTTTCCATTATCTACAACCATAAGAATTTGTCTTCTAGATCTTGTAGTTGTAGGTAGAAGAGCTTCTATTTCCTGAAGAGAATGAAGACTTTTTAATTTAATGAAAATGCATTGATCAAGTGGCAATTCCATGTAGCAGAGAAACCGTGCTAAGATTAGAATGTACAATTCCAGAGTGACTCTTAAACCACACAGTCAGTGCTTTGAGCTGAGAGAACCCACAGAGACCATCTATCTACCTTTACATCAGTTTTCCCGAGGAGTAAACCAGGACACAGAAAGGTCAGGCTATCCACCCACTACCACGCAGCAAGTGGTTCTAGAATCCTAGTGTCTAGCCACAAGGGTAGGGACGTTTAACATTTATAGCTTCAACTCCATGATTTCAGTTATACACCAATCACTTAAAACCTATGGATCGGAGTCACCATTTTGCCGAAGCAGAGGATTGATGCCTGTATGGGGGTTGTCGATACACTGAGATGAGTCACTCCCCCAGAGCAGGAGCCTTGATGACCACTTGGTTTTTTAGGCAATTCAGCTATCTTAGTTTCTGTTCCAATGGGGTCGCTTAAATGGGTTGGTTATGTTTTATTGCCTGGTTCATGCAGCAGGCTGTCAATAAAATGCTTCTTAATGAAGGAGTGAATGAACGAGTACCTTTTATAGAGAAAATTACGTGCTGCTGAGGCCTTCGTGAGCCTGCGCACTCACGATTTCTCAGCCGTGGTGGAGGTGAAGGTCAAACGCAGTTTGTAAGAACAGGCAAGATCTTTGGATAAGGAATGGGGGGGCTGTCTTGATGATTTCTCCGAAGGGAGAAGCAGGGCTCATAATTTTGTGATTTAAAAGGCAACATTACAATTGAGACTGAGAATTATCGAATCAAATCCCTTCAGTTCTAAACTAGCCCCTGAGATTAACTTGGGAACATTTCAAAATGGCCCAGGCCCGTTTTGGTCTTTTATGACTTGTTCAATAAATGACTGCTCTAGGGATGAAAACTGTCATGCCTATACGTTCAGTGGTGTAATGTGATCAAAACTCCCCTTCTGAACACACATATTTGGCTGGGGCAAGACACTGGGCCTCTAGAGTCCTTGGTTTCCTCATCTGTAAAATTGACAGTGACTCCTGCTGTTACAAAGGTTTTGGGGAGTTCACAGTGAACCCCTTGGGAAGATGCGTGGGCCAGATGTGGTGTTCTCTCTCACAGCCTCCCTGAACTCCAGCACAGAGCCCTCCCCGTTTCTGTTGCTTGTTAGAGAAATCCCCCATCAGCTGCTCAGTCTGAGAGCGTGTTGGGTGGCAGGGAGAACGTCCTGTGCATTTTGTATTCAGAGGCCTGGTGAGTATTTCTTGGATAAGTAAAATCCCACACAGTAAGAGATAGTTATGATTTCATCTGGGACGTCTGGTTCTGAAGCATGAAGGTACTAGGGATCTCTGCAGTGTGCAAAAGCTCTCACTTCCTGTCTTTAGTCCTGGCCAGGCAATAAGGAATTGGAGAACGCTTCTAACTCTCGGGTCGAGGGCTTTTGGCACACCATCGGACTGTGCTGAAAACTGTCAAGTTGGCATTTCCTGAGCAGGGCTTGGGTTGGCTCACCCTTCAGGAAATCTGTACTTTGGGGGGGGATGTTTCTAAAGGCTTACAGAGATCTGGTCCCTCTTCCCTCATTAAAAGCAGAACTATGGAATGGTGGAATCAGTAAATAAGATGTTCCTGGAAAGGTCAGGGTGCCGTACGTAGCATCATGGATGCCGGTTCTCCGGCCCTCACCCACCTGTTGCCTGAGTCCCAGCTTAGCACTCCCCTTATTGTTGACTTTTCTTTCTTGGCTCCACTGAGTGTGTTTATGTTTTGGGAAGGTGTTAATTTTAAGTGAGACCCAACTTGGTGTTGCTCTTATAAGTTGGCTCTAGTCTTACCAATGGCGGTGAATTGAAAGCTATTGGTGACCCTGGACCACGTTGATCTGCAGGTCAGTTTTGCAAGGCCTATAGACCAAGAGGTTCTCCCAGTGGGCAAGGGTGGTGGGCTTTGTATATATTCCTTTTTCTGGATACGCCTTACGCTATTGTCCAAGTCTTTTGCCTTTTCTCTCTCACCACATAGTTAGTCCTCTGTTCTACAGTGGTCTCGCTTCTTACTGTGCAGCAAAGTATTCAGCTCAGTGTGAGAAAGAGGAGAGAGAAAGAGGTAGGTAGTTCATGTTGGGTAACAAAGACAGGGCCTTCCTGATTTTGCACTGGGTTGCCTTTTAACTTGACTATGATGTGGCCACCCCCACAATGTAACAGATCACTGTTTCAAAGACTAATATCTCAGGGCTTTCGTCAAGCTAAAAATAATACGGATTATAAGAAATTATAGGAGCCGAGCTGGAAAAAGTACACGGCTCCACGATTACTTTCGTGTAATAAAGCGTTTGCTCGCTACAATGTTTTATTGTTCTGTTCTCCCCAAAGCACGATTTACAATGGCTTCACTAAAGGCTTTCCAGTCCTTTTGGTAAGTGATCTTTTGTTTATGTGTCTTTTAATTACCCAGATCATTTTTTTTCCCTTGACTTCAGCTCATCTTAGAAGTTTTCAGAGGCTGTGCCAGGATAGCTTCAGGGGCACCAGGTTTCTCACTAAACTGCCAGGAAACCACTATGTGTTTGTTCTGGGGAATTGTTAAAAAAAAAAAAAGAAAAGAAAAAAGAAAAAAAAAGAAAAAAAACCCAAGAAATTAGGAAGTGTAAGGGAGTGAGTGATCTTTGTAATCATTTCGTGGGTCCTAAACCATTTCCACGCTTTCTTCTTGGCCTAAACCAAAGCTATATATGGTCTCAGGATGAAATAGCCTCATGCCAGAGGTAATTATACTGATGTCTTGTCTTGAAGGCTTGACACAGCAAGTTGACATTTCCTAAGTAAAGTCATGTGATGTTGGAGCACCAGGCATGTGCCTGGACTGTTTGCAGTTTTTCTCTTAAAGACGCAGGCCCCTTTAAGAAAAATGCTTACATCTTTGGAACGTCTCAAAACTTTTCACGTTTAAGCAAATTGAAGACTTTCCTGAGGGCATAGACTCAAGCAAGTACGCACTCCACGGGGGTGTTCCTGACAGTCGCTCATGAACGAACGTCATGTGGCTGGAAAACCCAAAGTCTTTTGGAGAACAGAGGTTTGGGATGAGTCTATTTTTCCCGTTTGCTACTATACTGTGAATCTGGTCTGAAATCCTGTAACATGGGGATTTTTTTTTGGGGGGGGGAGGGGCACAGTGAGTGAGTACAAGCCAAATGTCCTGCCCACTTTCCTATCCGCTGTGGGTAACTGAGTCAGGTGGTAGATACTGGGCTCTGTGAGGGGGAGGCGGCGGCAGCCCCGGGGTGAGGGGCTTGCGAGCTTTGGGCTCAGTCTTCTACTGACTTCTCTGTTGTCTCCTGTGCTCTGCCGAGTCTTGTCTTGCTCCCACAGGAATGATAACACATGAACTCACAGAGACTATGACAGCATGCATAGGACCTGCGCAGGTTCAAATCAGTGCACAGGTTCCACTCCTAACCACATCCTAATTTCCAGAGCCTGATGCTTTGCTAAACATAGAGAGGACGGAGGAGCCCTGAGGAACAGCGTCCCCTTACTGATCTCAAATGCTCGTGAAGTACCTGCTTTGTGTCAGGTTCTGGGCTTTACACGCACCGATGATCAATACCCCTGTTGGCAAGCTGGTAAATTCAGGCTCAGAGTTGGATAGTTTCCCTACAGCAACTGTCTCTGGTGAGCCCCTCCTTGCCCTCTGACCACAGCTATCTTGTAATCTTTGCTGTTAGACGTCATGGCTCTTCTCATCTGGAATCCACGTCTTCCCACTGTAGACAGCCAAGGGGCTGGGCTGGGCAGGGCCAGTTTCCACCCTTGGTCTGCAGAGCCAGCCTAGATCTCCTGTTGCTTGTTTCAGCGTCGTCCTGGTCTGGTGCCAGCAGGGGGATTGGTCCTACAACATTAAATGATGTCCGCGTCTCTTTTGTACAGTAGAAGAAACCATCAGTGTAACTCTCAAAGTTCGAGAGTGTAGACTCTGAGCAGCCTCCATAGATACTCATTAGCGACTTTATATAGTTGATTGTAGACATTTTAGTCCAAAAGGCTTCCTTTTTGACATTCTAGAGGTAGTCAATAATCTTGTGTCCTTTAGTAAACTTAGCTGAGAATTAATCTAGGCCAGACCTCTGTCCTTCTGTCTGTCCCCTGCTCAGGTTATTAGTGTATGAGCTGCTGTTCTCCATTTCTACTGTCCTTTAGCACTTGCGGGTACCCCCAGACTCCTAGCATTCGAGATTCGCTCTAAATTCCATCTCAGCCAGCACCCCCAGCCTGGCTAAGCCCCCATACCTGACTCCTCCCTGCCCTTGAACAAACACCCTGCCTCGTGACTCTTTACTTTTGCTACTCTTAACTGTGTGACACCTGCATGTCATCCTTTTACGTGTGGCCTGGTTGAGGTCTCTGGGTGGACAGCTCTGGGTGACCGTGCAGTAATACCCGTGAGGCAGAGACTAGTAGTCGCAGACACCAACAGTTTGCCAGAGCTGGTGGCTATAGGGACTGCACCGTACAGCCTGCCTCACAACAAGAGTTTCTGTTGAGGTCAGGGTTTTGGTATTACGATGGCGTAAGATCAGTGTCCATTCAGGAACTATACTCATAAGTTAGATGCCCCTTCTTCCCCCCGCCCCCACTAGTGAAATGTGGAACCCCACTCTTTACACCGGGTGAGGTATAGCTCCCTGGGCGCCAGATGCGAACACTGGGTATTCTACAGTGTTTGGTGTTACTAAGTGACAATGTCCAAGTGAGCGTGTTTTTGTTTGGAATATCTCCAGTTCCTGCTGTTTTCTTGGGACCTTCTGTATGACAAGAGTCATCCCGCCTCCTTCCCACTCTTCTGAGTAGAGAACCTTGCATCCTGGCTCTGAATCCTTGGACACGTGATCTCATAAAGGAGAAGCATGCCTAGAGTCATGGAGTGTTCTATTTTTGTTGCAACACTGAGACCTTGTACAACTTAAAGACAACCAACAGTTGCTGTAGATTCTGGAACCCTGTCCTTGACTTTCAATCCCCCCCAAAAGAATAGCAACCTAACGATCTTGATCGCTTTCTCTAGTTCTCCATCTAAGAGCAAGTAAGCTACTAAGTTTTAGACTAATGGACAGAGTCCAGGTCGAGAAGCCACCTGCATCCCCGGCTCTGTACTAGACTAATGGACAGAGTCCAGGTCGAGAAGCCACCTGCATCCCCGGCTCTGTACGCTTTCTTCATTCTGTGGGTTGAGTCTGACAATTGCGATGACCTCACTGTGGTGAGAACGGATTCTTGTCTCACTTCATCACACTTTCATCAGAGCCAAGCCTGGCCTCAGTGTCCTCCGACCTGTTCAGGGTTTTGATGGCCTCTGCTTTGATGCCTGAGGGATTTTATTAGCCAGCCAAGCACTCACAGGAAGCTCGGTGACGGGAGCCGTGTGTCGAAGTCACAAGGTACTCGTTCTGTCACACCAGGGCTTTTGTTTAGACAGTCTCACAGGAACCGGGTTGTCTGTCTGGCTCTGTGGAAAACCGTATTTGCGACATAGCGCGGTACTGTGGCCTACCAGGAGGCTGCTGATGACTCGCACAGCGGATGGTTCCGGCTTTGCTTCGCCGGACATGCCTGGCCACTAGTGTGTCTGGCCGGGAGCAAGATATTCTTCATTATGGGACTCTGGCTCAATTGCTTCAGAGCCTTGCACTCTCCAATTGCCTTTCAGGTTTTACAGGGTGCTACATCCTTTTAATGTCTTCTGGGAAGCAAGATCCTCCCCTAGCAGTGAGATCTTCCCCTGGGCAGTGAGATCCTCCTGTACCCATTGCAGAAAGTACAATAATGGATAGAGAGCCGGGGCAATTGTGAATCGCAGCAGTTCATGTCAAATTGGTGGGGCAGTGATCCAGTGAAGTTCATAACCACACAACGCACCCCGAGGCTGGAATGCTGCCTCAACCATTTCTAATGGCAGGGTCATAAAAGCATAAAACTGAAGACCTCTTTCAGAGAGAGAGCAGTAAATGGTATCCATGTGGGTGACCAAAACTCTTAAGGAGGACTAGACCGGACACGGGTTTTGTTTTGAGACAATATCGTCTTAGTCGGGGCTGGGCTACACTCCTCTGTTTCTCGCCTAATCTCTCCCCACCCTGGCTTTCTAACTTTACTGCAGAGGACAGAGGATGAGTTTGCTGGCCTGTTAGACACTGGTGGTCCACAGCTGCTTAGCTCTAGCCTGGTGCATTTATACCGAAGCATGTGGCACGGTACTCCCCCACCATCAACAGGGCCCCAAGCATTTGCACACCAGTTCGACGCAGCTGCCTTCCCAGCAGCGGGAAGAACGGTGCTCAGATGAAGAAACATGCCTGTAAGTTGGAGAATAGGCCATTCGTGTATCCCCATGGTTGCTTAGTACAGAAGGGCGGAGTGGGATTCTGCACATTAGCCTTCTTTCACTAGGTGTCAAAGGAGTGTGCATACTAGACATAACCGGTTCAGAAGTTGCAGGGAAAGGAGATGTGGCGACTTAGTGGCCAGAACCGTGGAATGAGATGGATGGCCAAAGCCAGACGGACAGCCGTCAGGGCCGCCCCCTTCCTCTTGGGAGTTGCTGCTGTTGGGTTCTTTCACAGGATCTGTATGCTCTATGGTCTAGACAATATGCTAGGCTGGAAGGTGGATCCGTAACTTGAGTTGTTTAAGATATGGTATACTTTAGTGATGTATCTTGTAACTGTTGACATCGTGGTTCATGAAGTAACTGTTTGTATTTAAGACCGAAAAGGCCCATGACAATAAGCAAGGCATGTAAAACATGAAATTTCATATAAGCCTGCAAAGATAAATATGTGAACATATATAAAGTACATAGGGCTGGGCCGTGGAGGGCGAGCATTGTGCGCAGCTGTGTAGTCCTGACGAACGGCTGAATGGCTTTGCCTTAATGGCTCAGCACTGAGCTGGCCGTTCGCGATTGAGCCCGACTATGGTGGTTCCTTTAGATGGTGTGGATCTGGCGTAGAATATGTTACATTTCACTTCATACCATTTGAGAGCATATATGCAGGCGAAATATTATAATGCTGAGTGTGATTCCTGGAGGATGCCAGCATTCGCCCACTAACTGACCTGCTAAGAACCGGCTGAAGCCTGCTCTCCAGTTGTGGTCAGGAGGCTGAGTTAAAGTGTGTACTTACCCACGATAGCATCCTATTTAGATGTATCTGCTTTAAACAACAACAACAACAACAAAAACAACAACAACAACAACAAAAAATGAGAAAAATCTACAAACCTGACGATAGAGTCTTACAGTCAGCTCCGCCAACACTGCTGTTCTCAGAGCTCAGGTGTGGCAGAGCCTCTCTGCTACAGGAATGGAGGAGGGTTTGGGACAAGCCAGCTGCAGCTGGTGGCAGGGCAGAAGCAAAAGTCTGGAAGGCAATTTGGGTTCCACTCCTAATTTTGCCACGCCCCTTCCTTTGATGCTTGGCCACAGTAGGAACCTGACTGCCAGTTCTGTCACGTGTGTGACGTGTGACGGAGGAAATAAAGTGGCTCTTGCCCAGGTGATGTGGAGGTGACGGATAGTGTTGTTTGTGAGGATGTCAGTTCATGGAGACTGGAGTTTGCAAGCCCCTTACTGGACAGTATCAGGGGGTTTGGGTTAGAAGTGGGATCTGTGGGCCCAGGACTAGGGATTTCCCTCCTTCTGAAGAGGGTGTGGAGACTCCAGAGAAAGGCCCTTTGGGGTCACAGAAAATCATTGTGTCTGGCTGATAGAGACTCTTTGTTAATGTTTTTAATGACAGTTGTCCCATTTGGAGGAAGCCTGCAGAAGGGAAATCTGATGCCTTGGGCCTCAGGCAGGAACAGTGCTGTGTAGCCTTTAACCTCCAGAAACAGTTCCTAGCTGCTCCGAGTAGCTGTCTCCAGCTCTGGCTGCGTGACACCAGGTGATCCCATCAAGTGGACAATCCGTTGGGTTCTGGCTGATTCCGAGTGGCTCAGACGAGAAGCAGATCTGTCAGCAGAGCTCTAGACTCACGGAGAAGTGCTTAGGTCTAACTTAATCTGCTTCTTCCTTTCTAATCACAGAATTCCCCTGTTGGTCACAAGAAATGAGGGGGTCTTTCGAGCCCCTCAAAGAACCAGCCGGCCCCAAACTGGATCTGAAGAGCAAAACACTTGAGCGAATTCCATCTGAGGAGCGGAGGTTAAATGACCCCCAGGGATGAGCCGGCTTGCTCTGAAGCAACCTCCTTGGTCGGGAGCCAGAGGGCTGGGTGCCCAGTATGTGAACGCACACAGGATTTACAGCAGGATGCCGTGCTCCGGAATGTTCTGTGCTTTTCAGCTGAGTATGGAGAAGGTTTATTCCCTCAAATTCTAAAATGCGAACCTGTGACCTTCTGTTTACTGGACGTAGACTTCATGCCATAGAAAGATAGACTTGACCCAGCAATAAAACGTTCGCAGATTAGTGCCATCAGAAGATAAACATCTTAAAGTGTAAGCAACGTAAGAGTTCTCCTGCTATTTGCTCGTAGGCATGGTTTCTGTTCTAGCTTTTAAAAGACGGTTTACATTTGAAAAGAATTAGGGCAATCCTGTATCTTTGATCAACTCAAAGTCTCTTTAGGGGGAAGAGATTTGACACTCTAGTTTTTAACCAGAAATATAAATATGCATCAGCTAACACTCTTCCAAATTAGGCAATATAAACTTAGCATTCTTCATGACATCCAGATGAATAGGAGGCCTGTTTTATGCTTAAAAGTGACTGTCTTTGACCCACTCTTGCACCGGGCCTGTATGCCATTATTTTTGATACAACTTGTCATTGGTTTTTACTTTGACCTTAGCGAAGAGGAATTTTGGTTGTGAGAGTTTGTCTGTCATTTATTTGTATCCAGACTTAATTATTGCTTCGCAGGTCAATATCAACACTTAAAGTGGAAAGAAACGTCCTTGACTCATGGGATGATTCCTCCAACTTAAGATGTGTGGTTGGACCGTGAGTTCAGAAGCCCAGGAAGAGTTGTTACAGTACTGCTGGGCAAAGCATGGTCTAGCCTCCGGGGGAGGAAGACAGGACAGGGTCATGTCCTTCCCACTTTCTCTTACATACCACTCACACACACACCATACACACCACACACACACACACACACACACACACACACACCACATACACCACAATACCATACACATACCATACACACCACACACATACCACATACACCACACACACCACACACACACCACACACACCACACATACATACCACACACACACACACACACACACACACACACACACACACCACACACCATACACACCACACACACACCACATACACCACACACACCACATACACACCACACACCACACACACACACACACACACACACACACACACCACACACATACCACATATATCACACACACACACCATACACACCACACACATACCACATACACCACACACACCATACACACACCACACACACATACCATACATACCATACACACACCACACACCATACACCACACACACCATACACCACACACCTCACACACCACACACACCATACACCACACACGTTACACACCACACACATCACACACACCACATACCATACACCACACACTTCATATATCACACACACCATACACACACCACACATATCACACACACACCACACATATCACACACATACACCACACATACCACACACACACACCACACAACATACACAGCACACACACACACACCACACACCATACACACCATACACCATATGCCACACACGCACACACCACACCATACACACCACATACCACACACCACACACATCACACATTACACAAATTACACACACCTCACACATCCCAAACACACCATATATACACACACACACATCACAGACATCACATACACCACACACCATACACACCATATACACCAGATACACACACACCACACATACTATATGCCACACATACCACACACCATACACATCATACCACACATCACACACACTACACACATATTACATACACACAACACACACATACACCATGCACAGACACACACTCAGACTATACACACACCATATAAACACACATCACACATACCGCATAGACACATTCACACTACACATATACACACCACTCACACTACACACTTCACACCACACACACACACACACACACACACACACTACTCACACATTCTTCAGGGAAGATGGGCAAGTCCTTATATTGCATGACAAGAAGTCTTTCTCTTCATTTCTCTACCACAGAGCTTTAAAGAATTCCTTAGAGTGGGGGGTGGCTCTTGACACCGTTCCCCACTTATGTATAATTTCCTGGATATTGGAGTATGTCACTCCTTTTCTCCAGTTATTTTGGCAACAACATGTTTATAACACTTACTAAACAGATTAGCCATGTTAGAGAATGAGTTAAGACCCAGGTGGAAATCAAAGAGATTTGTGGGGCAAAAGAGAAAGAAACCTCAGAGCATTTGATTTCTTGGAGGAGTACCAATAACTAACTTTGCCTGCAATAACTTGGTAGAAGTTTTCTCCAGTTCGAGTGTGGGGTCAGGAATAACATTTTTCAGTGCCTATGATGTATGATGCTTTCGTAATAATTATCTCACTCATCACCAATTATGCAAATTAGACTCAATTATTCAGTTTTCAGACTGGGAGCTTAAATCCAAGAGGGCTGATAGAGACAAAGCCAGGAGAGCTTCTCATTATGTCCATGGATATTTTTAAGAGTTGAAGTGCTTGAATGTGTAGATTTAATTCAGAATCAGTTGAGAAGCAAACATACCCTGCCCCCATTCATCTCCACAACACTCTCTATTGCAGACACCTATTGTATAAAACCAACCCTAAACCTGATGGGCTGGGTCAGCCACAGTTGTGTTTTTGCTCCTGCATTTGTAGTGTGAATAGGGCCGGGGAAGGAGGGCTCCTCTCTGCTCTGTCAGGGATCACTGGGGAATGAACTCATGGCATGGCGGGAGTTAAGGACTGGGTGCTTGCCTCCTCTGACATGGCTTCTGCATGTGGTTTGAGTTTCCTCATAAAATGGTGACTAAGTTCTAAGAACAGGGGTTTCAGGGAGGGAGAGGAGGAGAAAGGAGGAGGAGGAAGAGGAGAGAGAGAGAGAGAGAGAGAGAGAGAGAGAGAGAGAGAGAGAGAGAGAGAGAGAAACTCTGGAGAGCTAGATGGAAGTTAGACTGGTTTTCATAAAGTAGTTTGGAGGTTACAATGCATTATTTGCCCCAACCACCGTTATTCTAAACAATCACAAAGACCTTCCCAACGTCCAAGATGGAGAACACAGATCCCACTTTTTGATAGGGGTGGGGAGGGCTCAAGACACTTTTCAGGGGAGTGAGAAACTCAGCTGAGTACATTTAGGAACCAGGGTCTGTTAAACGATCAGGGAGGACGTCATATACCATTACCTTCCCCACCTCCCCAGTGTGTGTGTGTGTGTGTGTGTGTGTGTGTGTGTGTGAGAGAGAGAGAGAGAGAGAGAGAGAGAGAGAGAGAGAGAGTGTGTATGTGTATTCTTACCCATGCAGGCATATGTGGGAGATAGTGACTGACATAATGCTGTCTTCCGCAATCACATCTCCACCTTATTCTTTTGAGATAGTGTCGCACTGACCCTGGATAGTGCCATATAAGCCTGCCTGGACTCTGACTCTCCAGCCCACATAGTGCTCCCACAAGTACGTTAACATTAACCCACTGAGCCGTCTTAAAGGAGTTGTCTGAAGTTTGTGGTTACCTTGTATGCCATCTAAGTCAATGGTAAACTTGTTATCCAGTAACAACTTTTTTTTTTTTAAACACACTCTGAAGAATAAGGAGTCATGGACAGCCAGAGAAATTTAGAGAGAAAGGAAACTTACTGAACAAAACAGATGTGCAAGCTCTTGGTTAGTTTGTATCTGACAAACATTTGTAGAAAGCCTGTGTATCAGGCATCATTCAAATCCCCCAGGAGATAGAAATGAGTGGTGTATTCTCTCCGGGAACTAAAGGTGGAGGAGGGCATGAAGGTTGGGGCTGAACAGGGATGTTTATCTGGGTATTTGTTAAACTATTGCCACTGAGCCAAGGATAGATGTGGAAGCAAAGCTCTCAGAGTACTGAGGCCAGCAGGATGTTATAGGGAGAGCCGTGAAACACTGAGGAAACCCAACCCCAACCTTCATTCGTCAAAGATGAAGAATCAAGTCCCTCGTAGAAGCAGTACGTAGAATCCAGCTTTCCTGACTCAGAATCTAGTACTCTTTCTGGAGGGCTATGCAACCATTTTTGTACTGAACTGTGCTGTTTGAAATTTAAGTGCATTGGGAGTTCAGTTATTAAAATTTCTTGTGAAGCGGTCTTTGTCTCTGAGTCCAAAAATAATGTAGGTCAAGGTCTTGATTAGATGTGTTAACAGGGACTAGCGGAGTATGCAAATAAAGGGACTAGGAGAATATGCGAAGAAGGGGCTTGGAGAATATGCGAATAATGGGACTAAGAGAGTATGCAAATAATGGGACTAGGAGAGTATGAAAAGATGGGGCTAGGAGAGTATGCAAATAATGGGACTAAGAGAGTATGCAGAGATGGGGCTAAGAGACATGTGCAAATAATGGGACTAGGAGAATATGCAAATAATGGGACTATGAAAGTATGCAAATATGGGACCAGGAGAGTATGCAAATATGTCCTGCTCAGATTAGGCAGAAATCTTATTGGATCTCAGGGCTTCAGTTTCTGATCTAGCTGAAGTTTGACAAAATAACAAGCATTGTGGAGATTTATTCTTATGTTATCACTTTGTTTCTTGTGATATCTTGAGTGTTATAGTGAAAATATTGGCTAAAAGGCAGACAGAAGGATATATAACACACCAGTTATCTGCTAATCTATAAATGAATTGTTTTTCGTAGAAACTCATAAACTACGACCATGAAAATATTTGACCCCCAAATATTAAACAGATTTCCCCCTATCTGTTCTTTTGTGTTTTATATATTTGTCCCAGGATCCTAGAAGTTTGTCTGAGATAAAGAATAATGATTACTTAATTTTACTTTGACAGAAGCTTGGAGTATTTGGCCTAATCTTAAAAGTGTCTAGAAATTCCTAAAATGGAAAACTTTTCAATTAAACTCAATATCAAGAATGATCAGGGAGGACTTCATATACTCCTGCCGCTCCCTGGTGTGTGTGTGTGTGTGTGTGTGTGTGTGTGTGTTTGTGTGTGTGTGTGTGAGCTTAAAAGAACAAAGGAGGTGTTACTCAACAAATGGTGGGCTGTGTTTGCCATTCCTGGTGTGTCAGGTGGATGATGACAGACTTTCCAGAATTATGGGCTCTCAGTGATATTTCTTGCATCTGGAAATGTTGTCCTGAGCACCCACCATCCCAAACCTTACCTCGAGTAGTTGTGTAATGAGCCGTGCTCTGATTTTCTACCGTGTCTGTCACTCATGCAACTGAGAGCCGAGAAAACCTGTTGCTACTTCCGGTGTCTTCCTAAGACTTCCCCAGACACCTGGAGCCCAGCCCAGCAGACCATTTCAAGAGTCTTCTTGTTATAAATAAAATCAAAACAACTTTTATAACAGGATGGCTGCTAAGGGCCAGGTATAATATGCTAATTTTCATAGTGAGCTCTATTTTCAAGTGCATTTCACAGTTTACGCTTGGTGAGAAATGCTCAATTCTCACCATGTGAACTCTCAGACTGTTTTGTTGAGCGGTGTAGACAGAGTTGTCTCGGGAACCTTTGGAGCCAAAATTCCACTTGTAAATCTAAGCGTCCTTCATGGCAGTGTACACGGGAGGCAGTGCTCTATCTGAGCACCCTCGGTAAGTTTTCCATCTTTGTCGGACCGGTGTGCTGACTGGAAGAGCACGTGGAACGTGATGTCTCTTTGGCTCCGCATAGATGTGCAGGAATGCGTGGATAAAAGGGTTTAGCTTGTCTGGCATGGACACACTTGTGAGGAGTTTTGAACTCTGTAGCTGACTGGCATAGGAAAAATCTGCTTAGTGGAATAATGAATTTGACGTATATAATAGACCCATAGGTGCTTGTTGTAAGATATCGCCTTTGCCCCCAAATCCTACAGCATTCAATAGATTACCTGACTCAATGACAGTCTTGTTGAAGGACTCCAGACCTTCATGGTAGAACTCTCGGGTCTTCAAGGTCACGGCAGACCCAACCCACATTGTCCTTCTTTTTTTCTGGACCCATTTCTTGAATGCCTGCTCTGCGCTTTCTCAAGTTCAGCACTGGTCGACTTCCCCAAGCAGAGCTGTCTCCACCTGGGTACTCTAGTTGGCTGTTACTCATTGCGTAGACTTCAGCTTCAACTGTGCTTCTGCTGGGAAGCGGCCCTGTCACCTGCTGCATGCGCTGCTCCAACGGAGCTGATTTCATGGTATCGATCAGCATGTAGTCACTCGCCTAAAACGTCACACAACAACAACATGGTTGCTGGCTGGCTCTTCAGCAGGACCCTGCGAACACAGGGTAACTAATTTCATTTCCCTGACTCTACTATTCTCACCATTGGAGGGAAGCATCTGGAGACTGAAAGCAATCTACAAATATTTGTTGCCTAAAAATAGTGTGTAAACCTAGCAGAGTACCTGAGATGTGGCAGCCACCATGTAACAATCAAGCACTATACATATATTAATATTATATTTAATATATTATATATAATCTCATATATTATATAATACATTATATATTATATTTATATATTACATATATATACACACACACATATACACATATATATTAACTTTTCCACTTTTATGGTGTAGTTAATTTGATTTTTCTTTATGCTTTTGTTCATCTGGGAATAAAGTTAGGAGGCCACATCCTTGGTTCCTCAAGACTGGGTCAACAAAGGCTGGAGAGATGACTTTGCAGTTAAGAATGCTGACTTCTTTTCTAGAGGTTTGATTCCTGATGTCTCTTCTAGCCTTTTTAGACACTGCATACAAATGGTGTACAGACATACACACAGATAAAACACTCATAACGAAAAGGAAAAGATCGAGTCAACAGGACATTGATGCTGACGTCTCCCAGCGCCGGGGAAGCATGGCGTAAGTATTTTGGAAGACACTGTTTTTGTGTTGCGTTTGTCCATGAGCATTAACAGTGTCAGACTCGTGTCTGTAACGGAGCCCCAGCACCGTCTCTCCTCTCTCCAGTCTCAATCCCCTTCAAGGATGAGGATAGCAGCGATGTTTGTTTTCATGTTCCGTGTGCCAGAGCCTTTTATATGAACTATTTCATTTTAATATGCCATTTGAGATAGGTATTTTGATACTAACTTAATGGATTAAAAAAAAAAAAACCAAGCAAGGACCTATGGAGAATAAGAAATTTGCCCGAGGGAACCTAGACAGTGAATGAGATAGCCTCTTTTATGGCGGCACCACCCACCTTTCTGGATAGAGTTCAAACATCTTTAATACCTGGTAAACTTAGTGTGTGCATTCCCATTCCAGCAAGGGTTTTAGAGGCACAGAAGCTAGGCATAGGTTGTTTTTGGAATGGCGTTGAGCCCAAGGACTTGAGGTATGGTAACTAAAGACAGGCTCTCCAGTCGAACTCCACCCCCTGCCTCTCTTCTGGGGATTTTAGTTGGAAAATAGATCTCCCCTCTGGCAACTTTGCCTGTCTCCTTGTACAGAAGTGTGAAGATCCACCGATAAGAAATGATGTGACCAGACTGATAAAAACATGAAGCTGAAGAGGAGAGCCTGGGGTTGGTTGCTTAGAGACCGTAGAGATAGCTGTAGAGAGCTCCTCTTGCTAGGAGAGCTCGGCCCTGGAAGTCAGGCTTCTGCCTGTCATATGGTTATAGATGCAGTGGTTTTACTGTACACAGAAACTTTTCTGCTCTTAGAGGAACAACGACTTATAGAAAACAAAGATGTTGTCTCACCATCATTCCTCAGAATGAATGAAATTATATCTTTGAGTTTTTAAAAAGAATGAATTAATTTTTTGAGAATTTCACTTATGGATACTATATTTATATCAATTCCCCCTTTCCACCCTCCCTCAACCCCTGCCACATCCTCCTGCCTCCCTTCAAATTCATCTTCTCTTATTCTTTTATTATTGTTGTTAGATGTTTACACACATAGTTACATATATACGAGCATGTATACTGTTACATATACATTATACATATGCATTATAAATACAATCTGCTGTGTTCATTTAGTGTTGCCTATATGTGCATGTGCTTAGGGCTGATCTTGTGGGACTGAATAACCTATATGTAATCCTGTCCCTAGAGAAGACTGATTCTCCTCCCTTAGCAGCCATTAATTGCCTGTTGCTGTTCATCTAGGGGTCGGGCCTTGTGAAATTTGTACCGTCTATGTTGGCATGTCAACTGATGGTGTCATCATTTTGGTCTTGTTTAGGAAAACACGTTGTTGAGCTCTCATGGGTGTGGTTTCTCTGTCATATATGGAAGACATGATCGTGGCAGATATCATATATAGAAGACATTCTCGAGGTCTTTTCCTTCATCTTTCCATCTCCTCTTCTGTGATGGTCCTTGAGCTTAGTTGTAGGGATTGTGTTATAGATGTAGCAATTGGAGCTGTGTACCCCACAGTGAGTTGTTTCCTAGAATAACAAATAGACAGTAACAGAAAGGAAATTTCCCACATCCTGTAATCATCAAAACATTAAACATAAAACACAAAGAAAAATATTAAAAGCTTCCAGGGAACAAAATTAACATATAGAGGAAGGCCCATTAGAATAAAACTTAACTTTTCAATGGAGATTCCAAAAGTCAGAAGGGCCCAAATAGATATTCTACAAACTCTAAAAGACCACAGATGCCAGACCATACTACTATACTCAGCAAAACTATCAGTCAAAATAGAAAAAGAAAAAGATTGCATCATAAAACCAAATTTAAGCAATATCTATCAACCAGTCTAACTCTACCAAAGGTGTTAGAGGAAAAACTTAATGTGAAGAGGTTAACTTTAGTATGAAGAGGTTAACCACACTCAGGAAGACACAAGGAATAAATAAACATTTTCTGAACAGTAAATCACACAAGGGAGAAACACACCCCATACCATAACAACAAAATAACAGTAACCAACAAATATTACTTGTGGATAACTCAATTTCCCAATGAAAATATAAAGACTAACAAAGTGGATTAGAAAGTAGGATCCATCTTTCTGCTGCATCCAGGAAACACACTTCAACAGCAAGGATAGACAACTCAGTATAAAGGCCTGGAAAAAGATATTCCAAACAAAGGCACCCGAGAAGCAAGCAGTGTGTAGCTATTTTAACATTTGGCAAAATAAACTTCAAACCAAAAGTAATTAGAAGAGATAAAGACACTACATACTCATTAAAGGAAAAATCCCCAAGAGGAAATAAATTATAAATAGTAATGCACCTATGATAAGGGCAGACAAAGGCACTCAAGTTCAAAAAATAAATCATATATTGACCCTAACCCAGTGATAATGAATGACTTTACTATCCCACTCTTGTCTTAGTCAGGGTTTCTATTCCTGTGCAAACATCATGACCAAGAAGCAAGTTGGGGAGGAAAGGGTTTATTCAGTTTACACTTCCACATTGCTGTTCATCACCAAAAGGAACTCAGGACTGGAACTCAAGCAGGTCAGGAAGCAGGAGCTGATGCAGAGGCCATGGGGAGATGTTTCTTACTGGCTTGCTTCCCCTGGCTTGCTCAGCCTGCTTTCTTATAGAACTCAAGACTACCAGTTCAAAATCCAGCTATACTATCCTTGGGCATATAATACCCTTCTACCTCTTGTTCATCCATGTTTATTGCCGTTCTAGTCAAAATCAACAGAAATTGAAAGCCTAGATGTGTGTGATGGTTTGTATATGTTTGGCCCTAGGAGTGGCACTATTAGGAGGTGTGGCCTTGTTGGAGTAAGTGTGGCCTTGTTGGAGGAAGCGTGTCACTGTGGATATTAGCTTTAAGATTCTTGTCCCAACTTCCTAGAAACCAGTCTTTTCCTTCGGATAAAGATGTAAAACTCTCAGTTCCTGCTGCCCCATACCTTCCTGGATGCTGCCATGTTCCTGCCTTGATAATAATGGACTGAACCTCTGAATCTGTAAGCCAGCCCCAATTAAATGCTGTCCTGATTAAAAGTTGCTTTCATCACGGTGTCTGTTCACAGCAGCAAATCTCTAAGACAACCTGTCTTATCAGAGGAGAAATGTAACCATCAACTGAGCTATAAACCTGCAATCTACAGATATGACTGTCGGCAAGATAAACTGGTGCGGTACTGGCAAAATGTTGTAGGATTAACCGACCTCTCGGATTAGATTTAAGGCCCATTCCACAAGCTAGAACCCATGCCTGACATTACTCAGGTGCCTAAGAACCTGAGACTGGATAGGCCATGGGTTTAGGGGAAAATCATATGCTAATGTTCTGATAAAGCAATATAGCAGAACACGACTCCTAATGACATCCTATCCTCACATATGCCATATTTACTTAAAATGACCCCTGTACCTGTGCCTTCCTCAGCCATCATGAAAGAAACCTCTTGCTGTAGATGGAAGCTAGCCGAGACCCATACCTAGGCAATGTGAGGGGAGTGAGAGACTTTGGAACACTCAATCCTAAATGAATTGTCTTCATCAAAACCTTCTTTGTTAGGGCTCAGGGTGTTATTTGGAAGAGGAGGCAAAAAGACCGTAAGAGCCAGAGTGACGGATGACTCCAAGTAAACTGTCTTAGAGACACAAAAGGACTGATGCACACAGGAGCTCACAGACAGCAGCATGTGCAGGGGCTGCACAGGTTCAAGTCACATGGAGACCCAACACTGAGAGACTGTAGATTCCCACCCCTAACCAAGAAGCTATCTGTAGTTGACTCCTGCTTCCCAAAGAAAAATTATTTTTCTCTGACGGAGTTTCACTGGGTATAGCAGTCATACTTAATTTTTGAGTGTATATGTATTTCTTGTGTGTATTTTTTTTAAATTCTGCTTTGTTTGTTTTTGTTTGCTTATTTGTTTTTCTTTTTCTTTTTTTTGTTTTTGTTTTTTGTTTTTGTTGTTGTTGTTTTGGTTTTTTGAGACAGGGTTTCTCTGTGTAGCTCTGGCTGTCCTGGAACTCACTCTAAAGACCAGGCTGGCCTTGAACTCAGAAATCTGCCTGCCTCTGCCTCCCAAGTGCAGGGATTAAAGGCGTGCACCACCAATGCCCGGCTATTGTTTGTTTTTCTAAAGAGATAAAGAAAGGACATGGAGTCGGGTGGATTTGAAGTGGGGAGAATCTGGGTGCAGTTTGAGGAGGGCAACATTTGATCAGAGTATATTGTATGAATTTTTTTTTTCTCAAAATGGCTTTTCAAAAAATGTTTTTTCATATGTGGGAGAAAAGGCGTTCCAAGAGGAGAAATTTTAAGAAGCTCTAATTTAGAATGTGGCATCAGAGTTTCAAGAGCTCCAGAATGAGAGGGAAGTAGCCCTTCTCAGTCTTGCCTCTGCCTCCAAACTGCCTGCTGAGCATGGAATCTCCTGATTCCTTTAAAACCCAGCAGTGTATAAGTTGCATTCATTTAAAAACAATTTCTGTTAAGTGTGAGAATATGAATTTGAATTTGTCTATCCTATCTTAGCCTTAGGAATGTCCTCATCTATAAAATAGGGACAAAATACTTGTTTTTATCTAACTTTTCCATGTAATTATGTGGATTGACCAAAATGACATGGCCTATGCATTACTGTATGAGTGCAGGATGCTTTCTTCCTGTGATACAGAAACTTCAGGCCAAGAACATTGGGCTAACATGAGTCTCTTATAAGGTAGTAAAATTGGCCTAATTCAACACATTACTCTGTGGGAGAGTATTCCACAGATACATTACATGTTGGGACTTTGCTCCTTGGTTACTGGGGGTGTCTAAGACCACAGAATTTTCAGAATGAGCAGATGGTGAAAATGGATGATGCAAACACCTTTTGCTGTCATGTGGTGACTCTTGGCACGTGTCTGGTTGACATCAGAGGAAGCATACTGCTAGAAAGACTCAGCCCCAACTACAACTTTCAGCCTCACCTCTGGCCCTTATTTAATTATTTAATTCCAGGAATCAGAAAAGGGATGGATGTTTTAGTTCAAGAACCAACAGCTAGCAATCTAACCAACCAGCTCATAACATAAAAACTTCCATAAGACCATATAAGCTGTAGATTTAATGAGCTTCTATGTGGGTGAACACATCAAGGGGCTGGGTGGGTTGTGTGCCTAAAGAGGCCAGGAGCCCTCCTCCCGCTCTGTTTGACTACATATTTCTCCCATTTGGCTGGGTGAGATGTGTTCAATATACTAAATGTGATAGTGTCTGATGTGTTATCTGAGTTCTGTGAGACATTCTAGTGAGTTCTTAATCCTGATGAAGGTCTGAATTTGCAGACTTGCAGTCAGCCAGGTAGGTGTATGGTAGGGTGTTTGGATACCCCTTGTGTGTGGATGAGTGGTGAGAGAACTGAACTTAATTGTTGGAGACTGATTGGTGTTAGAGAACCAGAGGATGGAGGACTGTGGAAAGACCAACTCATTTTCTGTCCAATTTCAACATAAATCATCTGGAGACAGAAACTTCAGGCCAAGAACATTGGGCTAACATGAGTCTCTTATAAGGTAGTAAAATTGGCCTAATTCAACACATTACTCTGTGGGAGAGTATTCCACAGTTCTTGTGGTTGGCAGCCAGTGTTATGTAGGGACTAATAAAAGAGAACTGTCATTACCTACAAATACAGTCAAGGACCCTATGATCGTGGGGTTGGTGGTATAACAGCTATATCTGTCTTTCCCCTTAGTATGTGCATTTTAACATGATTGAGTTGGAGTTAGTTCTGGTTAAAATGCTTTATTCCTACATATAGAAAAATCTCAATACAGAAAAACGGTTTGTGCAAAACACAGCTCTGCAAATCCTGGGTGAAGGGCCCTGAGGTAGCCTTCTGGTACTGGTCTGCTGTGAAGCCCTGGTTGGCCGGGTCAAAGTCCAAGACTTTGGAAAGCACAGCCTTCCACCTGGAACTTGTTTTTACAAGTCTAGAGGCTGAGAGTCCAAGGCTGAAGTTCTAGTGGGACTTTCTGTGTTGCAAATGTTTCTTTTTTTTTTTTTTTCTGGGAAAGAGAACATGAGGTTCTACATCATGATTTTATTATATTAGAGATAGACCCCACTCTATGATCTCACTTAACTATTATAGTAAGGGTTAGACATAATTGTGATTAAGACCCTATGATAAAGACCTTATCTCAAGATGAGGTCACACGGAAGGCTAAGCTTCAACATGTGACTTTGAGGGGACACAATTCATGGAACTAGGGCAAAGGTTGAGGCCCTGGTCTTTGGGAATGGCCAGGACAGAAGCACGTTTAATCTAGGCTGGATATGATGATGCTCTAGTACCAGTGATAGGTGTGTAAGAGACCTTTGAGAACTACTTTTGAGAGCCATGGGAATACTATGTAGAAATACTGGGATTTGGAGCAGATTTTGATGGGCAGACAGTACTTTGAAAATTAAAGTGGTTGAAATGAACAGAACTAATATGTAATTTAAGGTGGAGGAAACAGGAAGGAACACAAGGAAACAGGTAAGAATGGAAAATAAGGACAGTCTGGAGGCAGAGGTCGACCAGATGGCTTCTTAGGAGGATGGTTTGGTGCTGATGAGACTGCAAAGCCTGGGAATGGGAAATTATGGGGAGGTATCAGAGGCAAGCTGGATTTGCCTTCCTTCCATCCACTTGGTTGCCATTGACAACACTGGTGCAGGGGAATGGGAACATCACTTGGGGTTTAAGCACCAGGGAGCAGATTCCCCAGCATGCGCTCTGCTCTCAAAATACAACACGGGACAAATGGGAGCCACTCCTCACTCAGATTTCCCAGTAGTCACACCCATGAGTGGCTGGGCCACTACTGCAAAAGTAGCAATCCGGCAACTTATTTCAATCCAAGTTGCCTCACTGGATCGAAACAATGTCAATTAATTCTCTAGTAGTTCTGGAAATCACGGTCTAAAATCAAGATGTTGGTTCAGTTGTTTTCCCTCTAGAGTCTTCGGAGACAGTCTGTTTCCATGGCAATGCCAGTTTAGAAGCCACATACATGCGTTCCTCTGTGGCTTGTCCCTCTATCATCAACCCTAACAACGGTACCCACTGCAGTTAATTCTCCCTTCTCAGCATCCTAGTACCATTGGATCCCTTATCTCAGTGTCCTTGGCTCCATCCTATGTAAGAAGGCTCTTCTGGTGCTAATGCAGCATTTTCTCACAAACTGGGGATTTGCATGTTGGTATCTTCGGGATGTTTTTATTCACCCACATTAAAAACTATATATCAAAAATTAATTTGGAGATATATAATTCAGTGGTAGAACACTGGCCCGATTCTTGGCCCTAAAGAAAAAAAATAAATCTAAAACTAAACTGCTGAGGTTATTTAATATTTTAACGTAAAATGTAAAAAAATATTGCAAGCATGAAATCAACGCGCACGCAAATCGAAGCATAGGGCTGGAGAGATAGCTCAGTTGGGAAAGTGCCTCCTGCTCTATAAGAATGAAGAGCTGAGATCCAATCCTTGTCTACCTCACTCATGTAAATGCCAGGTGTGTTCATGCACATCTGCAGTATTTATATTGTCACTCGGAAATACCATTCTATTTTCTAATATTATACATATGATTTTTTCTCCCAAGGAATAAAGACAGAAATGTCACAGAATTAAAAGGGTTTAGAAGGCCCGATAAGTGCTTCACCAAGAAACATTTTCCTCTACGCTTCAGGGAAATCATGCTATCTGTTGACGCTCAGCACGGTGAGGAAGGAAGTCGTCCGCACATCTTTGTTCTCTGACTCTTTATACCAAAAACAGGCTTATGCGTAGAAATGGAAAATTGAATTTTCCCGAGTCTGCGACTTATCTGTTAAGAAGATTAAATTCAAGAGATAGATGCGCGCGCGCGCGCACGCGCGCGCACACACACACACACACACACACACACACACACACACACTTTAGTGAAGCCCTATCCATTTATTGGGGAATATTTTATTAAGTTTTCTTCCCATATATTTCTCCAAGGTTGCACTCTCTTTACTTCCCATGCACCACTGAGGATGCCCGGGAGGGTGCTTTCTTTCTTTAAGGTGATAAATACGGTGGTGTCATGAGCACTGGCTCTGCTGCTGAGATGGGTGATTCTTGGTTGGGTAGTTTTGCCCTCCAGGGGACTTCAGCAGCATCTGGAGGGTTTTTTCTGCTGTTACCAGCGGCTTGGGGAGAACTCTGGGTTTCAGCTAAGCATCTGTAGCTTACAGGACAGATGGCTGAGCCCTGACTCCTACCTAAGCATGTTCTTGATCCACATGTCAACAGTGATGGATGCGGAGGGGCCCTCTATGCCTTCAAGGTCTGGAGACAGAGACAGGTCCCTAAGCAATGGTCAGGGGATGTGGCAGAGCCCTCTTGTTTTTATGATGAACGCGTACCATTTTGTCATTTCTAGGAAATGATGCAGTAGATGTTATTATGGAGAGACGCTGGGCGTTGGGGCCACCTGTACAGCTCTGTAATGCCCTCATCTTTACATGGAGGATCCCATGGCCAGCTAGTCACACATCTGCCACGTGTAGTCTTTCCTTCACACGTTTTGGGGAAGAGACAGGCAAATCCCTAAGGGTAAACTGATTGCACTTCAAGCATGGACGTGGTTGTTCGGGTGTCTGTGGTGTGTTGACTTAGCACCCTTTGTGTGTGTACACAGAACTAGTTGTATCATTGGGTCGGGGCTCTAGTCTTTGTTTTCTTAAGAACTCCTGTGCTGTGTCTCCATGGTGGTGACCCGCGTTTACATTCCTACCGGTAGGAATAAGGTTTGCGCTTTGCTCTCCTCATTCTCTGCGTCAGCTGTCATTTGTTCATCTTGATGATTGGCCTTCTGACCAGCTGAGACGGAGTCTCAAAAAGGGTTGGTTTGTATTTCCCTGATAGCTAAGGACACTGGATATTTTTTTCAAGTATCTGCTGGCCACTTTAGGTTTCTTTTTAGAACTGATTATTTGAAATATTTAATCCCCTGTCTGATATGTAGTTGGCCTAGATATTTTATTTCCACTCTGTAGGCTGTCTTTCTGCTTTAATTGATTGGTTTGTTGCCCTTTTAATGACAAGTTTTTAAATGACATGTAATCCCATTTGTCAATTCTTGTGTATATCATTAAACAATCCCTCTTCAGATAGTCTTTCTTCTATCTTGAAGTGCTTGATCTATGTTTTTCTCAAGCAGCGAATAGACTTTTCAGGTGTTTTTTTCTCTTTTCTTTTTTGAGACAGGGTTTCTCTGTGTATCCCTGGCTGTCCCGGAACTCACTCTGTAGACCAGGCTGGCCTTGAACTCAGAAATCTGCCTGCCTCTGCCTCCCAAGTGCTGGGATTAAAGGCGTGTGCCACCACTGCCCAGCTAAGGCTTTTTTTTTCATTGTTTGTTTTACTTACTATTGAATTGATTTTTGGGCAGGGTGAGAGACAACCATCTACTTCCATTTGTCTATATGAGGAAATCCAATTTTCTTGGCATCATTTACTGAAGGGGTTGTTATTCCCCACCTCCAGTGTATCTTCTTGACACCGCCATCAAAGATTAGGTGGCAGTCATATGTGGAATTATTTCATTCTGTTCTCTTCCACCAGTCTACATACTCATTTCTGCCCAGTACCATACTGGCTTTGTTGCTGTGGCTTTGAGATATAAGTTAAAATCTTTGTACATGGTCTTTTAGGGTCTGTGAGTAATTATTGCTTAAACAGAAGCATAGTATGTAGATAGCGGGCTGCCATAGATTAAACAAGACACAGAACACACGACGGGGTAGAGCCTAAGTAAGTTCCCTTCACACGCTTAGGATCTGAGATGCAGATTGGATCACTCACTCAGTTAAGGGAGAGGATCTTTCCGCCCTCGCCCTAGGCACGGTATGAGAATACCTGGGCCTGAAGGATCATTTCTCTGAGAACCAGATGAAGCTGCTTTGCTTTCAGAATCTGGACCTTGTTGAACAGACTTCTAAGTTTGGTTTGATTTTTTCTCCCTAGGGTTCCAGGCCATGTCAGCCATGTCTCTGTCTCCGATGACTCTGAGAGCTGTTTCTGCTACTTTTATTTATTTATTATTTATTTATTGATAAATTTTCTGTGTCATTTGTACTGTGAACATCAGGAACCAAAAGCTTGTAGGCACCTGAGGAGGAGGCAGAATTAGCCAGAGGACCTAGATTGCTAGTACAGCTTTGGCTTGTGAAGTTATATGACCCTAGACTCTGTGACACTTACCCTCCTGTTTACCTCTGACCCCAGCTTGACCATAATGGTTATTAGGGAATTCACTGTCCTCTGAAAGGAATGCTTGGAAGGTTAATGACATAATTGCGCCTAATCCCAGTGGCCAGGAGAAAGTAAATGTCTACCTTTTGGGAACGTGTAATAAATCTAACAGGTAGATTGCATTTCCCTTATTGAGCTAAACACATCCTAAGGGGAAAGCAGAGGAGAGATTTCAGTGGAGAGCTTTTGCCCTCTTAGTGGCCCGAGAGAGTTTCAGAGCGTCTAAAGTAGGGCAAGTAGATCCTCAGCACCAGTGGCACTTTTGCCATTAAAAAGCCCAGAGCTCCCTGTGAGGAAAGCACCTGGTACCACTGTCTAGTTAGGTCAAGATGCAAAAAGTTCCTGGTGGTCTCCATTGAACCAATCCCTGTGCTTGTCTCCAGATCAGGGGGAAAATAAATCCTTTAGTTGGAATTTTTTCTTTTTTATTTCATTTTATTTGATCTCACAGATCATTCTGATACTGTTTTGCTTTAAATATGAGGTTGACAAAAAAAAAAAAAGAAAAAGAAAAAGAAAAAAGAAAAGAAAGGAAGGAAGGAAGAAAGAAAGAAAGCAGACTCTTAAAATGCTTGCCCTCTTTGCAGCAGTGTGCCCTTTAAACTTACTGAAATTGTAGCTATTTGAGGTTGCAATTTCCCTTTGACTTGAAAGATAAGGGGGCGTGGGTGTTGTGATACAAGACTTTGCAGGACGGTCCTGAATACCTGGAGAACATGGAGATTAAGGAATAGGGAACATAGACATTTGGCCCTTCCCCGTATCAGTTGTGACTCTGAAGGAAAGAGTTGACTTTACGGAAAGAAGAAAAACCAGATGTCTACGAGTAATTTTGAATGTTCCCCACATGTGGGAAGAGCTCCTCTCACCTGCATTCTCTGGCTTAGTCTGTGTATCACCTGTCTGAAGGGGTGTTATTATTCCTGGTTCTACAGATGAGGAAGGAGTGACTGGGTCATGTGACCAGGGTCACACAGCTGGTGAATGAGAGCCAGGATTCCAACCCAAAGTAGTTTGGCCCCCTAAACTCTTGTTCTTTTTCATAAAACAGGATCCCTTGACAGATATGGGATGCTTCCTCCACTTTTCTTTCCTGCTTTGGAGACTCACTTCTTTGTCATTTTTCTCCCAAAGGATGTTGGCATATTGAGTTGTGGATGACCCTGGAGCATGAGAAAGCAGAGGCAATAGTCTTTTTGCAGGCCCTGGTAGATAACCATTACTGCAAATGCCAATGCACTTGTAGTTTGTAAAGTGCTTAGAGTATGAATCCAACCCTATTATTACCTAGTAATCATGTGTATTATTATAATAGCATACAATTATTTAGCTTGGGTAAAATTAGAATGCCGCATATTTGAAAAGCCTTCTCTGTTCTGCTTTTTCCACAGTCACGGAGGAATGCTGCTTCTTTAAGGAACTGCATTGTAATCTGCTTTTCATAGGAAGTTGATTTGCATCAGATTTTCACCTTTACTCGGGGACTTCTGTTTTTTAGTAATGTTCACGAATTTGCATTTGTTGACAGTGGGCATGCACTAGATCCATACATGTAGAATTCATAGCATTCTTAATAGAAGAAGTTTCCATGGGAACCGTTTGGCTGAACCAACAAAAAATGCTACTGTGTTTCAGACGGGCAATTGCTTTGAGAGCTACCTCGTTCCAGATGTGTCTGTGTCCACATTTGCTGGGTACCAAGGCCAGATGGTGACAGACAGATGCTACCAGTACCAGGAGAACCTTTGTGGCTGTGGCAAGCTTACCAAGAAGCTCTATCAGAAAACAATGAGCCAGGCCATTGTTCCTTAAGAAATTTTGATGGACCTGGTGTGTGGGTGTGGGGGGGGCATCTTTGTGCTCATTAGCTTTTATTGGAAGAGTCAATTCAAGTCAATATATTTTATTCTGTAACCTCTTAACAATGTTGGTAAAAATTTTGGTGGTATATATTTTGAAATAGTGTAAATTTACTTTTCAAAACCTTTTCTAGTTATGAGGAATCCTTGATGGTTTTGATTTTGTTTCTTTATCTGGTTGTTTATGGTGTTTCCAGTCTTCTATAAACTTTCCATGGGCTGGAAAGATTCATGTGCCAGTAGAATCAATGTACCACACAGGGCACTTGTACATGGTAACGTGGGATCTGTGGTATACTTTATTACTACACAAGAGCAAAGCTCTACTGCTCATGCTCTACCATGAAGACACCACATTGAACTAAAAATTAGTTAATTTCGGATAGCCAGAGTTAAGAGCATTACAGGGAGTCTTAAGACGGGTGGTGATTAAGTAAATGCATTTTATTTTATTTATTTTATTTTATTTTTAGGATAAAATTACTCTTTAAAACGATCCTTTAAGAGAGACTATGAGGCTTTGAGGATTCTATATGCCTGAGCCTGTGTCTCCTCGTGGTCCAGTTTCTGTTCAGGTCTGTGTAAGAATAAGCGACTCATGCTTAATATCTGGCTCTCTCTAGCTGGAAAGTCTCCAGGGACCCACTTGGAAGCTGTCTGAATGTTGGTGCAGGAGAAGGAAGGGCATGTGGTCTCAACACCAAGAACATGAAGGTAGTACAACCAACTCAAGTTCCTGGGAACTACTAAGGGCACAGAGATCTATGGGAGCTTGGGCCTCCTCCTCCATTGTAGCCAGGAGCCCAGAATCAAATTAAATCATGGAAACCAGATCCAGTTTGCCCAAGGGTTTGGAAAAAAAAAAAAAAGCCAGTGTCTGTGCGTCTCCATGCTCCCTGCTTTTCCTATGCCTACTTTAGGGGAAGTACCGAGCTCATCCAAGTGGCTTGGTTCTGACTGGTGCAGGAGGATCCAGGCCCTCCAGTCTCCTGCTTCCTTGAGGTCCCTGTTCTCCGTAGCTTGCCCTGTGAGTCAGGGTGCAAACACTTGGATTGCCGTCTGCTCCGGGGGACAGGGTGAGTCTTGTCTACTGAGGAAGAAGCTGGCGAATCTGGCTTCTGTTTCGCAATTTTTTGGGATATGCTTGCAACAGAGGAGTTCACGACGAGTAGATTTTGGTTTTTTCTAAAAGGAAAACGCATCTACGGATGTATTTGTCTCCTGGCTGTGTTTTCTGAAGTCATATTAAATTACATTTAAAAGTACTCTTCTCATTGCCACCGGTTTTTGACTATTTAGTTGGATATTTAAAAAGATGATACGTGGGTGAAAGACGAAGGCTGAATGACTGATCATCCCTGCCTTGGGGGAGATGTTCTCATGGGGAGGAAATGAGTGCTGGGCAGATCAGGGAGGTCATTCCTAGGCAGCTGGATGGATAAAATTCTCTCTCCTGCTGTTCTCCTGTCTCCAAGTGTAGCCTGAGCTTTGCCAAAGGAATGATTTTTTTTTTTAAGCTCTTGCAAACAATTCCATGGCCTTATTTTCACTGTGGAGCCTCAGGAAACCAGGGCCCCATACTGTGCACTCTTGGCATTAAGCTGTGTCTGAGGGGCTGTAAGGCTGGGTCTGGGGAGGCTTGGCACAACAGGGAAGACAGACAGCAGGCCAGGAGCCCTGTAGGACTGAACCATTAGAAATTCTTCTTTGAGAATCTTAAGAGTAGAATTTGAGTGGATCTAGATGGTCAGTAAATGTAGCTCTCTGCCTGGAAGCTTTGCTACTTACTGTTAGCAAAGGAAACATTTTGAGCAGTACCTTACTTCAGTTTCTTTTGTTCTCTTATTTGGATAGTTTTGTTTCTCTTTGTTGCAGATTTTCCCCCTATCTATCTATCTATCTATCTATCTATCTATCTATCTATCTACTATCTATCTTTCTATCATCTATCTGTCTCTTCTATCATTTTCTCTAACAGCCTACTTCCTTAATTATTTAGATGCATCTCATCATTTAGTTTTGGAGATTTCAGTGTGTCGGGTGGGTGGTACTCTGAGCATACTGCTGAGAAGTTTCAGTGGTTAGCACAAGTAGGATGCAGGAAAGGATAGAACAGGCCTGCTGCTAGTTAGGACACTCAAGTCGTCCAGAGGAAGCACACATGCTGGAAATCAGTGGTCACTCTTGCTGTCTTCTGTGATGGACAGGGGACAAATTAATTCGAGAGAACTGGATGAGGCCATTTCCCCCACTGCTTGGCTCGAGCTTTCCCTCTGTTCTCGTGGCTGGGATGTTTTCCCTTGGCTTATGCCCTCCTTAATATCCCTTAGCTGTCTTATCAAGTTTTTACACCTTGGTGTGAATTAGTTTATTGGCCCCTTTTCTTAGAGTCTGGAGAATGGTAGGGAGAAGGTAGAAAAGAGAGAAAGAGAAAAGAAAGGCAAGCCACTGGGGGTGCTTGCGGTCTGCCTTCTGCTTTAACCCTCCTAGCCTGGGACAGCCTGTGGGCTCTGCCTCGGGGTTGCCAGGAGCAAGGCTGCCTGACTCCTTCAGCAGTTCTCCAAACAGAACCTCCTTTTCCTTAGTGAGATATGACATCTGTTTTAAATTAGGTCAGTCTTGCAGATAACCACGAGACCCGCACCCTCTTTGGAATATGTGTGGAAGTCATAATGAAAACGAAGGGCCAGAAGAGAGTAAATTATTACTTGTGCATAAGTTACTCAGTTTGCTACCTTCAATTTGTTTTTTTTTTTTTTAAGGCCATCAATAAACGACTTCCGGAGAGCACATTTTAAAGCCCACTCCTGTGCAGACGCTGTTGTGTTTTATAAAGAGATAGGAGAGAAGGAATATGTTTGGTGGATGTGCAGTCAGGCGTGAGTTAAGGGTTGCCTCCGGGGGCCCATGGGGAGGCATCCCTTCTCCTTGAGGAACCAGCTGCACACTGTGTTATAGTATAGAATAGAGTTTATTTAGGGCATGGGGCGCAGAGTTGAGAAGGCAGTAGTGGTAGAGATTGGGGGAGTAGAGGCTGGCCATGCGTGGAGAGAGAGGGAGGAGAATGGGAAGAGATGGGGGCAGGAGGGAGAGGACAGGGCTAGACCAAGAAGGAGGGGGGGCAAGCATCCTCTTTTATAGTGATTCGGGCACACCTGGATGTTGGCAGGTAACTGTGGGGTGGAACCTAGATTAAATGCTAACAGTCACAAGCTATTGTCAAGGATGGGTAGATTTATATGTCTCTATGTAATCTCTCTCCTAAATGAATGAATAACACTTGGGGACGTATATGTTTACTTACATATCTTTATCTTTAACTCACATTCAATATGATCTTGGTAAATTCACCATCAGGTGAGTGTATCACTGATTACATTTTCCTGAAAGATGAGCATCTGAAGTTAGGTGAGATTGTCTTGTGGTGACAAATTGCTGTATTTAGTTTTGTCTTTTGCTTTCTTTATGTTAGTTGACACGTGGAACCCTGTTTCTGCATTTCTCAGTTTGACACTATTGCAGTGAAACACAACTTTATAGACTTGATCTTAGCCAACAGGCCAAGAAGGAATGCAATTAATTTTATAAGGAAAAATATTTTTTTATTGAGATCACAATTTTAGAGGTCTAAAATTAAAAATGGCACGGTGCAGGCTGTGCAGGATCTTCCCCTGACGACATCTAACATCATGGCATGTGGTAATAATGATGTGGGTACGTGTCAGAGGCAGCTGGTTAACAAGCTGGAAATTAGAAGCACAGAGTGAGCCTGGGAGTCCACAGTGTCCTTTGAAAGGCAGCCTCACTGTGTGCAATGACCACGGCCTTGACATGGAGAAGGGAAATCTCCAGGATGAGTGTGGGCATGGTGAGTGTGGTGCTGGGGTACGTGAGGGGAAGACGCTTGATGTTCCAGGGCCAGCTTCATCATCTAGTGATCTTCCTGAATCCCCAGGACCTCTGTGACTCCTAAAACAAGATGGCATCCTTTATTGTCCTAGCCTAACTTTCTCTTTCCAAGCATCCCTCCTCGCGTGCCTGTCTGTTGTTCATCAATGCCTGCATTTGTCCATCCATCATCTTCTATCTCTAGGGTTCTGATAGAATTTACAAGTCATGCTCTATATTGACACATTATACTGAAAAATTCCACTTTGCGGGGGAAAATACAGAAAAAGATTTGCTTTTCACCCAGTAAGTACCTCAAACAATTTTGATTGACTGATGAGGTGTCAACTCAACGAGAAAATTAAGGTAGATAGAGATCATCCCAGGCCCCCGAGTCCCTGCCCTAGGCATTTCCTATTATGATTAGATTATGTTTTATTAAAAAAAGAATTTGAGAACGATAACATGAGAACCACATTTAAATTGTAAATTTCAATGGGAAAACTTTTATTTAAAACAAGTTCTTTTTTGAGTCTTATGAGGAAGAAGGAACATTATTTATGTAATTTCTTCCATTCTTACAGGTCTGCTTCTGTCCCTTAGGATCATTACAAACAAGTAATACCATCAGTTGTTGAACCTCTGTATGGAGAGTAGATTACTACTTATCTTCTTTGCAGGGACTGAAAAAATGCACACATTTCTCTTATTTTAGTATTTTCACAAGCTATTTTTTTTTAAAAGAGAGGATTTTAAAATTATACTTGCTTATTTTACAGTTTATACTTACAACAAGCTAAACTTAAATCTGTTTGTCTGTGTATTTATCTATTCACACACATACTTTTGAGATAGGGTCTCACTATGTAGCTCTGGCTATCCTGGAACTCTCTAATGTAGAGCAGGCTGGCTGCACACTCACCAAGATCCTCCTGCCTTGGCTTCCTGAGCACAGGGATTCCCAGGTGTGCACTTCCAACACTCAGCCCATATTTTTTTCATATTTTGTAAAAAATAACTTTAGCCAGAAGGAAAAAGAGAAAAGAACAGGAAGGAGTTTGGTAGCCCCAATTAACTAATGCTTCCCCAGATCTTCCTCAGCTGCTAGAGGAATGAAACCACTAATGTTAGGCAAGGTGGTCCCTTCATGTTCGGACTGTTGTAGAGTTCATTTACACATTAATAGCCACCGCACTGGAAATCGTTAGTAAACAGCCTCTGTATCTCTTTGGTTCAGAAAGAGCTTTTCAATAAAATGAAAATCCAAACCAAAGCGAGAGACTGGTCGCCTCAGTCTCCAGCCCCACAGTTTCTGGGGTCTGTGATTTTCAGACTGGGTTTCGCAGCAGCTGAGGGCTTGTCTTATGGCAGGTCAAGAGACAGTTTCTACTCCTAATCAAGTCTCGATTGTTACAGGTCTCTTGGCATCTAGAGTTTCTTATGATTTCAATGAACACCAGGGTTGCAGAATTGGATGAATTCCGCGGATGCATTGCATGTATTTTTAAGGGACGTCTAAGTGACCGACAGTGCTGTGCCTCTATTTTCTCTTAACTACAACATTCTCTCCTGGAGGGGGAGAGAGAGGATGGTGAGAGTCAGGAAGCCAGTGCAACTTACAAGGCTCTGGAAAATCAAGAGTTACAAGCTCCACAAGGCCCCTGCTTCAGAGCACTGAACACTGGGAGAGGGCATTTGCTGACTGGGCAGGCTGCCCGTGAGAGCTCCAAGAGTGTAGGTTTTGGGTGTGTCGCTCATGCTGGGGTGGGCTTTGGTAACGCAGCTGCACATCCCCTGTTCTGTAATTCCCATTAGATCATTATTTTGAAACTTGGATAGGGGAGTGGCAGTCTCTGGATAACTAAGCATTTTCTACTGTAAATGTAAAACATTTAAGTTTGCCTGATGATAACTTAGAAAAAAAAATAGCATATTCTAAGTCAGGGTGAAGATTCATTTATAACTGAGTAATAGTTTATTGTGTACATGAATATATATTAGCTTTAAGGGTAGCAAATACAATTACTGACACTATGATTTATTTTTTGCACAAGATTATTGGCCATAGTGTTCTAAAGCTATTAATCACACATTTCCATTTTCTTATGCAATGTATATAATTTTTGTCCGATGTGTGAATTTGCTTTGCTATACATTTATCTATGAACATCAGGAGAAATAATAGTTACCACTGGGTTGTGTGGCTTATTCTGCACGGGTGTTCAGCATGAGAGAAGAGAGAGGCTTACTAGGGAGAAGCAGGTCACTAGGGGAAGGTCTTAGAGAGTAAAGAAAGGACTAGGAGTTAGACTACTGCAAGGCAGACAGATGAGGGCAGGCACAGATAAATAGCAAAGACTACATACTTCTGGCCTCTCCTTCCCCTCTTGACCCAAGGCAAAGGTTTTCAAATGGTCTTTTCCGTTATGATGAGGGCTTTATGTTCTTCCGTTAATCCTGTGTTCTCTGCTTCCCCGTCCATGGGTACCAGGAAGCCCCCGCGACTGTTCCCACCACTGCTAGACTGAACTCCTTCTGACGATGTGCCTTCTCAGCCATCTCAGACTGAAGTCCTTTGCATACTACGAACCAACATAAACTTTAAGCCATGAAGTAGCTTCTGCTCTGCGTTCTGTCCCAGGTGCAAGAAAACAAATCAGCCTGTGACTTGACTTGATTGAAGCCTGCATTTCTGGGTACAGTTGCAGGATCACCTTCATTTGAAGGAAGCGCCTGTTCACAGTCCCTCCTTGTTGGTGGTCATTCAGGGGAGTCTTTTGATGGGTTCTCTTTTCTGTATTTCCTTCGTGTTGGTGGAAATGGCCGTGTGGCAAACTGCCGTCTTTCCACTTTCACCCTCTGCCTCTGGAGTGAGGAGAGCCCCCCCCAAGTATGTTCAGAAAAATCAGAATTTAATAACTCCAGAGAGATAAATGCACTCCAACAGGGTCAGAAATGATCCAGTGGCAATATAAGCACGTTCATGCAGGTTTCAGACAATTCACCCTGTATTGTTTGTTAGAGCGCATTGTTTTCAGTTCTTAAGCAGAATTCCCAGGTTCCCTTGGTTATAGAAGATACAAGCTGAGGTTACAGCAAGCTTGTATGAATGCCAGAGAAAGTGGTAAGCACCAAATAAAACATTGGGTAGGCCATAATGAGATCCGTGAGTATATATAAGTCAAAAGTCTCAAGGAAGCTTCAGGTTGAGATTAGGAAGGACCCTGGGATACGCCAGCAACACTTTTGAGGGCTGCTAACCGTGTTTTGGGTGACGTTACTAGAACTCTTTGGAAAATACTATAGCTAAATGCCTGAAGCTAAAGACCCGGGGTTCTGCCCGGGAGATGGGCAATGTGTCTTGTGAGGTCTCTGTGCTGTTGATGAACATGTAGGCAGTTTCTGGATCACCCACCACAACACCGGATGTACTTTAATCCACAACTGAATACTCGGTGCTCTGGAAGAGCTAAAGGCATCTGCGATAGCCCCCCATCTTCTTCTTTTTTTTTTTTTATCTTTTTTATTAGATATTTTCTTTATTTACATTTCAAATGTTATCCCATTTCCTCATTTCCCCTCTGAAACCCCCCTATCCCATCCCCCTTCCCCCTGCTCACCAACCCACCCACTCCTGCTTCCCTGTCCTGGCATTCACCTACAGTGGGGCATCAAGCCTTCACAGGATCAAGGGCCTCTCCTCTCACTGATGTCTGACAAGGCCATCCTCTGCTACATATGCAGCTGGAGTCAGGGGTCCCTCCGTGTGTACTCTTTGGTTGGTGGTTTAGTCTCTGGGAGCTCTAGGGGTATTGGTTGGTTCATATTGTTGCTCCTCCTATGGGGCTGAAAACCCCTTCAGCTCCTTGGGTCCTTTCTCTAGGTCCTTCATTAGGGACCTGTGCTGAGTCCAATGGTTGGCTGCAAGCATCCACCTCTGTATTTGTCAAGCTCTGACAGGGCCTCTCAGGAGAAAGCTATATCAGGCTCCTGTCAGCAAGCACTTGCTGGCATCCACAGTAGTGTTTGGGTTTGGTGACTTTATATGGGATGAATCTCCAGGTGGGGCAGTCTCTGGATGGCCTTTCCTTTAGTCTCTGCTCCACACTTTGTCTCTGTATCTCCTCCCATGGGTATTTTGTTCCCCCTTCTAAGAAGGACCTAAGTATCCAGAGTTTGGTCTTCTTTCTTCTTGAGCTTCATGTGGTCTGTGAATTGTATCTTCGCTATTCCGTGCTTCTGGGTTAATATCCACTTATCAGTGCTATCTTCTATGTACAGATCAGAAGCCACTAAAGTGGCTGGTGTTCCCCC